>PVIA01000456.1:0-422500 GCA_004024845.1 Tonatia bakeri | reverse complement strand
AACACTTGGTTATACTTTTTTAAAATAAAAAGGGAGTCATCTGCATGTTTCTAATACATTTTTTTTTCTGCAGGAAAAACTAGTTCTGTCATTTGCCTCACTTCATAATTGAATACAGTGCACCCCACTCAGTTTTCACTAGTCTCTCCCTATGCAAGAAAGGGAAGCCTTCACTCTGCTCTTGATGTCTGGCATGGGAGCTTCATAACAAAAATCTCTGCCTCTCTCATGGTTTTGCCAGCTGATCCCAGCTTTCACTTAGTAGGGCAGTAACCTCAGTACCAAGAGATTCTTTTAGCCTTCTGGTCCATTTAAGTTTCTTTCTCTCCTTTATTAGTGAGAGAAATTTCTGGCATGTATTATTCACCAAATTTGGTTAAAAATAGTTTCTACTTAACAAATAGAAAACTGGGTACATGCACAATTTTCGCATGGCTGAGCCATTGCTAGATTGTAGCTGCCCAGCCTAGGCCACCTGCCCACAGGGCAGGCCTACACTTGCAAACTGACTTGGACCCTTAAAGCAGGCGTTGAGATCACTTGAGTCCCAAACCCTTTTACTTGAAGTATGTTCCAGGGAGGGGGTTTTCTTTAAAACCTCCCCCAATTTGCTTTAGCCTTCACTATGTAAAATCAAAAGGTATTCTCTTGTAAGTGGTCATAGAAACTGCAGTTCTAAAGATTTAACAGCCTCCCTTACTAGCAGCTTTCTAAAGAATCATGGTATAAAGAGAATAAAAGCTCCGAATCATTGAGCAAAGGAGAGAAGATAGCCAAGATGAGACAGGGAGACTGGCAGAGCTGAATCAGCGTTTGGCTTGTGAAGCAATCGCCCTCTGCCCTTCTCTATCAATGGGGGCAGACTTCCCCCCAGAACAAGACTAACCATCCCAGTACATGTTTGTTGGGCTGGCTGTGAGTCTGAACCAAAGGCTAATGCCACTTAGAAGTCGAGGTGCAGAGGATTAGGGTTGGGGCTGCAGACATCACATTTCTAAGCTATCTCAGTAACTCTATGCAAACCTGAAGACTTTCCCCAGGAAATGAACACGATTCCTTAAGCTTTTCATTTTAATTGTCTTTGTTGTTGAAAATGACTTTTTTTCAGAGTACCTATGCTTTTATAGAGTTACTGTGGGTAATTAAAGCTATAAAACTGAATCTCATGTAATTTATATAATTTGATCCAATTAGTAAATATTTACCGAATGTCCATTCAAGTGTAACCTTATGTGGGGAAACTTTTTTTTCAATCACATAAAAAGATTGTGATACCACTCCTGTTCTCACAGGCCTTATATTAGAACTTGGAAACATCTCATTTTAGTCCAGACATGCAAAGATTTACAAACATGTGCCAACTCATCCAATTTTTTTCATCAGTTGGTTCACTGTTTAATAATTTACTCGAGAAGCATTTGTTGAACTCTTGTTTGTTTAAGATCCCACTGTAGGTGTTTGCTGTCAAGCAGCATTACTTATGTGGCTATTGGTGAGAAAATAATATTCTCCTCATCAGTGGCAGGCTAGTAGTGTGGGTGTTTTAGTCCTAAGACCATTGTCTCAGTGAAGTTACAGAGATTGCTGCATTTGGGAGAAGCAGAGGAATATAAGCTCAGCTGAGGACCAGAAAGGAGCATATTTCAAAACAAATTAAGATGCACCACTTGATTGTTTTTGGTTGACCCACTGGGCCGTTGGTTCTTAGCAACAATATCAAGATCCCAGAATCAGGGCCGGGACTGCAGAGGTTTTCTGACCCTCTCCCAGTGATAAGGCAGCAAACCGGGACAGGGCTGGAGCTGCTCATGGGAGGAACATCACCCTCTGAGGTCCCAGGTCTCTGGTGCATCATTGCCAAGCTAATTGCTGGTCTCTGGTTATAAGAGTTGTTCATGTAAAAAACTGATATTTAATTGCTTTTCATATTAGAAGTAGCTTTATTACTATATTTGTTGTGCATGAATTTAAAAACTGAAATGCAAGTGTCTGTTTAAAATGGCAACCATGCACAAGGCAGGGAGCAGCGGGGATGGTCAGCGGGTCGCCCTGTGCTGGCCCCAGCAGCCTGGTGCGGAGGAGCAGATCCATCGTTCTTGCAGTAAGACTGCGTGTGCCTGCAGAAACCAGGCCAGGAATAACCAACTAAAGAAACGCATTATCAAAAAAGTTAGTTTCTACTTTCTTTTCTTCCTGTGAATTCCATTTCATTTCCCACAGTCTTTACTAATTCCTGACACCAACCTGGAAAGATACTAAGGGATAGGCTTCTTTAAGTGATAACAGTAGGCTCCAGAAAAGTCATTCATTTGTCAGGATCCTTTCAAGGTGAAGAGGTTTGGAGACATTTTATGAAGTGATTGGATGTTTGGGTACTTACCCACCCATGAGTCTGAGTTTTCCCATCACTAGAGCTTATTTGAACTACCACAAACAACAGGTGGAGGCCGGGGAAGAGCTGAGTATTCCAGACCTTCACAAAGATTAGATTCTACAAACCTAGTGATCAGCTGTGGAGTACAACTGAGCACAGAGAGAGAGCCAAACTGAAAACTTTGCTCTATCTGTGGAAGGTTTGCCACAGATGTTTAGCCTGTAATCCACAAATGTGTTTAACATTTAAAGTATTTATTTTGTTTTGTTTTTTCAGTAATGAATATCAGCTGTTTCATCAGACCAATATGAAGAATGATTAAAAATGTCAGAAAACAGAGCAAAGACATAAAACTATTGGATTGTCTTCCCTGTATATTGAGAAGCTACTATTGTACTTGGAATTATGCAAGAGAATGTTGAGTAGATTCTAATGGAAAAATAAAGTCTGAGCTTATTCCCTGAGACGTAGGTGGGAATGACAATAATGATGGCAGTTTATCCTGTGCAGTTGCTGTCCGGCACTGTTGTAACTGTGTCATTCGGATTGTCTAACCCTCAGTTGCTCTGTGAAAAGGATACTGTCATTACCCCTTTCTCATGCATACTTAATCTTAGCTGTGGCTTTCCTTTTTCCTGCTCTAAAACCACATGGCAGGAACTTCGTTTAAAGGGAAAATACTTCCTCATTCCAAGATTTTTTTTTCTGAGAACAAGAGCTTTTTAAAATAAACACAAGTATAATTTATTTATAAAATGTGTTTGTGGAAACAATACCATCACTAATGCTAAAATACTCTTAAAATATACGTCATTGTAGTTGCTGACCTTGTAACCCCTGATTCTGTGCTGCTGGACAGCAGAGTTTCAAGTACCCCATTGTTTTTATTTTTTTAAGTATGCAACTAAAATTCCACATTAAAAGAAAAAACCCTCTCAAGTGTGTGACACGCATTAGGACACATGGGATCAGGCAGGAAGGCAGGTGATGCTGGGCAGTGGCTGAGAATGAAGAACTCATCTTGAACACTATGGACAAATGAAACCCCTCCTGAACAAGGCTGCATGAAATCTAGTTTTCTTTCTTTGTTCTCACCGAATGTTAAGTGAGTTGAGTTTCAGGCATCAGTGGAGTAATCATGCAGTTGTGTCCATTAAGAATATGAGCTTACGTGGTTAGCCTGTTGGTTTAAAGCACTGAGCTAGGAAGGCTGGAGTCAGTTTTGGTTTGTCAAAGGCACAAATAACGCCGTTCCAGGAACCAGTTCAAGGTCTCAGGCACAATCTAGATGAGACTATTTGTAAGATGTGTTCAAAAAGTCAGTTTACAAAATTTCTTTATGAACTGACTTGATTACAAGGCACTTCTTTACCATGGTATTGAAACCACAATCTATGCTACTTTCTCCCAAATTCAGATGCTAAGAGGCACATTTCTTTATAAAAATGCTGAACACGCCTTCCCTGTCAGTCAAACGTGGTAGGCTCCGGTTGGTATTTCCTGTTTCCTGCCTTGGGAAACATCCCTGCGGCTGCCTTTCTCTCCCAAAGCTTGGCACGTCACTCCCAACTGAAAACAATCTCTATATAAACTTCAACAAGTTGGAGATCTATTTCTACAGCAGAACTCTTTGGAGTTGAAAAAAAAATCCTGTCACAGCAGGTGATCACCACATGTCGATGAGAGCCGCAATTTCAGACCAAATGTCCACCGACTCATCGTCCCTCTTGGTCCTCTTTCAAGCATTATCTAATGTGAAAATATAACCTCTGTAGACTTACTTTCTCTGAACAATCTCGTACACATGCTCAAGTTTCTCTCAACTTGGAGACGATGAAATAGCAAACATAGAGGCATAATTCTTTTCCTGGGAAGGTGTAAGTACTCTATGAAGAGGCTTCCTCCTCCTAATACAAATGCAAAGGCCAAGGGGGTGACTCAGACAAGCAAGATGACTTTATAAACCTGATGTCACCAAGTCCATTTATTTTGCTATGTTAAGGGGAAGGCATCTAGCTTCGTAGTAGTATGCTAACAGAAATATGATATTTAGATGCTATCAAGACATTGTGTAAATTTCCTTAATAGGCTGATTTTAAATTTACTGTAAATGATCCACATTGGAGTAGAAATATGTTTCTCTCCATCTTCCTACCAGTTAAAATGGTTAGGGTTAGTGCTCAATTTCTGTTTTTGAGGCTTGGAAAGTTTCAACAAGTCAGTCAAGAAAATGAGGAGAAGCTCGCTGTGGGTGGAGAGGAGCGTTGGCTGTGAGGGCTCCTGATATGACAAGAATGATTATCCTGCATTTAGAACGGTAAACAATTTGCTTATGTTTTTTAGCTTTATTGAATGCACACCTTAAAAAAAAAACTACAAAGGACCAATGAGATCATGCATGCAGCTGTACTCTTATGATAGAATCTCCTGGGATTACATTATGTTTAAATGAAAAACAGGCACATTTTAGAGATAATTGACCCAGAAATGTAAATATATTTGATTAATAAAACATTCCTGTGCTGACTCGATCTGCTGATGGTTATCTGTCTTTTCAGTTCCATGTTGGTTGCTTTTTCAACTGCTCGATTCTGGTTTGCAGCTTAGGTAGTAGGATGTCAACAAACTCTTCTGGAGAAAGCACAACTTGCAAAACAGAATGCTTGTAGCACCAGCTAACAGAATAACTGTTAACATGCAGCCCCCTGGGTTATTCAGGTATGTGTGCAGCTGCTGTTTTTCCTCGCCCGTGCTTGCATGCTCATTTGCTCAGCTGACTCACGTCCGTTCTCAAGGAAACTCACATGCACAGGCCCAGCCACAGTTTCCGTGGCAGGGCAGACTTGGTATTTGATCTCTGGCCCCCGTAACACTTGGAGGAGAGCAGATAGTTCTTGCCCTAAGAGTGGCTTGGGTCTGGGATCCTTCTGAATGTTCAGGGCCATGTGACTCTCAGTCAGAAAGCCAAAGTCAGCTGTTTGATTGATCTCTTGGTCTGTAGAGAATAACATTCCACTTTACTCTGAGAAAAAAAGTATTTGAGCTTCAAGGAACAGCAGGGGGGACACTGAGGCTGGAGTGGGTGACAGAGGGGGAAGTCGTAGGAAGTGAGGTCAGAGAGGTAAAGTGGGCTGGGCCATTAGAGCTTTGAAGGCCACTGTGAGAACTTGGTGGTTTCCTTTGAGTGAGGTGGGAAAAACTGGATGGAGCAGAGGTGGGGCTTGCTCTGACTGAAAAGGATCATTCTAGCTGCTTTGTTGAGAATAGACTGTAGGGGAATATGGGCTGAAGGTGGAAGATGGTTAGGAGGGCATATCAATACCTGTGGGGAATGGTTGTGTCTTCTGTCAGGATGCTGGTGGTGCGGGAGGCAGGAAGTAGTTAAATTCTGGGTGTATTTGGGAAAGTGACAGGGTTCACTGATGAATTGACTGTGGGATGTTAGACAAAGAGAGGACTCAAGAGGACTCCAAGGTTTTTTGGCTTACACAGGTGGAAGGAGGAATTTTTTGGTTTGGGGGTTTATACTCCATTTTTTGGTTGCTCATCCTTTCCGCAAGCATCAGGGTCAGTCCAGTATAATGCATGGGAAAATGACTGCACAGAGGGCAGCTGTCTGACAAGGGTGCTGACTCCCCAGCGTGGCCGTTCTCAGCAGCCAGCCCCAGTCTGAAATCAAGGAGTCGAGTGTTACCCTGCTTCCTCTGTGGCACCACATAGATCGCCCATTGCCCAGGAGTGACATGCAAATGTTTCTTGAGGAAAGATTACATCAAAAGTGAGGATCCGCTTTCAAAATTAGTGGAACTCTGCAGCTGTGGGACACACAAGTCTCGTTCTGCAGATTCTTTAAGGAAAGGGTGCTCTGGGAATGTACATGGCACTGTTTGCCTGCCACTAGTGTCTCCGGTCAGAATGCAGACTCAGTTCAGTGCCTCTTGGTTGGGGGAGAGCAGGGCCTGGCAAGGGGGTTGTTCTGGTTTTCGGCCTCCTGGTTGGGACAGTTCTAAGGAGCTCTAGTGCGACTTCTAGTCCTCAGGCAACTTGTGTTCATCGTTTATCCACTCGTTCACATGTTCACGTAGCAAATACTTTTAAATGTCTATGTGCTAAGATGCTTATATACAAAAATGAATGGGACTTGGTGGGTAACAGGTGCTTCTCTTCCTGTTTATGACTCGGTGTGAGGCCCACAGACACCTAGAAAGAAGGCCAGGCCAAATCAACAAGTTAGAGAGGTGATTTTTGTTATCATTTAAAAGGGTAACACAGCCAGGCAGAAATTTTTTCCACCTGTTATTCCAGATTAATCCTTTTCCCCATCCCCAAATTAAAACCAGATGTGTGTGTATAGAATTTATGAACAACATGCATGCACATGTAAGGGAATACTAATATTTGGAATCCCAAGCACAGCCAAAATCGATTGTTTCGTATCTATCAGAGCAAGTAAAACAGAACTTGTAGTCGCCAACTCACCATATAATGGGGGGCAGTGCTCGTACAAGACCATTCCTTCCATTTGCTCTGCCTTCAGGCAGTCACTACCCGTGTGGGCACACAGGCACGTACATATTTTACATGAGATCATCTGTTTTATATACTTAATTTAAAATTTTTAAGCTTCTGTTTGTATTCTCCTCTGAGTCTTTCCCATCCTCTTTTCCCTTTGTAGCGGGTTGAATGGTCCCCCCCACAAAATGTGTTCACCCAGGACCTGTGAATGTAACCTTGTTTTGGAAAAGGGCCTTTGTGGATATAATTAAGGCTCTCGATTATATCTCAAGCCCTGGATTATCCAGTTAGCTTCCAAATCCAATGATGTGTCTTTACAAGAGACAGAAGAGGGTAAGCTGCAGATGGCCATCTGAAGACAGACGCAGGGATTGGAAGGCTGTAGCCATAAGCCAAGGAACGCCTGTAGCCACCAGCAACTAAAAGAAGCAGAGAAAGGTTCTCCCCTGGAGCCTTTGGAGGGAGCATGGCCTTGCTGACGCCTTGATTTCAAAATGCTGGAGCCTCTGGATCTGTGAAATAATAAATTTCTGTTTTTTTAAGACACCAAGTTGGTGGTAATTTGTTACAGCAGTTGGAGGAAACTAACACACCGTGTAGGTTGTGACCCAGCATCTTGCAAACAGGGAGTGGACAATGCAATTTACTTTGGGGAAGTTCTCCCCACTGAGATCATTTCATTTGCTCTTAGTCTCATTGGTTAATAAGGCTTTGTATGTGACTTTTGCAATGCAAAATGACTGTATTCCTAATAACTATTCTTGAGTCAGTTAAATGCCTGGGCTGTACCGAATCTGTGTTCTGCTGACTCTCAGGGTTGGCGGGCTCATTTTCAGACATTTGCTAGCTATTACTTGTTTTTCAAACTTTCATTGTATGTAGACAATATAATGGCGAGGAGCATATGTGCAGCCTGCCAATTTTAGGTATATTTTAAAAGAGTTGTCATAAGTTTTAAATAATAAATAGAACATTAAAGAATTCACCATAATTATTTTCATGTAAACTATAGGAATGATAATGTCTGTAATCTTTCCCCAAATTATTCTCCTGAAAGGTAATCTCGTCATTTGGCCCCACGATGAATAGCTCGAGTCATAGGTCTGTTTCCACATCTCATCAGTGTTTTTCCTTTTCCTTTATTTTTTTAAATTTAGAAACACTTAACTTCCAATTATAAGTTATTGGCAATGGCAGCAGATAGCTGATGGCTTTGTCAGAGTCTTTGGTGTTCAGGTTAGACCCAAATCCAGCAATTGTGAATTTTTTCACTGAAAATTTCTTTTGACATTTTGTCAAAATCTAAACTAAAAAACATATACTGTTTTAAAATTAGAAATTTGAAATTTCAGCTTGAGAGTTAAAGGCTGGTTTCCTAATCCACTCTGATTGCCTGTGGCTGTGAAAGGTATTTTTTCCTGTTCTGCTGTAGTATTTGTTTATGGTTTTAAAATTTGTCCAATATTACATCATTGGTTTTTTTTCTCCAACAAATGACAAAAATATTCAAGGATCAGAAAAGCTCTTGGCAGTTAAACATGTGCATTCCAGCTTTGTCTTATTAAGAAATTATGGTTTTAACTTAAAATTCAGGATATTGTAGAATCAGAGTGCATTATGTATGAACAGTTCATAAAAAGACAGCCCACCAGTTTCAGGTACATTTAAAAAAATGCATTCCTCAGAGAATAAATATTGGGGGAAAACATTTTGAATGATTAAATAGTCTTTTACTTTGCTTCTCTTTGTTTTCATTCTCTCTGCCATGTAAGCCTGTAGTTTTGGCCACAAGAGGTGGAGTCTGTTTTCTCCACACCTCAAATATGGGTTGGCATTGAACTTGCTGGTCAACAGAGTGTGTAAAGTGACCGTGCCAGTTCTGAGCTCAGCCTTCCAGAGGTTTTGTGTGTTTCTGCTAGCTCTCTTGTACCTCTTTCATTGCCATGAGAAGGGCCCGGGGCGGGGGCGGGGTGAGAGACACTTGGAACTGAGCCAAATCGCCCCAGTAGCTTTAGCTGACATCCAGCCAACCCCAAGGCGTGTGTGCGAGCCCAGCCAGCTTCCACAGTGCTGCCGACCTAATCCCCATGTGATTCCCGTCCGTGAGCAGTACAGCACTGTTGCATGCCACAAAGATTTTCGCGATTCTTTGTTACGTGGAATAACTGGGTCAGTAGATAGCTCAGTGTAGAACCGGAATGCTTCTCATTTCACTGCCTTTTCATACAGCGCACCAAAAAGACATTCAGTGGCCGCAAGTCAGTTATGAGAGTATTTATAATTTTCATTATTTCCTTCAACATTTAATTAAGATTTGGAGGCATATTTTTGGCCACCGCTGTTCTTGGTGAGTAACACTGGGTGTGGATTGACATTTAATAACCGACAGTTACATTACTCTTGTATTCTTGATGCACACATAGTTTAGCTCCCCATTGACACTCAGAAAACTTGCCTTTTCTATCTCTGTCTTCACTCATCAAATAATTATTAACCAAAAATGTCTGTTCTTCTGCAGTATTAGCTTTCAGCGTTCATTAGAACAAAAATCACCACACATTTCTCCCGCGTATGTGTGCGTACATGTATTGCATTGTACAACAGTGGTTTTCGCCAACTGCAGGGTGAAATATCTGTTAGCGCACATTTTAATTTATTTACTTGACACCCATTTATATAGCAGGTGCCCTGCACCAGGCGCTGTCCTAAGTGCTTTAGGTTACTGATTTACTTAATCCTCTTAGCAGCTCTGTGGTGGTGCTATTATTGCTGTTTTGTATGTGAGGAAACTGAGGCACAGGGAGGGTCAGTACCATTCCCAGTGTCACACTGCTAGCAAGTAGCAAAGTTGGGACATAGAGTTAAGTCTCCTGGCTCTAGAGGCCGTGTTCTTAATCACTACACCTGGTAATTGTTTCTCCACACTTCATGTTGTCGTTAGCACCTAACCCCCATAGTGCCGTTTGCAAAGAGACCTTCTCCAATAGCTTGTTCTGCTTTCTTGCCAAACATGATATCGACCAGTATACGTAGCTGGCTTTCCAAGCTCATTGGCAATAGTGTGACTTGTTTTACTGTGGAGAGTGGCACTTTAAATGATGCCTCTGCCCTTTTGGTCTCTCCTATGCTTTAGCGCAGTTGGAAATTTCTTAATGGAAAGTATTATTTTGCAGTTGTTCTAGAAAACCTTTGTTGGCTTCCCAGGAAGGTTGTTGTGCTAAGTTTAAAAATAAGGGTAAGGCTTGAATTCCTTCATAACCCTACATGATAATGTTTTATAAAACAATGTTTCATAACTAGAGACAAGGGATAAATGGACAGATGGTCTTATACAGTCCAACTTTCAGATATTGTATGCTCAGAACTGACTCACTCTAGCCCATATAGTATATATTTTATATTGGCAGTTACATTCTGGTGATCATTTACATTTATGACATTATCCCATGTTATATGTTTGTATTGCCCTCTCTCAAGAAGTTGCAGCCAGCACTCGGGTGGGGCTGGGTCATCTGAGGCGTGACTGGGCTGCACGTTCAAGGTGGCTCTTGGGGAGGCTGGCAGTGGGCGCGCACATGCGTGTGTGAATTGGGAATAAAATGATGCGTGTTTGAGAGACAGCAGAAGGTCAAAAAGTTCATAGATTCAAGCCAGATTCTCTGGGTTCAAATTTCAAATCCAACACTTAAAAGTTATGTGACCATGAGCTATATACTTAATCTCTCTGTAACTCATTACTATCCTCATCCTCATTTCTAGGATGGGGATAGTAATAATAATACCTACCTCTTGGGATCAATCTGAAGATTGAATGTATTCACTTGAAACAGTATGTGGCATTTAAGAAGTGCTTGGTGAATATTTGCCATCTAACAAGTAAAAATATATGTATAACAAATGAAATACAGATTTACTGTAAATATTAACATGCAAATGTAAAGAATTGTACACTGTTAACTGACTGTGTGTAATTTTAATTGTGCATATGTAACTTTTAAGAGTATAATGGTTATTAAGAACTGAACTGGATTTTTTTAAAAACCATAATCATCAACCTAACATTGCGAATTTGTGACGCGTCTATAAACAGAGTCGTCTCCTCACCTTTTCTGCTGAAATCACCAAACTGCCAAGGGACCACCACCGGGCTACTGTTTCTCCACAACCAATTACCCCAAAATTTAGTGGCTTAAAACAACCTTTTTACTTTGCTCACTATTTTGTGGATAAGGGATTTGGGAAGGGCTCAGCTAGATCGTTCTTGTTTGCCCTCTCTCAAGAAGTTGCAGCCAGCACTTGGGTGAGGCTGGGTCATCTGAGGCATGCCTGGGCTGCACATTCAAGGTGGCTGTTGGGGTGACTGGCAGTGGGTGCTGGCTGTCACCTACGAGTTCAGCTGGGGCTGTTGACCAGAGGGCCTGGACACGACCTCTGTAGCATGGCAGTCTTAGGGGAGTTTAACATAATTACATGGTGGCTGGCTTCCCCCAGAGTGAGCATCCTGAAAGGACCAGCCTTGGAAGTTACATAGCATCACTTCCACCACATTCTGTAAATTGAAGTTGTTACAAACTTGCCCAGATTCAAGGGAGAGGACGTGGACCCTTGACTTTTCAGTGGAAGGAATGTCAAAGAATTTGGGGTCCAGCCATGTTTTTAAACCACCACAGACCACTTGATAGAATTCCAGTAACTGCCTAAGATCAGCAGAAACATTCCTCTGCAGTGTGCGTGTCTCGATCACTCAATCCCAGGTTCTTTTCTTTTGTTTTCTTAAAGGTCTAATGTTTTAACCTTTGAGCAATTGACAGAGATGTATCCTGGGCTTTTCAAAATACAAATAGCCCAGGGCCAGAACAAAGAGAACTTGGAAGTCAGCTAAAACTTTGAAAGACTGTCAAGAATCCTGTGAAGTTTCTTGAGTCGTAGATAGCAACGCCCATCTGGCTCAGGGCTTGGAGAGCTCGCTAGCCCTGCAACCACAGGGCATTTCAATAGCTGCCTTTACAGACAGCCTCAGCCTCCCTTTAAGGACAGGCCATGTTCAGACACTGATGCTCAGTTCAGGCTTGGGATGTGAACGGCTGGTCCTATTGCTTTTCTGAGTGACTTTTGGACCTAACTCTGGAGAAAAATTCCTTCTTCACACTATGCTCTGTGTCGTGCCTCCTCACACACTCCTGCCCTTCGGTGGGCACCTTCTCTGTGAAGAGTTTCCCTGGCTCTGAGTGTTAAAGTGCCCCTTGGTTGAGTACTCCATTTTAGGGGCTACAAGGGACCTGAATCCCAAATTTGAGGGCACCGCCCACACAAAGTAGGCCAGAAAGCCACTGCTGTAAGAGAAATTATTCTTAGCTGAATCCATATGGAATTAGGCCAAAATCTACAGCTGGGTGAATTCTGTTTTTTATGTTTAGAACTAGTTTGCTTTCTAAAAGTTGACATTGTCCATGGGACAAGTATATTTGGTATCTCCCATTGCTGTTGACTGGGAGCAACTCTGATGATTTTCTTTGGGCCAAAAAACAGAAATCCACTAGTCCCTGAGGCAAGGCAAATAGGTAGGATTCAGTGTGGAGGTTTCTTGAGTCTCACAACTGAGGTGAGAAGAATTACATATAGGTTTGGTTTACTTTCTTTTAAAAGAGCATTTGCCGCAGTCAGTAGCATCCCTCCAGCATCCTTATCTTCCACATTGTAGCTTGTTCTCATTTTTTAAAAATTATATTTATTGGAGTGACATTGGTTAATAAGATTATGTAGGTTTCTAGTGTACATTTCTATGATACATGACCTGTATATTGCATTGTGTGCCCACCGCCCATAGTAAAGTCATCTTCAATCACCATAAATTTGGTTCCCTTTATCTTTTACTACTCCCCCACCCCCTCCCCTCAGGTAGCCACCAAACTGTGTTTGTGAGTAAAAAACCATTTCCTACAGTTAAAAGCATCCATCCAGCATCCTGGTCTTTCTCCCACTTTGTAGCTTGTTTTCCCTTTAAGATGCTTTCCTGGACTGAGTCATTTCCAAGTGCATGCTGGGCACTAGCCCAGTTGGGCACCTTACTCTTCCATAGGCTGTGTCTCTGTGAACAGAAGCCAGGCAACCAAGAGGCAAGGCCTGGATCCTGGCCTCCTGCCATCTCGCTGCTTTTGGTGGGAGCAGCCTCAAAGACTTAGAGCTCATCGCAGCTCACTTTTCTGGTACCCAGAGTTCCGAAGCTTTCATTCAGCAGCATTTCCTTACAGCTCTTTACCTTGGACCAAGAATTGAAAGTGTTCCACAGGCCTGAGCTTTGGATGTGAATTTGAGTCCTACTGGCTTTGCAGTCTCCTGGCCCATCACAAAGCCACCTTTATTGAGAACAAAGGAGATAAGAATAGGCTGAAGTTTTCTTGCACATGGACAAGGTCTTCAAAGCAGTATTTCAAAAAGTGCTATTGACTCAGACCAGATGGAGTGCATTTCCCTGAAAAAGACAAGAGTATCTAAAGAAGCAGGAAGCAAAACTCTTGCAGACCAGTGTCTTTGGGTCTGCCGAACTCCAGCCTGTTCCAAACACCATCAAGCTGTATCCTGCCTTCTCTCCGCACCTGCCTACTCGGACTCACACTGCTGTTCAGCCTTTCAAAGAAACTCGACTTAACCCTGACAGGATAACCTCACACTTCAAACCTGGAGGGGATCCTCAGACTCTTTCCATTACCAAAATGCTTTCAGTTCAGAGTAAACCTTTAATTTTATTTGTGAAATTGTGGCAACATATACATAATGTAATATTTACCATTTTAATGAATTTGAGTGTCCAGTTAAGTCTTAAGTAGACTCACATTTTTGTGCAACCATCACTGCCTTCCGACTCTGGAACTCTTTTTATCTTCTCAGACCGAAACTTTGTACCCATCACCCCATAATCCCTCATTCCCCTCCCTAATGCCCCGCACTGACTGTTCTACTTGCAGTCTCTAAGAATTTACTCAAATGACTGGAATCCTACAGTGTTTGTCCTTTGTGACTGGCTTATTTCACTCAGCATGTCTTCCAATCTCATTCATGTTGTAGAGTGTGTCAGAATTTTTTTCCTCTTTAAAGCTGAATATTTCATTGTGTGTACACATTACATTTTCTTCACCCATTCATACACTGATGGACACTTGGGTTGCCTCTGCCTTTTGACTATTGTGGAGAATGCTGATATGAATGTAGGTATACAAATGTCTCTTTGAGATACCTAGAAGTGGAATTGCCAGATAATACAATTCTATTTTCAGTTTTTTGAGGAAAATGACCATGCTGTTTTCCATAGTGGCTACATCCTTTTACACTCTCAACAGCAGTACATAAAGGTTACAATTTTTCACGTATTTTCTGAAACGTATTATTATTTTTTTAATAATAGTCATCTGAACGGTGCAAGCGGGATCTCATTGTGATTCTGATTTGCATTTGTGTCCCTGATGGTCAGTGATGTCGGGCACCTGTGCATGTGCTTATTGGCCGTTTGTTATATCCTCTTCGGAGACGTGTCTGTTTAAGTCCTTTTCTCATTTTCAAATCAGCGTAGTTTCTTTGTTGTTGAGTTATAAGAGTGTGATATATTCTCAATATTAACCTTTTATCAGATATATGATTTGCAAATTTTTTCTCCCATTTCTTGGGTTGTCTCTTCATTCTGTTGATAGTGTCCTTTGATGCACAAACTTTAAAGATTTTAATGAAGTCTAATTTACCTATTTTTTCCTTTTGTGGCCTGTGCCTTCAGTGTCATATCCAAGAAACATTGACAAATCCAATGTCATGGAGCTTTTTCTTATGTTTTCTCCTAAGAGTTTTATAGTTTCAGTTCTTATGTTTAGGTCTTTGATCCATTTTGAATTAATGTTTACCTATGGCTATAAGGGTTCAAGTTCACTTTTTTTGCATGTGGATATCCAGTTTTCTGAGCTCCATTTGTTGAAAAAACTGCTTTTTTCCATCGATGCTCATAGTTCCTTTGCTGAAAATCACTTGGTTTTGTATGAGAACAATTATTTTGGGGCTCTTAAAGTAATTCTTGACATTAAATTGTGTTGATTGCCACAGAATTGCCTCCTGCTCCTTCAGACCAGAAGCGACACATGGAGGCCCCTAGGATGCCTAGAATTCTCGAGTCACCTCACAATCAGTTCAGTTACCCGTGAACAGCTTTGGGGGGCATGGTAGTTCTTCCTGTATAAAAGATTTATAGTGTGTTTTCCAAGTGAATGGGTTAACACAGCCCTGAAAGGCTAGTGGACTGAGGTAAGCGGGAGGGGAATGAGCAGGCCATTAAATACTGCTGAGTGTCAGGAAGGGGGAAACATGTGGTGCTTTCACAGTGTGTAAGAGTTGGAGTTCAGAGAACCTTCCTTGACCAAGCGAAGTCCAGCCTGAAAGCTGACGGACAGTAGGAGCTGCTTTGCTGAAGACGTGGAGAAGGATGTTATCGGGCAAGGGAACAGTATGTTTTCAAGTCTTATCTGGTCTTCTGAGTATGCTTTGACAATACCAAGAATCACAGAGACTTAAAATGATGTTTCCTGTGTGTCTCCTTCCTTAGACCTGAAGTTCCTTGAGGCAAGGGGAGATACTGTGTGGTATTCCCCCTTGTATATCCAAGACTTAGCACCAGAGCACCTGCCTGCAGTGGGAGTTCAGTACATGTTATTTTATAAGACCAATGAACACTGAGCCTGTATCTTTGGTTTCTGACAGCTTCTAAGCCAGGCATCACCTTCCAATGAAACATTTTCCTGTGGAGTTGCTGCTTTTGTCCTCATAGCTACCTTGTGAGATAAGCATTGTTATCTTGTTTAGAAATAAGAAAACCAAGGCATAAGAAAAATAATTCCTCCAAAATCATATAGCTAGTGAGTGGAGAAGCTAGAATTCATTTGAACCCAGACCTGATTAGCATCCAAATCATGTCCTTATAATTATTTCATGCTGCTTTGTTTTATATTCAGAATCGTGGGTAGGGAAACCAGCCTTCACTGAGAGACTAGGTATCATACTAGCCACTTGACATGTGTTAGAATAATAGCTAACTTTTACCAAGTGCTCAGTACATACCTGGCTATTGCGAACACACTGCACGTCTTTTGTCTGTAATGGTCATTTTGCGATGAGCAATATTGAAGCACAAAGAGCCAGAATCTGACTGGACAGGCTGGCCAGGAGATAGAGCACCCTATGGTATGTTGGGCTGCTGCCCCTGAGTCCTCTGGGACCCTAGGGAGCAGTTATTATTATCTTTGTTTTTAAGAGGAGAGAACTCAGAAGAGTTGGTATTTACTAGAATGTCTTTGCTCTTGGTTTTTGCATTATTTGGAATGATCTCTTCTTTCTCCCTTGTCAGTCCCTCTTCTGCCTCCAAGTAATTTGAAAACCCACTTGCTATAGGGTAGAATCTCCTAAGAAATTCTTTCTCTCAAGCAGAGGCTGTGTCATTTAAGCCACCCATCCTTCTCCGACATCTTAGTTGTTTGATGTTCTTTCTGCCTTTGGAGGGTTGATTAAGAACCCAGCAAAGAGAGCAGCTTCAGAGCCTCTAAGCTTGGAAAGGGTCCCTTGACCCCAGGAACCCCAGCGGCTGGGTCAGACACAGCGGCCATGATTTATAGACCAATAAACAGGGCCTTGCCAAACCACGTTTCTTTGCCTTCCGTGGAGCAAGTAATGAACTTTCTGAGTGTAAAAGCTACTTTTTTTGTCAAAATGTTTTGTGTGGACTGTTGAGAAAAGCCTTAGTTAGTATTTGGGGTGAGGGTGGGGGTTACTGGGACCGAGAATGAGGGATAACATGAAGAAATGAAACAAAAACATCGAGACTCAAAATCCTCACAGGCACAAACACCATTCTGACTTACGAGGTTGGACCGGTCAAACGCTGTGTTCATTTTGTTCCTACAAACCACGTCTGCAGACAGTGACTGCTGGCTCACATAAAAATCACACACGTAGGAAATGAGACTCTCCTCCCCTCTGCCTCCCTCCCCCCTCTGCCTCCCTCCCTGACACTATCTCCTCCCCCAAACAAACTTTTTTGAGTTACATGATGCAATGTGATTTCTTTCTCCTGGGCAGAGAAGCAGCAGTTGTTTCTCTCTCAACTAATTTTTGTTCCAAGACCTCACAAGGCGTGAGTAGAATAACTTCCTGAGTGAAGAAAGTGTCTGCATCTAAAGATACACAAATCCGAGAAACTTAATGGGAGCGGGGCGGGGACTAGAGGGATGGAAAGCAGAAGAGAGCTGCTCCTGCTGCAGGGAAATTAGAAACCAAGGCCTTCCTTTCTCTCTCTCTCTTTCTCTCCACCCCCCCACCCCCGCCCCGCATCTCCCTCCCCCTATTCCCTATATCTTTAAAAACCCTATATACTTTAAATAAGTTCAGCTTTCTTCAGCTTGAGAAAATTTCTAAGGCATCCTTTTCGTTTAAAGATCTCAGTTGCTGTGGTAGTTGGGTTATGGAGGATTCTTAGGAGGTGTTATTCCAATAAATTCTAGTCTGACATCTTCAATTGTTAAATTATAAATTATATTAAGGCTATATTTCTCTCCCGTCTCAACTCCAGCAAGTTTTTCTTATGTAAAATACTCAGATTACACACTAGTGAGCCCTAAAGTGGAGACGGCTGGAGGAGGGTAGATAAGGGTTTGGCGTCACATCCAGAAAATTCCTATAGCCATGAACCTTAGAGGTGCACAATTAGCAGCCTTCCCAGGAAGGTTATACATCATGTCCAGGACTCTACATTAAAATGACTTTTTACTTGAGTCATTTGTTAGTCCATTACCAGTTCTCATATCAGATTGCATTTCATCTTGTATTAAATCAAGGTAATCTGGCATGTAAAAATAGGCTCCTTCGTTTCCCTTCCAACTCTGGGCAAGAGTGGAGATTCCCACAGCATTTTGCCTCACACTCCTCCAGGAAGCCCAGAGAACTGCAACCCTTTGCAAAAAGTATTTTTTGTTGATTGAATCTCAGATTCTCCCAAAGACATGGAATAAGCAAATGAAGGCCGAATCATATGCTAAATAGCAATCGTTGAACAGCTACAGCCCTGAAGGATCTGAACTTGAGTGACTCCTGTTGCTAATCCTGCAGTCATTGCAGACACAAATGCAGGGGACCCAGAACTAATTACAAAGGAGCAGAGAAAACATGCATTAAAAAGCCAAGGTCACTTTGGGGCTAACTGGATCTTCCTTATATGATGACTAGCTCCATTTCCAAGCTGTGTGTCCTTTTATGGGGGTGTGGCGGGGAGAGCTGGTTAATTACCAAGACTTCCCTGGTAGGAAAACTGAGCCTTCATATAATTCACTCTATTTATTGCTCAAAGGTACTGTTAGGTTTTTGTGCCACCCGTGACAGGAGTGGCTGCAGTGTTGGCGTGAAATCCCGCCCTCCACAGGCCAGAACCACACGTGTCCCATCAATCATGTTTCTAATGCTCTTCCCCGGTACCCTTGTGTTTCCAAATGCTTAATGCACCTATGAGTAAATGATTTCTTCCACTACTGCTTAAAGTGCCAGAAGGCAAGAGAAACTTAAACAGACCTAAGATCAACATTGTGAGTTTACTTGGCCTCCCCATCTAGCAACACGGCCATAAATTTCTTCGGCTTCTTAGTTGGGAATTTAAAAGGCCTATAGTCTTGGCAAGGTTTATATAACAATGTTTCTTCTGTATGGATTATAAACTTGCAAAATCCCAAGGAGTGGTGGGGTATCGTATTTGGTCAGTGGGTCAACCTGAGAGGCCAACAGGAAAACTCAATACCATGTCCAGCCAAGCACTTTTTCGGGGTTTGGCTTGGTGGATGGAAACAGCGTGGTCAGCTCAATCTCTGCCAGGGTCAGGAGCCCGGGTCTTGCAGGCTTCACTATAGTAGAGGCTCGTCTTCCGTGGCCCTTGCAGAGCCTGGGGCCCTCGGCCATGCTGTAGCTGGCAGCGTCCTCGAGGAATGCTCTGTCGGGACGTTGTTAAGTTCCAGCTCTGTAAGGCTCTCTCAGACAGCTGCTCCTCAGAGAGCAGGAATCAGTGCCTGTTTGTGCTGAGGGTGGCCCTGGGAGGCCTGGGGTTCATCAGCCAGTCAAGTGTGCTTGATTCTATCAAAGGAGCCTTTGTGATAAGACAGCACTCCTCCTTCTCTGCCTGACCACATTTTCCTCTTCAGAATGACCTGCTGGGAAAGTTGCATATGCACGCCTCTATTCCCAGGTGCCCGGTAGTTGGAATGGGGCATTCTTTAATAAGAGTGTGTGGGGGTCCTGCAAGTGACTTAGCTCCAGGATCAACGCAGATGCCCCTCACTAAAGCCAGAGGCATTTCCTTAATGAGAACTGGTCTCCTCCGAATGAAGCTCTTCTCTGAAAACCAGTATCACATTTTCTGCTTCTGAAGGGGTCACTCAGTATAATAATAAGTCTTAACATTGAACACGACTCCTCATGTGCCCAGAGCTATGTGTGAGAAGGCCGAAAGGTGCAAACACGGGCCAGCGACGGATGCGCTCTGCGCCCGGCTATCACAGCAACGAGTATGTACACGGAAGGCCCCTATCGTCCCCTACCGCAGGGGAAATACAAAACCACAGAACTTTACTCCAACTCAGAGGGACATTTGAGTTTTACTCTGGGATGGAAAAATTGTGACGATCGCTCTCATATCTCTAAGTCAGCATCCAAAATGGGCTGCAAAAGAAGTTTCCAGTCAGCAAAGCTGACCAGCAAGGAGGGAAGGCTAGGAAGTTCTTGAACTGAAAAGCGGAAGGAGGCTAACTTTTCGTTTTACCAAGACTTATAAGAATGGAACTCAAACATAAAGATAGGAAAATGATGCAGAAGTCCAATGGGAAATCACTGGCTTATAGTATTTGGACAGAATGAAATGTGGCAGGGGAGAAATGACAGACATTGAAGGAATGCCTCGTCACACAGGTGTTTCTGGTTTGTTCACACATAATTCAAGGCCCAGACAGTATTCAATTAAGTGGAAAGGCTTCCATTGAAAATTGATTCAAGGACGCTCTCTAAGTCTATGCATCATCAACCTCTGAAACTCATCGCCTGGGGTATTATTTAGGCCCAAGTTAAAAAAAAAATTAACAGGACTTAAGTTTAGATCAGTAATTTTCAAACTTCTTAAAATGATGGAACTTTTAAAACATGAAATCTTAAACAAAAATTACACTATATAAAACAGATAAAAGTGGAATGTTTTGGTAGAGCGAGACCCATTGGCCTCCTCTGTGCCCCTTGAAACGTGTGGCTCCATAGAAAAGAATGTGAAAATTAGTGTTTTCAGTAACTAGATTTTTTAAAGATTTTTAAAATTTATTTTTAGAGAGAGGCGAAGGTAGGGAGAAAGAGAGGGAGAGAAACATCCATGTGTAAGAGAAACACATCTATCGGTTCCCTCTCGCATGTGCCTTGACTGGGAATCGAACCGGGAACTCTTCCCTCTATAGGATGGCACCCAAACAACTGAGTCATGCTGTTTGGGGCTTAAGTAACTATTTTTAAAACCTAGTCAGTGTGGATTCATTGGACCAGGTATCCTCAACAAACTTGTTCCCAAGGGGACATAGCTGGTGATGATTATAGTCTCGGTATTTTTGCAGACAGGCTCTGGCCTTCGTTTTGCCACGAATGATGACTTTACGAACAAAATGCCACCAGTTGCCATTATTTTCCACTTGCCTCACTTCTAACAGGAAAGTTACTCTGTGCACCAACACCCCAATAGAATGAAAAATGTGGAGATTCCATTTTCTCAAGTCTCTCCTGGGCTGGGAATACCTGTTACAGCCACTCTGTATTACAGAATTTGCTGTGTAAGAATTAGCAGTCTGAAAGGTATTGGAAAAATGGGTCTCATAACAATTTTGCATATTGAAAATGTTAATAATAATTTCTTCAATGTTCTTGCAAAATTATTCTCGTCAAAATTTAATTTGGGTCTCCAGAGACTGTTAGCAAAAACAAAGAGGATATTTAAGATTATCTTTTGACTTCCTGCATGCGTTATTCCTTGCTGAGGATGGCGTGTGTGTCTAATTTCCCGATTTGGGACGCAATTAAAATGAACTGGTTTCAAATCAGATACCTGTGTCTCATGTCAGGCCTTGGTTGTGTGTGTGATGCCTTACTCACCTTACCTTCTGTTCCATTTGTGAAGCCAGCACCTCTGGAAGCCAAGTTCCTGGGGATTTTTGAAAATGCAGCGTTAGCCCTGGAATTGGATTAGCTGTAAATGAAATTAGCAGGTTAGCAAAGGGATACAAATACCATCCAAAGGTCTATAAATCTAGTATGGATATTCACTTCCAAATACATTTGGAATCATATACCTCTATCTTTGGAGAGGCATGGATAAGATGACTCTGCCTTAGAGATTTGCATGTTTCTTTTATATTTAAATTTTGTTCAACTTAGCAAGAACTGACAATTAAAATATGTAACGAAATTCCATTTAATATAGAGATTTGATTCCCAAGTCACTATTTAAGACAGGAAGTATGTGTAGTCCAAACATCTTTGAGAACCCCTTGTCATGCATATAAAGTATAGTAATATGTATGTCTCAAAGTTTCATTGTGTAGTGAAACACAATATATTATAAAGATTACATATGCAAGAAACAATTTTATAGTGTCCCTAAGTTCACAAACCCGTGGACTCCCGCTGAGTCTGTGTGGCCTCCTCTGCAGGCGCGCCTCTGCGTGGGCCACGCCAGCCTTGCGGCCAGTCCCAACTAATTCCATATTCACCGATCGCCCCACCCAGAGTTTTTTTATCCATTGCCAGTCCTAGTTTTTATGCTCCTATTTTTTTGTGGTATCTTGTTGCTTCTTGGCCTCTAATTTATTTTCTGTGAGATGAAAGGTTAGAGAATTGACATCCTTTATTTGGGTTAGTCATCATTTTTTAATACATTCTTCTGATATGAAGGAATAGTTTGAAAAAAGGAGAAAAAACTCAAAATTAGCCTTGTGAAATAAAAGTGAACATGTTTGCAAAAGATTACAGATAGATTCACACTAATTTTGATGGGCTTTCCCCGGCATTTGGGGGGGAAGGTGGGGCAGAAAGATATGCCTTCCACACTTACTGGATTTAGATGTGATTAAAATCATAATGCTGAAAATAGTCATATCACCAATTGTTCTCCTAATACACCAGTGAAGAAGAATTATTTGAAATCTCAGGTGAGCTTTTTTGCTTCTTAAATCTTGAGGACAGATGGTTTGAATGACTAAAGTACATGCCACCCAGTATTCTTGTTGGCTCTTGAAACTGATGTCTCCAGATTTCTGTTGAAAGAAAGAAAGAAAGAAAGAAAGAAAGAAAGAAAGAAAGAAAGAAAGGGAGAGAGAGAGAAAGAAAGAAAGGGAGAGAGAGAGAAAGAAAGAAAGGGAGAGAGAGAGAAAGAGAGAAAGAAAAGAAA
The DNA here is from genome assembly GCA_004024845.1 of Tonatia bakeri. Taxonomy (NCBI): domain Eukaryota; kingdom Metazoa; phylum Chordata; class Mammalia; order Chiroptera; family Phyllostomidae; genus Tonatia; species Tonatia bakeri. Next base: position 400,130 of record PVIA01000456.1, on the reverse strand, counting down.
AAAAGAAGGAAGGAAGGAAGGAAGGAGAACATCCAAGAGGAACATCCAAATACTTTTTCTTATTTGACCTTCACCGTGACCCTAGGCAAGTCACTGTGAAGTAGAGTAGCATTACCCCCACTTTACAGATGAGAAAGCGAAGTCTCAGAAAACCCAGGCGACTCACCTAAGTTTACATGGCCAGTGAATGGTGGGTCTGAGACTGGAGCCCCACCCTGCTAGTGACTTTCCCCTCACCAGGAAAACCTTTAATTTTTGACCTTAACTAAGTCAAGACTTACTTTCTCTGTTTTTTGCTCAGCATGGTGTTTATATTTGTGTAGATGATGGGGAAATATTTGTTTCACACTATACTGGTAGAGGAGGTATGTTAATCAGGCTACAATTTGTAACAATCTTGGCTCCATTCCCTAGATTTTATTTCTGTCTTTATGTGACAGCCAAAACACAATCTAGTCAATTCTAACATTTGGTCAATAACTTTAAGGTCAGACCAGCTGCATACTTGGGTCCCCAGGCCACTTGCACTTCTGACCAACTGACTACAAATTTGAGGATACACACTACCCACTTCTCCTGTGAGTCTTATGGACTGGGGTGTGCTTTTTTAGCAACAAGGTATCTGGGGTGGTTTGAAGGGGGTTTTCTTAGCAATACACATTTGGGTTGATTTGAGAGAGTCTTCCTTAGCATGGTTTCTGGGATGGGTTTAGGGGATGAAATATTGAGGTCATGGGAGGCACTTGGGCCTCTTTTTATATCTATTTTCTGCTAAGAAAATAATTTATATATATTTTCTGGCTCCTGCTAAGATATGCCATGTATTTTGGGTGCTAGCTTGTCTTCACCCCTTTAAGTTGGCGTCTACTGCAATGAATGATGCATGATCAGACCTGTGGAAACCCTAGGATATATCTTTTCTTTCTTTTTTCTCAACTGATTTGAGAGAGATCGGGAGAGAGACATTGATTTGTTGTTTCACTTCTTCATGCATTCATTTGTTGATTCTTGCATGGGCCCTGATCCGGGATTTAACTCAAAACCTTGGCTGATCGGGATGACACTTTAATCAACTGAGCTACCCAGACAGGGCCCAAGAAATAGTTCTTGCTGCAGTGGCTGCTTGCCCCAGTCTCAAGACTTCCTGAACAATTTCTTTCCCTTCCTTCTCTCGATCCCACCCCACCAACTGCTGCATCCCATTGAGTTTGCTTTCCAGAGGCATGGTGACGAAAAGAATCCTGTGGGGGTTGGCCACATCTCAGTACCTACAATGGAAAACAGGCCCAATTCTCTATACCTGATTACTCATCATCCTCCAGCCTGGCAAAGTATCTAGCCCCACCTTATGGCCACTCATGAATCTCTCAGCTCTCTCCCTCACCAGCTCTAGGAGCACTATTTTAGGTTGGGGTGAGGGATAGAACCCAAGGGAGATTCATTCAGTTTGATTGCCATCACTTCTTCTGTCACACTCAGACATAAGAAGCTTTTGAATATAAACTTATAAGTTGCCCCTTTGTTCACCCGTCTCCTCTAAAACTGCCCCCCAGCAGAGGCCATATGGCTAATGGTCCTAAAGGGAGATGCTCGTGGGATCACAGGGCTACAAAATGCAAGGGGGGAAAAAAACCCTCACATAGTTAATATATCAAATTATTACCCACCACACTAAGAAGTGTATAGAGATTTGATACATGGCTATTAAATAGAAAACATATATGATCACATAACTTTAGTTCCCTTTTCCAAAAGCCAAAGATGAATGGTCCGTCAAAAGGTCTATAAAGTTACAACTGAAACAGTCTCGCAAATCATGTGCCCAAGGTACCATTAAAACATGCATCATTTTAAAGGGCATTGTAAAAAGTGGAACCCTCAGAAGTGATTCCACATTTGGTGAAATCTCAGTGTTATAAGTTGAAAAGTGGGTAACTCCAAATGTTCAAGCTTCAGTGGTAATCGTTTTTGCAATAGCCGTGTTTAAAAATCGTTGGTAGCTTGTCAACCATTATGGTGGATTTTTAATGTTCTGTTTCCCAACACTTAGAGGTGAAATGTATAATATCTGTATCACTGAATTTAAAAAATGCAGAATGTCACCTTTGAAATGTACTGAATGCTGTAAAATCAACTAGATAAATGCAGTTTATGGCTATCTTCTAGCAAGTGGTTTTGTTGCTAAAGAGTTCCATACAATAGGTTTCCACTTTCAAAATCACATCAATTTTTACTGAGAGCATCTCTGAAAACAGGCACAGCCACTTCCAGTCAGCTTCTGGTGGTGATTGGAGGCCCTCTGTGCCTGAGCCATGCAGTCTGACCAGCGCACGGCGGAACTTCATTGCTCTGCTGTCTCGATCTGGAGATCGATGCCGCCGCGGCTGCCAAGGACTGTACTGTCAGTTCTTGTGGGATGCAGGGAAAAAAACCACCCAGAACTTTTCCTGGAGTTTGGAGCCACATCATTTGGAAAAGAGAGATAGGTCTTAGGCCAAGCTTCCTTCCATGACTACATGTTTGGAACAGGAAGCTTCTCTGTGGCTGGAGAATTGATTGATTGCTTGATATTTATTGAGGACTCGTGGTGGGTTTGGTTCTCAATATATCTGAACACGTCAATATTTTCCTTCTCAACCAGAAACATGATGCTTCAAGATGCTCTTTAATTGTTTCCAAAACAATTCTACCTGGAGTCCTTCCTATATCCTTCCAAGATGGATCTGAACAACAAATTAAGTAAACGTAGTTTTATTAGCAGTTTCTTGTCCTTCACCTATGGGCCCCATACAATACTTCACAGTACTGAGTCCAACCTCTGACTAGTGTTAGAATGGCCTTTTGTCATCAGTAGAGTCTGGGGGCCAATACCTCCCTGACCTCCACAGCAACCATTGGTATATTTCAGAGCAAAGGTTATCTGGGTTTGGGAGGAATCCTGCCATTTCTATCACCGGCAGGACTACAAGCCCCAGGCTTGGCAAATGTAGTGAATGGTCTGTGCTTCCAAAATGACTGCCCAGAAGGCTTGCTTTCCTCTGGGCTAGATGATTTCATTAATTGATGTCTAACTCATAAGTCTGGGTTATTTATTGTAAAACCAAATAGGGACCATATGACTTTGAAGATCTGATCAGACCAGGCTGTGTGGGCCAGATACTGAGCAGATCAAGTCTCCCAGCATTAATCTGTCACAGTCCATTTTTCACTTGCTAAATCAGCTTTATGCAAATATTCCCCTACAGGGGCTCACCTATTCAAGAACTCCTCTGCATCATCTCCAACATCTGTGGATGTTTGGGAGATACAGGCACATAAACCTAAGTCTTTAGCTATGCACTTAGAATTTCAGAGTGGAAGGAAATATTAGCAGTCATCTTGGTTGAGCTCCAATTTAACATATGGTGAAATTGAGGTGAAATGACTTGTCCAAGATCACAGAGCCAAAATGACACCAACAGGAGAAAATAGTTATTGCTTAAGTTATGCATAAGAAGTGTTAGAAAGAGCCCAGTGCCTTATGTAGACTTTGAAAAACATTCTTCTATTCCCAGACATTTGCCACTACTCCCCACCCGCCACCACAGCTGACTTTATTTGATAGGGTATTAAAACAAAACAATGTGAAAAAACTAGCAGGCAAAAAGTAATATATACTTTGGAAAATTACAACTCTTGTACTCAGAAATAATTACTGTTAACATTTTGATGCATATATCTTCATTCTCTTTTTTAATATATTTTAACAATTATAAAATAGTTGACCCATTTCCTCTGTTTTATTCCCCTCTGCCCTGCATACCCCCTCCCTCCTGCATTCCCCCAATTTAGTTAATTTCTGCGGGTCATACATATAAGTTCCTTGGCTTCTATATTTCCTATACTAATCTTAACCTCCCTCTGTCTATTTTCTACCTACCATTTATGCTACTTATTCCCTGTACCTTTTTCCCCTTTATCTCCTTCCCACTCTCCCACTGATAATCCCCCATGTAATCTCTGTTTCTGTGATTCTGTTTCCATTTTAGTTGTTTGCTTAGTTCATTTTTGTTGTTTTTTTAATTGTTCGAGTAGTTTTCTGCCTTTTAATCCTATCCCAGCCCACCCCACCAGCCCTTCCTACCTCCCTCCCATTTCCACCCCCCACCCCGTTTTTGTCCATGTGTCCATTTTGCTTGTTCCTGCAAACCCTTTCCCTTATCCCCTGAAATTCCCTCCCCTCTCCCCTCTGGTCACTGTCAGCTTGTTCTCTATTTCAGTGTCTTAGGTTATATTTTGCTTGTTTGTTTGTTTTGTTGATTAGGTTCCTATTAAAGGTGAGATCATATGGTATTTGTCTTTCACCGCCTGGCTTAATTCACTTAGCATAATGCTTTCCAGTTCCATCTATGCTGTTGCAAAGTGTAGGAGCTCCTTCTTTCTTTCTGCTTGTTTTTGTTTGTTTGTTTGTTTGTTTTAGGTTTGGTTGTTAATAGTTGTGAGTTTGTTGTCATTTACTCTTCATATTTTTTATCTTCTTTTTCTTAGATAAGTCCTTTTAACATTTCATATAATAAGGGCTGGGTGATGATGAACTCCTTTAACTTGACCTTCTCTAGGAAGCACTTGGTCTGCCCTCCCATTCTAAATGAAAGCTTTGCTGGATAGAACAATCTTGGATGTAGGTCCTTGCCTTTCATGACTTGGAACACTTCTTTCCAGCCCCTAATTGCCTGTAAGGTTTCTTTTGGGAAATCAAAATCAGCGGACAGTGCTATGGGCACTCCTTTGTAAGTAACTCTCTCCTTTTCTCTTGCTGCTTTTCAGGTTCTCTCCTTATTTTTAATCTTGGGTAACATAATTATGATGTGCCTTGGTGTGTGCTTCCTTGGGTCCAACTTGTTTGGGACTCTCTGAGCTTCCTGGACTTTCTGGATTTCCTGGAAGTCTATTTCTTTTGCCAGATTAGGGACATTCTCCATTATGTTTTTCTACTAAGTTTTCAATTTCTTGCTCTATCTCTTCTCCTTCTGGCACCCCTATGACTTGGATGTTGGAATATTTAAAGTTGTCCCAGGGGTTCCTAAGCCTCTCCTCATTTTTTTGAAATATTGTTTCTTCATTTTGTTCTGGTTGAATGTTTATCTCTTCCTTCTGTTCCAAACCATTGATTTGAGTCCTGGTTGCCTTCCCATCACTGTTGGTTCCCTGTATATTTTCCTTTTCATAGCCTTTATTTTTTCCTCTATTTTGCAACCATACTCAACCAATTCTGTGAGCTTCCTGATCACCAGTGTTTTGAACTGTGCATCTGATAGGTTGGCTATGTCTTCGTCACTTAGTTGTATTTTTTTTTGAGCTTTGATCTGTTCTTTCATTTGGGCCTTTGTGTGTGTGTGTGTGTGTGTGTGTGTCTCCATGTGCCTGTTATGTAGTAAGGGGCAGAGCAACCCACTTTGTTGTGTTGTGATGCTATCAGTGGGGAGGGGTCTAAGAGGGAGCAGTGCTGCTTGATCTGCTCTCTGTCAGCTTTCAGTCGCTTCTGGGGCTACCCACAAGCAAATTTGGCTCTTCTGGTGCTGATTCCCAGGTGGGTGGGTTTGTGTACATTTTAGGACCCTGTGGGCCTCTCCAACAAACTCTTCTGTGAGGTTAGGAGTTTCTCCTGATGCCAGAACCCCCACAGGTTTTTATAGTCAGAGGTTTTGAGGCCTTACTTTCCCACACTGGGACCCTGGGTTGTGTGGTCTGTTTCACTCCCCAGTCACTCCTCCCAGTTTATCTGCATGTGAATGTGGGGCCACCAATGTGCCAGCTGCCACCTTGCCAGGAATCCTCTCCACCCTGGCTGCCCATCTCCACCCCTCCCTACTGGTCTGGATGAATGTCTTTTCTTTAATACTTTGGTTGTTGGACTTCCATATAGTTTGGTTTTCTGGCAGTTCTGTTTTTTGTTTTTGTTTTTTTTTTAATTTGTTGTTTTTCTTCTTTTGGTTGTGCATGGAGGCACAGTTTGTCTGCCTATGCCTCCATCTTGGCCAGAAGCCAACTCTGTGTGTCTCTCTTTTTAACAGGCTTAGAAGGTGTATGGCTTTTTACAAGACTTTTGATTACATTAAAATTAGTGACAGTAATATGACTTCTTTGCTTCATGCAGAGTTTAAGATTGTGCACTGGTTAGACAGGGAACCATAATGCTGTTTCAGACACAGGTCTGCCTCTAGCAGGAGTAAACATGGCATTGTCATTTGGATCCTGATTCTTTGATGGGAAACTCAGGTCTCTGGGTTTAGGAATAGTTTCATTCTGTTCCAGATATTGTCCTGTGGATATCTACTATCCTGCTGCAATGACTTCTGACACTAACTCCCTGGAGTTAGACTTCACAGCTGAGGGCACAGGCCTCTGTGAGACCACCCTCACTTTAGACACTGCTAATACAGGGGTCCCCAAGCCATCTGCACTTCTGATCAACTGCCTGCATATTCCCACTACCTACTCAGATTGGATCATTTTGGGAAAATGCTTTACTTATTATTACAGTTTTAGAGAGTACAAGGGTACAAATCAGAACTAGCCAAAAGGAAAGATGCACAGGGTGAGACCTGGGAAGTTCCCAAATGCAAAGCTGCTGTGTTCTCAGTGAGCCTCACCCTCTGGTACATGGAGGTATGACACCAGAGACGCTTGCCCCAGATTTTGTGTCTATAACTTTTACTGGTGTTGCATTATGCAGGCATGACTGAGTAAATAAATCACTACCCACACGGCTCAATTTCTAGATCCTGTCCTCACCGATAGGGCTGATACCACATGGCTCAAAGGCCCAACCCTTTAACCACATGGTCTTTCTGGAGTCATCTCACTGGCATATACTTGGGTGTGTTATGGGGGACCCTACCATGAATAACAAAGACACTCCTGTCTGTCACTCTGGAAATTCCAAGGATTTCGAACCTCACTCCCAGGAACCAGAGACAAAGGTCAGCCAAATTCCATATGACTCTGGGCCTGCTTAAGTACCAGTCCTTCCCTTCACCAGGCCCTCCCCTCCTTAGTATATTTTAGCACTGGATAAAGAAGTGTTTTTAATAGACTGGATGTATGTGTATGTATAGATAGGTAGCAAGTCTTTGAATTGCGAAGCCAGAGATCTCAAACTTTGTGTCCATCAACATTATTCCCCATCTCTGGGGAGGGAAAAGGGTGAGGGGTCATCCCATCCAGGGTTCTCATTCAAGACTTCTGATGTATTTACTGCAGCTTGTGGTTGGGTAGCCAAAGCCTCAGTTTTCTAGGTTGCCTGGAGTGCAAAGGCTCAGTGTTGGTCTCATCTGAGATCTCTACTCTCTCCCCTCCTGGGTGGCCTTTACCATTTAATTTCCTAAACTGGCCACTAGGTGAGCCCTTAGGCTGAGCAGATGGCAGGGAGAAAACTCCTGCAGCTTTATTCCTGGTCTCTCCTACTTTTTTCCCCTTTCCAATTCAGATCAGTTTTTCTCCTCTCTACTTTTCCAAAAACGTAGATGTTTTAGAAAGAGGTGGTGCAGGGTGGATGCCAGCATGGGGAGGGAGGACCAGAAGCACCAAGAAACACAAACTCTTATCTCTGGAACCAGAGTCACCAGTAGGTCCTGAAACATGCCATTCTTTTTGTGTAGCACTCCCTCTAGTGATACCAAAATTCTCTTAGGTTACAGGTAGATACACGGGAAAGATGACATGCATCTTTAAGGAGGCATAAGGTGCTACAAAGATTGAGTGATTCCATTTCGAAGTAGCATGCAACCTGGAAGTTGAAGGATGGTTACAATTTGGAACTGCTGAAAGTGAAAGAGAAAAGGTCACACTATCTAAGACCAGAAGGAAAGAGAATTAGGTGAAAAAAGGGTTAACCAAGGTGATTGAGAAGTTGACTTCATAAAAAGAAATATGGAGGGTGCATCTGAGAAGGTTCAAGTTTGGGAATCCAGAGAAAGTCAGGCCAAGGGTAATGGGGAGCCAGTAATCTGTATTCTCCCCTGAGACTCAGTGCTTTGTCCTGCTTCTGAGGATCATGGGCCCAACCCTGTTTATTCCCCATCCACAGAGCGGGAACATATGCAAACTGTCTTAGGCAGATGGGTGTTTATCCAGTGATCTCAAAGTTCTTAAGGAAAAAAAAGTACCATTTGATCATATGCTCCCATGCTTGGGTTTGTACATGGGCCTCCATCTGAGCATGGGAAAAAGTTGTGTAAAACAGAGCACTGATAACATTTGGCCATGCCCAAATGCTGATGTGAACATGAAAAACAAGGTTTCACAGACTTAGCTCAAAATGCCTCCTGTGTCTATGCAAAGAGAAAGTGGCCAACTTAATTCTGTTTTGATTTTCCCTGATGTGTGACTTGATCTGTGGGCTGGATTTCCAGAGCCACAGTTGTGCCAAACCCCATTAGTGTTTAAGGCATGCTCATGCCCAAATATGGATCTCTCGTGTTTTGTGTTGACCATGTGCATGGGTCCAACTGTCCAATCCAGAATGGAGTCCTCGCCAGGGCTCTAACAGACACAACATAGACTAGCATTATGTGATGTATAAACAATTTTGCTTGAAATGACAGCATGTGAATAGCTCAGCTGGTAGATTTGTGAGCAGGAAATATGATGTAGGCTATGAATGGCTGCTCTGAAAATTGCATTCTAATTGTTCCCTGCCAGCTTTAATCTCAGTCTCCAAAGTAAAGACTAGGAGGTACTTAACTCCTCTTTGGAGCCTCTAAATTCCACTGTCTTCTAGAGAGAGACTAATAAAGAGTAGCATGACAAAATAGAGACTGAAAAGAATATATACAAAAGGCAGGAGGAAAGGAGAGAGGAAGGAAGGAGAGAGAGAGACTTAGAAAGAAGGAAATGGAGTGAAAGCAGGAGAGAGGTGAAGGAGGTGACTGGGGAGGAACAGAAAAGGACTTTGGTAGGAACAGCAATGAACAAAATCCCTATGGATGAGGCTGCCCCTTGAGAAGGTCAAACAGGGTGCCTGACATCTGTTACCTACACCTGGTGTCTGTGGCATTCATTACCTGGTGCCTATTTCAGAAGAACACTGGAAAGCCCACAGATTCCATGGAATTGAGAAATGCTGGCTGAATTATCTTTCTACCCACCCCCAGTATTGTTATACTGAAATCACTCCAGTCCAATGGAACCTCTGCCAATGTTGATTTAAGAGGATCAACACTCAGCACTGTGCTAAGTCTGGATATTTGTTTTGTATTGGGTTTAAATGCAGGGCTTCTAGAACTGTAGTCTGCACATCTACTTCATGATGTTGCTGGCCCAGGTGCATCTCAGCTCCTCAACGCCCACAGAAATTAGAGGGACAGTCAACCTATGTGTTGCTGGTGTGTGTGTGCATATGTTTGTTTGGATTACTTGTCCTTTCTCTAGGCCATGCCCCCCGCCAAGTGTCTCATATATAGTAGCCACCTGATAAATATCTGTATGAATAAAGCTTTTGTATCACATAAAATTGTGTATCTTCTCACTAAGGTCTACATGCATTTACTCAACTTAACAAGGAGTATTGAGCACTTACTCTGTCCCAGGTAGAGTCTGTAGGGGAAAAGCTCTTTGCTTTTGTAGACTCCCAGTCTAGCTAGTTTGGGCTCAAGGTATCTCGTTAATCACTTCCTTCTGCTTCTACTATTTATTACATAGACACCTTCCTGAAATAAAACTATTTCATATTTAAAATCTCTTAAAATTATTCCCTCCAAATTTCATCATGCCAATGGACGGTTGTGAGGGTAAGATGAAATGGGATGAGTAAGGCGCCTTGCACAAAGTATGTGCTTAGTAAATTTTAGTTCTTTTCTACTTTAAGGAAAAAAAGTGGTCACATTATATTAACTACCCATTCAGATCTGTCAGTGATTAGGGCTGATGAGGCACCCCACTCACTAACTGTCCAATCTTCACCTCCCTAAGGCTGACTTTCCTCATCTGTAAAGGGGCCTGAGGAAAAGCTTAAATGGAAAGAGCACATGAAGTCCTTAGTGCAGTGACAGGTCATAACAAGAATCCAAGGACAGAGCTTCCCTCACCAAACTGACCCCATCCCAGAGTGGGATAGTCCCAGATGAGGTGGTAATGGGAGGGTTCAAGAAAACTGTGGACAGGCTAGAACACTCAGCTGAAGTTATTGAGAAGAAATTGAACGGGCCTGGTTGTAATATCTGCCCTTAGACTAAAAGTAATTATTTAAGTGCCAGTTAGTAGAAGGAGCTCTGCTACGGTGAGAAGGTCTGGAAGTGTCGATTGATTAAAGGCAATGGTCTTGGATGAGGCTTGTCCATTATTGTAACTGGGTTGCTTTCGTAAAGGGTGATTTCAGAGGGAGAAGTAATTCAGGTCACATCACCCCCTAAATTATTATATAAATTCTTGTGCTCAGTTCTGAAAAACATGTGGACAAACTAAGAACATCCTGAGGAGTGTGAGTCAGGAGGTGAAGCATCTAGAAGCCAGCTCTTCGGGGGAACACAACAGCACATTGATTAAAGGCACAGGCTTTGGAACCAGGTGGACCTGGGTTCTAGCATTAGATGTCCCTCTTACTTAATCCTGTAAGTTATTTGCTTTCGCTAATTCCTTTATCTATAAAATGGGTATTATGTCAGATAATGCATTGTGTTTGTTAAGTAAGATCTGTTTGCTATTCAAATAGACTTCCTGGGGGAATACCTACTAACTTCTCAGGGACCTGATGCAATTAAAAAGTTTCTATCTTGCCTATAGGTATTGCCATTGGATGACCTTCTGGAAAGTCATTCAAAGCCCCAAGATCCTTCTATCTTATGGTTGTACCTGCAGATGAGGAGGGAGACTACTTTCTTCTTAACCTCTTCAGTAAGGGAGTGGCATAAATCATTTCCACTCACATTCCATTGTCAAGAATTCAATCCTGAGGCCACACCTAAATTCAAGGGATTCTGGGAAATATACTCTGCACAGGAGGAAAGGAAATCAGTTTTGGTGAACATGCAGCAGTCTCCGCCACTGTCCGGCATTCTGATCACCAAGCTACCCATTTCCTTCTTCCTCCATACTCACCTCCTTCCCAAGGAGATAACTCCAAGTTCACCCAGTTACTATACCTGGCTTGAGGCCCAGGATCTCTGGGTGATATATAAGCCCTTCTATCAGGTCCAGAAGAGGCCCCTCATGGTCCTCCTCTCGATGAGAAACCCTCTGTCCATTGTTTTCCACCTGAACGTGCTGGCCCCACCATCTGAGAAACTTTCCTTGTCCATTATCCTCGACGAACTCACCTAAACTGGTGTTGAGGAGTCTCCTTTTCAGGCTCTTCCACTTCCTTATGGTATAAGTTCCTGATGTTTAAAACATCTTGCAGGATGTTTTAAAATTTAGATAGTCAAAAGAGTTCTTTGTTTCTTAGTCCAGACTCAGGGTTTCTTTGGCAATAGAATGTTCTCCGAAGTCTAGGAGGCATCTAAACAATTTGCTTTAGTCAGGTACTTGTGATAGTAACCACACTCAAAGTTCTTTCTTAGATATTATTCTCCAACCTTCACATTTCTTTGCTTTCTTTTCTCCATCCCTCTCTCCCAATTAAATGGCAGCTTTGCTCAGGTCATGATAATCTGGATTTTGCTCTAGGACTGAATATCTTTTTTCAACTGGGAAGTCTTATTGGACCATTATCACCAAAGCATTCAATTTTATCTCTTGCTCTTTGTGGTCAAGGGGCAATTGACCTTTCCAACCTTGTAACACCCTGGATCCCTTGCCTTTCTCTCTTCCCTCCAACCTCACCTGAAACGTGGCCAGCTCTTTCCTGAGCTCATCTCTTTCTTGTAATATCTTGCTAAAGCCAGCTACTTGCCACCAGGTAGCATCACTCTGACCCTTCCTACCACTTCTCCAACTCCTAGAACTGGCTGCTAAACCATTGCCACATATTTTAGGTTTTCACTGTGGCCACATTGGACTTCTATCACTGATTTCTGTAGTAGTTAAGGCAACACAGGTTGCTGTAACAGATAAACTATAAATTCTCAATGACTTAATATAAGAAAGTTATATCTTACTTTCTAATCCCAGTCTAATGCAAGTGTCGTAGTGGGGTGGCTGTCCCTGTACAGGGCCCAGGCTCCAAGTGTCTTTTTGCCTCCACTCACCTCTTGGTCTTCGGAGTCCTCTTCATTCAGCAGGCAGAGGGCAGACACATGTGGCGATCACACTCACAATACCCAGTATGTACCTGTTGCTGTTTCTGCTCTTACTTTTCTGTTGAAAAGAATGGATGAAGGGAAAGAAGAGTTTTAGCCTGAGTAAAGAAGCTTAGAGAAAACATGGTAAAAACTCTCTAGTGTGACACGAAAGAGGAGTTGGACTGTTCTGCATGGCTCTTTTCCAGAGGGCAATGCTGGGAGCAGCGCGTGCGGGAGGCAGCTCTCCATGTAAGGTAAGGAGAGCTTTCTTGTGATTAGGAATGAATCCCACATGTAGTCTCGTTTTAAAGATCACAAGTGCTGGGGTGCTGGGCATGCAAAAGCAGAGGCTGCTGCCACATCCCTCTGAGAGAAGATTCCTGCTTCAGGGAACCCTTCCAGCTGTAGGATTCCTGAGGCCTCTTTCAACACTGATATTTCATTTCTGTGTTCGAGATAGCATACAGAAAGGACTTTGATTGGTGATATCGTGAGCAACGTGTTGACATCTGAGATTACCTATCATTAACAAATAACTGCAGTGTCTGCCTGTGGGAGCATTTACTACCTGTTTGTTCATATGCTGTTGGAAAAACGTTCCATCCTTTCTATATGACTGCTGTCCAGCCTCCAGGGAAAATGTCCAAGTGCACTTCTTCGGTGCCACTGCGCAGCTAGACACTGCAGGAAATGGACTCACATGTTATGCCACCTCCCAACCACCCAGTGGTTCAGGCCTGAAACCTGGGAGTCATCCCTACGTGCTCCATCTCACTCACCCCCACGTCTGACCCATCACTAAGTACTTGCTCATTTATTTTCTAAATATTTTGCAGATCCATCCACTTCTTCTCATTCCCACTCCTATCACTCTGGTACAGACCATTGTTATCTTTCACTGGCCCTTCTCCCATCCATCTTACTCGCGGGAGCCAGACTAAACCTTTCAATGTGTATCCACGGTATGAATCATGGTCCACGACATCAGCAGTGCAAGAAATATCGCAGAACTTTATTTCTCACGGATCATCTTTCTCTTGGTTTCTGCAGGTCTTTCTTTCCAGGTTGTTAGAAACTTTATCCTCAAGTATTCTTGAAGTTTTTAGGACTCCCTGGAATTGCCAAGCTTCCAGGGGCTTGTGTGGTCACGGTTTTGGAGAACAGACCTTCTCTGGGTTGGCCATTGCTCACATCTCTGTTTCTCTTGTAGGAACTCTCCAGGGTCTCGCTGCTGGAACTTTGTCCCCATATACCCCCGACCCCTTCCAGGACCTACCGACACTTCTTCTCTTCCCCATGTCCAAAGGCATCCACTTTCCTAACCTGGAGGGAAGCCACTCTCTCTAGCCTCCTTCTCCCCACAACCCCTTTCTACTTCCTTTGCAAATCTCCAAGTTCTCCTAAGTGCTTAAGCTTTTGTAAACACAAGCCAGAGATTCCTTCACAGTGTATCTTCTTACTGTCCTGCAAGTAACACGGCTCCCCTAAAATCATGGACAGCACAGTCAGGTGCCTGTTTGGGAAGGGAAGAGACAGAGAAGCAAATGCTAGGCAGAAAAAAACAAAACTCCTACTTCAACATACTCTCAGGCCCCATGGGCAAACCTGCTTGTGTCACAAACCTAATTGCGTCCTTTCGCCCTTGGGATCAAGTTCAGATGTCTCTCGTGGTCTTGGGGGCCTTTGCATGACATCATCCCTGCTGACCTCTGCAGCTCTTGTCATACCCTTCTCCCCTCTGTCTCAGACACCCTGGACAGGCCTCCCTGCCTCAGTGAACCAGGCCTAGAGTCTTCAAATACACTGGGCCTGGGCCTGGAATGCTCTTCTTCTCCCCGCAGCCCCATCTGGCTCACTGCTGGCAAGTTCCAGGTCTGGGTTAAAAATACACATGCCTTGGGAGGCTGCCCTGGCCCTGACAAGGTGTGATCTTGTTCTGGGATCTCACAGCAGCACCTGTACCTCTCCTTCCTTGCCTGTCAAGCACAAAGCACCGTGTCATATGCTTGTTTGATGTCTGTAAGTTCCTTAAGAGTGCTGATGGTGCTGATGGTGGGTAGTGTGGGGCCTGGCTACTTGACAGGAGCACTTTCTCAGTGCCTCAGGTAAGGCCCTAGCGTGCCATCTCACTACTGTGGTGCACAGAAAAGCTGGAGTGTGTGTGTGTGTGTGTGAGAGAGAGAGAGAGAGACAGACAGACAGACAGAGACAGATTTTCTATTCTGGCTTATTGGTATCCTTATACCCACCCCTCACCCCCACCCCTGGAGCTATAAATAAGGATTTGCATTTAAGCCAAGCTCATCTATGAAGCATTTTACAGACACTGTAGTATTCATCCTTACTACAGATTTGCCCTTCATTCAGAATATTCTCATGTGAATTCTTGGACTTCTTCCTACAAATATCTCCACTGCCTAGTTTTTGTGGGAGTAAGGGAAGAAGTGGGCAACCGCATCTCATTCACAGAAGCAGGGCCCTGGGCGGGAGGACGCTGAAGCTCAACTATTCTTAGGGAATGTATATTTGTTTTTAACACGTTGGGAGCTTGTTTTAGAAATCTCTGCTATTTGTAAAAAAAAAAAAGAGAGAGCAAGAGAGAAAAAGGAAAGAAACAGGAAATGAAAAGTCAGCAGAAAGACGATCAGACAAAGTTCCAAAGGCCTCCAACATCAATATTTTTTTTAAAGAGGGAAAAAAAGCCAACTTTTTTTTTTATTGAAAAGAAAACCCATTTTTATTAACTGATGATAGCTTTATGACAGTTGTGTGATCTGGTCTATAATTTCTAAGTTGTCCTTGAATTTGTCCCTCTGGAATCTCGATTACAGTTGCTCACGAACTAAATCTCACCAGTAGGCTTTCTGCAGCCAACGGTCGTCCAGGGCTGCTGGCACAGTTCCGTTCACATGGCCAAGCAGATGTGAGATGTGTACACGCAGACGTTCCCACACCCCGGCGTCACACCCTTCCAGGGAGCTGTATAACATAACGGTGAGAAAACAAAATAAAATCACTCTGGTCCCACCACATAAATAATACCCTAATACCGCCAAGAGAAGTTGTCTCTTTTCCCCCGCCTTCAAGTCTTTAATGAGTTTCCCCCTTTACACTAAAAACTGAATAGGCCATAGATATTTCTAAAACAGAACATTGGAATCCCGAATTTGAAAAAGGACAGTGAAATCGTATTAGTATGTGGCTTTCCTAAAGAAGGGACATTTTGAAGGGAGAATCCTCTTCAATTATGAAGTTATACATTGCAACCTATAGATCATTTTTTTCTCTTATGGCAATTGAGTGAGTGTTCCCTACAGCAGGGAAAAGATTCCACTTAAAAAAAATAATTATGGACTTTAAACAGTCTTGTAAATAAAGATGAAAAAACACACCAGTATTTTACTCTCACTTCTGAAAAACTTTTCCAATGAAAATTAATCCTAAAGATGGAGAAAGCTTTCTGCACAAAGGTGTCCAGTGTCATTTTCAAAAGAGCAAATGATCTAATGCCTTTAAGTAAATTATTTGCTTAATGCAATATTATACTATTAAATAAGATGTACAAAGAATTAATAAAGGCATGGAAAGTTGTTATGTAATGTTAAATCATAAGGTAAAATTTTAAGTGCTGTGTGACTGTAAATTTTCACAACTCAATTACTATGAAATAGAGAAGAGAGTAGACACATATTTACTAACATTGTAACGTGTTGCTCTTTGGGTGACTGAACTGCAGGTGCTTTTTCCTGATACTTTCCTATAGTAAGTATGCAATATTTACAAGGAAGGAAATTTACTTTTTCAATGATTTCATCTTGGCCTAATTTTTTCTTTCACTCATCACACCGGTGTACGTGCTTGACTGTTCAAGTGACTTAAATGGATGGTTTTGATTACTCATCTGCCAGAGATTGTTATTCAGTTATAAAGTTAACAAGTAAAAGTTAATAATATAACAATGATGAGAGACCCACTTCTGTGCCTGCTGTCCTGGATGAAATAATACATACCCATTTATTTTTTTGAAAGAAAAAAAATCTTATTTGGTGGTTTAAATCTGGGGTAACGGGTCAGAACTGCACATTCACTGATGGAGAATTTCCCACCTGGATTTTAATTTATGGATTAAAGAAACAAGTTCAGCCAGAATAATTACAATAAAAATCATGGCAATAATAGTAAGAAATCCCTACATGCCACTTATTCTTAACAAGATAATTTCCAAGCAATTTCTGTGCAATGTATCACTGAATGTCACCAAGTCTTTGGAATCATTTCCATTTTGTAGTCAGAAAGAAGAAATCACAGTACACAGCTTATCAGGCTTCCAGAAGAATTTCCTTTATAATAACATTATCCAATTTTCTAAATGTAATCCCAATGTGCTGTTATCACATTATAGAAGCAGAACATATTTGTTTGTAATAAGTGATCACATTAAAAAGGAATTGTGAGTCATATTGAAGGCTGCAGACTTCCAGCAAAATCAGAGAGAATCTCAAGTAACTCACCCACATAAAGAATGAGTCCTTTCTGAACTGGGCTGCTCACATTTTAGAGGTCTCACTTTACATAGCTGAAATGTTTTCTTTCAAACTTGGCTGGTTTTGTATGCGAAGTTATGAAATCGTTTGGACTAGGGCATCTGTTGCCTTTTTCTTTAGAAAAAGAGAGAAATAATAGCTTACTTTTGGTAGAAATGTGTATCTATGATTGTGTGCTCTGTTTGAGCTCACCGTGGGCAGAGGAAATTGTAGGATGTAACTTCATAGGAATTTGGTGCGAAGCAGATCCTTCCTCTTCCTCAAAGATGACCCATTCTTTTCCTTGATGATTATGGCAATGTGCAGGGGAAGAACAGGCAGGTGCCTCCTGAGTATGTGGCCACGAATCAGTGTGCAGAGTGAAAGGGGGATGACCTGTGGTAGGTAGGGGGAGTCTCAGGAAAGGGAAGCATCCAGTATCAGGCTAGACACAACCATGTCTGAACTGTGTCTCTCTGAGTAAGAAAAAACTGTCTCAGCTTTATGACTTCTGTGCTCTCCAGACTAAGTCGCCCACTGAGGTGCCAGAGCCCTCCAAACTCTGAGACTGACATGGGCATCTTTCCCTGTCAGTGCTCCTGCTGAACACCTGACAGACAGAATCCCTCAAAGACCTCTTCACTGACTCCCAGGATGGGAGAAAATGATCACACGCATAATAGTGCATGAGAATGCCTTGATTTTTGTCTCCTGACTGTGACCTAGAATGGCAGAGATGGCTGGATGATTTGAATTTCCAAGTAATCCCAGGAGCCTCTGTTCACCTAGCACCGCTGCAGTTTAGGTTGTGACTATGCCTTGGTTGTCCTGGCTGAGATCACAGGGCAGGGCACCTTCCAGATGAAACAGAGGGGCAGTTGGAGCAGCAGGAAGAAGGAAAACAGGTGGCTTCTCGCCCCATATGGGATAGTCCCAATCCTGCCTCCCACATACAGAGGCAAGGACTTTTGAAGTTAATGAAATAGGCCCTATGTGAGAAAGAATTACATCACATCGTGACCCATAAATTCTTCATTTCTCCCAACTATTCCAACACCCACCCAAAAGTTTGCAGTGCCTACTCCACCCTGCTTTGCCCACCAAAATCTCCCGTAAATTACAGACCTAATTCAACATCCTTTTCTACCTTGGAGCCTTCTCTGATCCGCACAAGTCAGAATGAGCAGTGTTCTCTTCCATGTGCTCATTGGCGTGTCCTTCGTTATGTGGTAAGACATGTGTTGCAGGAGCTGTGTTATACCCACCGCCCCTACCATATCCACACTATAGGAGCATGCCTCACCCCCACTGGGTCCCAGCTGCTTCTGAGCAAAAGAGACAACGTGACATCACCATTGTAATTACACGGGGCTCTATACCATACCATTCTGACCGCACCTGATCTCATCTGGAATCATGTGGGGCTGACTGGATCACATGGGCAGGAAACCACTGGGCTTGTGGAGGTTCTGGTACAAGGGCTGACTTAGCACAGGAGTTTTTAGTGAATTTCCCCCAAAATGGACCTTTTAAGTGAGCTGGGGGTTAGCTGCCTCTGAATGATAGTCTGGAGCCTGGGAAGCAGATGAGTGAACCACTGGCTCGGAGAAGACTGGGCCCTGTGGTGTGCATGGATGCTTTGAGTGTTCCTCCACACCAGTGCGCCACCAGTCTCCGAAAACTGTCCTGTTTGATACTGCAAGCTCCCAAAGAGCTGTGACTGCTCTACTTACATGGCCCAGTGCTCCATGCATAGAGTTATTTAATAAACATTGTTTAGTGATGATCCTCTCATAGTATGAATGTGTGGGGCACGGCCCAGGAAGCAGTGCTGGCTGTGACCTGCTGGACACGGCACCTGGCGTACCCGTAGTGAGTACCATTGGCTGAACTTCCCTTTGGGTAGTGCAACCCTGCATCAGATTTTGAGGGAATTAACAGAAAAATAGAACTTATGCTCCTCTCCCTTAAACCTGCTATGATCTAATATAATAAAGCTTAGTCCCAGACTTTGCAGAAAATGAGACCAGAGTAAAAGAAATATGTTTCAGCAGAAAGAATTTTAATAAAATTGCAAAAACCCTCATGATCATCTACTATGACTTTAACATCATCTATGTTTATTGTCTTGTTACAACATAGGAAAGTGTTTGAAGAACCCACAATGAAAAGTCACTAGTGAATATGTATTTAAGCTTATTTGTAGGAAGAACAGCATCTGAAAAGTGTCTCTTTTTTTGTAGATTTCATTCTTTTACGAAAAAAAGTGCAGTTACAGGAGCTTCTAGGTCTCTGCTAAAAGCACCTCCATAAAATCCTGTAAGCTCCATTTTGAAGAGAAAACTCACAGGAATAAAGAGAATCTGCCCTTCTTGTGCCCGGACAGGCCCTGTGGTCTACCTGGCAGTCTGGGACCAGCGGAAATAGGAATCTTCTCCGTTGGCTCATCACTGTTGCGTGCCCTCCGAAAGGAAGCCAAGCACAGGATTTCTTCCCTAACCCTACACCAATTCAATGTTGTCCCAGGTCCTTCATGTTTTATTTTTGAATTTAGAATTCAGAATCTCTAGAAATATTTGTTAATGTGGCAGATAGGAACACGAGAACTTTTTTTTACACATCTGCCCCATTTTCTGGTCAGAACATGCTCTCTTGTTCTTCCAAAAATGCTCTCGTGCCCCGTTTTCTGTCAGTAAGCCTCCTGGGTGAGCACTGAAACTCTGCTCTGCACTGTGGTAATGCTTCACATTCGTGAGCTTGTTTTGTCCCCACAGTCAAACTTCTGCACTCCCTTTCTCTTGGAGTGTTTCCCAGCTCAGGTCTGAGTAGAATTGAAGAATTCTTCCTCCCTTTACAAATGCTGAAAATGTGCTTTCTCAGCCCCCTGAGCAGCTAGGATATGGACAAGTGACAGGGGCACCATCAATCATGTGTACCTGTTCTGGACCTGGACCAGAGAACTAAGGACACAGAGGAGCAGGCCCTGCCTGGATCGTGTCCTTGTCAGGAGAGCCACAGCCAGGTTCCGACTGCAGAAGTGGTTCCAGCAGTCAGCAGTGAGCTCTGGCGTCAGCAGTGACGTCTCCTTGGGACCAGTTGGAGGCATGACTTTGGACACAGCTCCTGGCTACTCAACCTGGGCAGTCCATGACTGCTCAATACCCCAAACACAATCCCTTTCTGCTTACATTAGCCAGAGTTGGTATCTGTTGCTAAAACTAAGAATCTTGACTGAGACACAGATCCTGTTATTAACCCTGCTTACAGATATTAATACTGAGACCAGAGATGTTAAGTAACTTGCCCTGGGTCTATCAGCTCACAGATTCAAAGAGTATGTGCCTTACTTCAGAGCTGTTGTCCTTATGTCTGCCTCAAAGTCCCCTTGGGGTATTTGGTATCATCAGGGGACTCTTCAGACCCCACCGTATTGCAAGAGGGTGCAGGACGCTAGGAAGGGTGCTCTCAATGCATGCTGGACCTAGTACTTTAGAGAAGGTGAGTCAACATTTTTGAGGCCCTTAATGTACTTGATCTACTTAAACTCCTATCAGTACCTTGAGGGGTAGACATTCTTATTAACATTGGACAGAGGAAACCAAGACTAAGGGACAGATTGTTTCTTGCTCAAGGCCACACACTTAGTTCCGGTGATTCCAGGACTGAATACCTCACTCTCTACTGCCTGATCATGACTTCTAGATCCTTACCAGCCTATAAATTATGGCCTTTTAATCTCTCTGTTTAATCTTATAATAATGTGAGAAATAAGGTTGTAATCAATGAAGGATGAGATAGTTGGCTAGAGAGTTTCTTTTGTCCTGATTTAATTTCTTGATCCATATTTTAAGCCATTTGAGAAGACTGTCCCATTTTCCAAGTGGATTTTCCTACTGCCTAACAAAAATTCATTTTCTGTGTATAGTGAGAGACAAGATTCCAATTATATATGTTCTTTCCTTGTAAAAAGCCAGTTGTCCAGCATCACTGAATGAAGAGCTGATTCTTCCCATGCTGTGTGAGAAGTCCTGCTGTGTACGTACACCTGTTCCCGTGGAAGTTACAGCCTGACTCTGGGTAGTCAAGGCTGTATCTTTTATCCCCCATCTCATATATTTACATTTTTATTTTTGTTCAGTTCTAAGTATTTCATCATTTTTGTTTGATTTTGACTGTGAGTTATTTAGGTGTTTTTCTTTCTCGAATGTCTGGATTTGCAGTTTGTTTAAATTTGTTACTGAAATTTCCAAATACCAGAATTCATTTTTGTGTAAGCCACCTTTCATTTTCAATTCCTAATTGTATCACACCAAAGTGTAATAGTGTTTTATGTGGCATGGTGCTGCTCTGTCCACGACAGAGGTCATGAGTGATGTGCGGCTAGTAAGCACTCGGAATGCAGCTAGTTCAGGTCAAGAGGCGCTGTGTTCCTAAGACTTGGTGTGAAAAAGAAATAGTATTTGGACATGTTAGGTAAAATAAGATATATTATTAAAATTCATTTCATCTGTTTCTCTTCATATTTTAATATATGGCTACTAGAAACACTAAAATTACCTACATGGCTTCCATTATATTTCTATTGGACAGCACTGATACTGATTATTTGAAATTTTGGACACTTGCTTTGAGGCTTAGTGTTTGGTCAACTTTTGTAAAATGGTCAGGTGTACTTGAAAGGAATGCAGATCTATTGGTGGTTCCTGTGCTCTCTACGTGTTCGTTAGATCAAGCCTGTTAATTGAATTCTTTGTCTATCCTATATCTTCCTAATTTTTTTGTCTCCTTTGTCTGTCAGTTTCTCAGATAGGTGTGTTAAAGCCCACAGACTAGCAGTGTGCATTTCTTAATTTCATCTTGCAATTTTCTTAATTTCATCTTGCGATTCTGTCCCTTTTTGTCTCCTACATTTTGAGACTGTATTGTTACATGTGTATGCTATGTTTTGAGTCTGAGGGTTGTTGTATCTTTGGGGTGATTTTTTTCTTCTACCTTTGTATGTATTTCTGTTTTCTCAGAGGTTATTCAAAATGCTAATGTGCAATGTTAAGATGAGTTTTCTCCTGACTTAACCAGAAAATGGGAAATGTCAAGAACACTGAAGCTCTAATCACAACCTCCTATAACACAGGATACAATTTAAAATAAACAAAACATTACCCTACAACCAACAATCTAACACATGTATTTCCCTAAGACAAACATTCATGGTCTCCATATTACAAGTCATCAGTTCTTGAAAATACTTAAAAAATCTCTAACACAGGAAAGTTTTTTTTGCATTTCTTAACAAAATGAGTGAGGAAAATCAGCTTTATAATCTTTATTTATCTGAATGAAGACTAATGGCTAACCTAGTACTCTGCATCCTTGGAGGTTCTGTTGGAGCTTTCTTCTCCTTCTCCTGATTAATGTACATCTGCATTAACTGCTACTGAAACTTGCCTAGTTTGGAACTGTAATCATCACAAACGTTCTTTTAAAATTATTCAGAGCTTGCTCCAGACTGTGTGGCTCAGTTGGTTGTGTGTCATCTTGCAAATCTAAAGGTCATCAGTTCGATTCTCGGTCAGAGCACATGCCTGGGTTGTGGGTTCAGCCCCCCGTTGGGACACGTGCAGTGTTTCTCTCTCACATTGGTGTTCTTCTTTCTCTCTTTTCCCTGCCTTTCCTCTCTCTCTAGAATCAATAAAAGAAAAATTTTTTTAGTTATCTAGGGATTATAATAATTTAGTTCCGCACCCCCATTTTTTCTATTCCATATTTCTAGAATTTGTGTGTATGCTGGACTTTTGCTTTCCATTTCACATGCTTCTTAAACTAAAGTTTCTACTTTCCATATAATTTTTCCATATCATCCCTGTGCTGTGTTCTAAGTAATTTCCCCAAATCTATCTCCTGATTCATCAGTGCTTTCTTTAGAAGTGGATGAGCTGCTTTTAATGCACTATTAAATTTGTAATTTCAGTGCCTATATTCTTATTTCTAGAAGTTTTATTTGGTTTTGTTCAAAATCTTTTCATTTCACCATATTCTATTAATTCATTATGGTTTCTATTCCTTTATTTCTTTAACCATTTTACAGTATATTTAACGATAGTTCTATTAACATTATCGAGCTATAATCATCTCATTAGTTATGTCTGCTAACTCTCACTTATTGTGGATTATTTTCTCATTGCTTTATGATTCTTTAGAAGGGACTTATCATTAGTAGGGATTTTTGAAGGGCATCTAGTGTACCCTAGATTATGGAAGGGTCTTCGTAAAGTAGTTTGCTTCTGTTGGGTGTCCTTAGACAAGTTTTGACATTAACCTTTCATATTGATATTCCAGAACACATGGTGATATAACTTCAGCCTCAACATTAGGGTTAGGGCAAATCATCTAGGATTCAAGTTTCTCTGTCTTTTAGTGTGAGGCATTTGACTTTTCGGATTCCTTTTTTTTTTTTTTGCTAGGAAGAACATTTATTTAAAAAAACAAAAACGGACAGTCCTCCTAGGGGTCCCAGTTTTATAATAGGTTCTCACAAATTGTTCTTCACCTCATATAGACCAATGTATGGATTTAAAAAACTGATCCTAGCAGTTAGAGTGTACAGCCAAATACAACATTTTTCGGTTCAAGCACAAAAGGCTAGTGTCTGTCTGGTAAGAAAGGAAATTCCCATATGAACAGGAGAGGAAATAGTTGGCATCTATCCAATGTTCCTGCTACTCTAGGTTTTCACTCTAATGATTGGGCTTATGTGTGGGTCCTTCAACTGTGAATAACATGCATTTCACAACTGAGATTTGATTTGAGTCTAAGGATCCCTAGGAAAGAATTCATGTATCTTGAGGCTCCAACAGTCTTCTTGGTGTCTTGAGCCATGGCCCAACAGCACAGAACCTGTGACTACAGGGAAGCCTCAGTGTAGGCAAAGATCTAACATTACACTGCAGTCTTTCTCTCAGTCTAGAGAAAGAACCACTTCACTCAGAATCCCAAAACACAATTGTTCCCAACTTCCATTTTCTTGGATGTCAGAGGATAGGACTTGAAGGTTCTTTTAAACTCTCTTGCCATTTTTTTTCTAGGTCACATTTTCACTAAAGTTCTGAGTGACTTGTACAAAATGAAGTATTTCTTTCTCTTCCTTTTCTTTAAGTTTCAAATCTAGTATCTGGGTCTAACTAAACTACGGGGTCTAACTAAATTGGGAAAGAAGAAATCATTGGAAATCCCCCTCAAAAGCCACTGGACACAGCTTGCTCTAGTTTATATAGCTTTAGTTTCTCTTATAAGAATACACACACACACACACACACACACACACCAAGTAAGGCTTATTCCAAGCATGCAAGAGTGGCTTCATTTAGCTTAATTTTAAGAAATGCATTCATTTCACATAAATTACTTGACAAATCCACAGCAGTATTTGATGAAGTTCAATACCTATTCTTGATTTCTTAAACTTAATTAAATAAGACTCAGTGATACTTTCTTAATGTGACAGAATACATTTATATCCACATAAAAGTGAGGCTCATGTTTACAAGGGAGACACTAGAATCAGTTCCATTACAGTAACAAATAAGACAAGGATGCCCCTTATAACAACTACCTTTAGTACACTGAAAGTACTAGCCAATAAAATTAAGCAAAAGAAATAAAGATTATAAGCACTAGACAAAAACAAGGTCAAACTGCTTGCTTGCAGATGATTTTATGGTGTACTTGGGAAACCCAAGAAAATCTCATGTAAATCTACTAAAAACAATAGAGGAATTCAAAGACAAATTCAATTTAAAGAGGTTACTAATTTTCATACATAATTGACACTCAGTGTTTGTCTGAAGAATATGTTTTCATTGTCTTTTCCATTGAGGAAAAAAGTAATTGTGTTTAACTGCCAAATTTGTGTATTTTTATTTGACTCTAGGTAGAATCTGGGCTCTCTCTGTCAATGACTTTGACTTCCTCTTTTTCATTTTGGAAGAAATCCACTTTGAATAACCATGTTTTTCTTTTATTTTCTGAGAACAGATAATGTTGAAATACATGATAAAATAACATTGTTTGAGCCGTGTCCCTGTAACTCCTGCCATCTGTTTCAAGGAGCATTACTATTCTGTTTGCTTAATAAAATAGTGATGCCAGATAGTAGGTCCGCTAGCTTTCACTTTTCCTAGCTGCGTGTAAGTGCCCTTATTCTAATTATAACCGAGAGGTCATTCCTAAAGAATTACTAACCTTCAAAAGATACGAGATAATTATTCCCAAGAGAATCAAACAAATTTGTAAGACAAATACAGTTGAAATTTCAAACATCAATCTCTTTTTTACTATAGCCTGGGAAAAGGGAACTATGAAATATAATTTTACCCCAAGGTCCAACAAATGACTGCATGTAAATGATTTCCCGCCTGCCAAAAAAAAAGAAAAGAAAAAAAGAGCATTTTATTTTGGTACATAGCCTAATACTTGTGCAGGGTGTTGTTTTTGTTTAAATAATAAAAATTCCCTGCAGGAGAAAAGTCATTCTCTTCCAAATAAAGAGTTTTAAAAATAAATTTAGTATGTATTTTAGGAACCATTTGCTTTGTGTTACGATTCTGACTTGGTGTTGAGTCAGTTCAGCCTGGACCAGTCTTCTCACTTAGGGCACGTTTGGCTCGTTGAGTCTGTCCAAACTTCCCACGAAAACACGCGTGAAGACATGGGAAGAGAGGAAATGCTCACCATTGTCAGAAAGTGGAACTCAGAGTCAACCCACAGACCAAATCTGAGAGGAATTTCCTTTAGATTAAAGACCAATTATCCTAGATTTAAAAGTGAATAGTCCACCTTCCTGAACCATGCTTGTGGAAAGAGAGGAAAAAAAACCTCCCTTGGTACCAACCCCAAAATCTTGGAAGCAATCCATTTATAGCAGTTTCCCAAACCGGTGCATTTAGAAGCTTAATCCTAAGGGATGTTCCTTCTAGAAAAGGGCACATAGTCAAAATTTGGGCACTTCTGCAAAATATATCTCTTTTTGGAGATTCAGAAGCACTATTAAAGTTTGTGAGAGTTCTGATGGAATAAAAACTTACTTAATTCTGTTTAACTTTGAATTTCTGAAATGCATTTAACCATATTGCCTACTATTTTTTGTGTGTGTTATAAAACCTGTTAACATCCTATAGCACCAGTGTTCCAAGAAGCATACTTTGGGAATGCTACTAGGTACATAGGTGCAGAGATAATGCTTTGAAGTAGTAGAATGTTATTTCCCTTTTTTCTCTTTTTATAACAAGTTTGAGATTAAAAGTCCTTAAAAATAACTGGACTCAGGGAGATTGTGGCAGAAATAAGCTTAAAGAGTCAAACAGGCTGAGTTACGAATGAAGCAGCATGCAGTAAAGGTTAAGAGCAGTAAATTGTAGCAGGAGCATAAAGGGCTGCAGATTCACATATTCAGAAAATGTGATTTAAATGCAAATAATAAGGGAAAAGTTTCTAACTATGCAAGTTATTCTAAAGTTCATATGGACAAGAAAGAATAGCCAGAAAGTTCTGAAAATAAGTGTAATAAGGGAAGTTAGCCTAATTAGTTTGGTCTCCTTGTGTAAAGACCAGCTGTTAAACAAGGTAGTTTGGGCAAATGAATAGATAGATTGCTGTCAGTGGAAGGAAACAGAAGATCCATCTCTCAGTTCCCAGACAAAATATATAAGGGAATTCAGTTTATGACAAAAGTAGCCTCTTGAATTAGTGGGAATAACATACAACTAACTCTAATATAATGCTCACTACATGCCTGGGGGTGTCTAAGGACTTCCCATGCATTGAACTATATTCTCCCCACAGCCACCCTCTGAAGAAAATAATCATTAACCTCAATTAATATATACCTGTGGCCTATAAGTAAAGCAGAGTTTAAATTCAAACCCAGGCTACAGATCTAGTACTTGAAACTCTTATACTCATAAAACTTACTATATAAAAATGTCCATCAAATAATTACCATTAAGTAAAAAAAAAAAAACAACAGAATATAGCCTTGAAGATATACATATAGGGTGACATCAAATTACATGTATGTATTTTCATAATTGTAACCAGGCAGGAAATCACTAAAATGAATAGTAGTTTGGGAAATAATTTCTTAATTTGCAATTTGATATAGTTTTCTGATTTACTACAATAGCATTGCTTTTATGATTGGGAAAGTAGAAATATTAGGAAATGGAGAGATTTGCCCTGGCTGTGTGGCTCAGTTGGTTGGAGCATCATCCTGTACACCAAAGGGTTGTGAGTTCGATTCTCGGTCAGGGTACATCAGTCAGGGCACATCCCTAGCTTGTGGTTTTGATTTCTAGTTGGGGCACATACAGGAGGCAACAAATTGATGTTCTCTCTCACATGGATGTCCATCTCTCTCTCTCTCTCCTCCCCCTCCCCTGCCACCTTCCTCCCTAAAGTCAATAAACAGATCCTCAAATGAGGATTTTATTAAAAAAAAGAGAAGGATTTGAGGAGAGAAAATTTAGAGAGAAACAAGATTTAGAGGGTATATCATCTTATTATATAAGGTATAAAATAATATTACTAAAATAAATATAGCTTATGGCTTAGGCTGCAAAATTATTATTAATTTTTAGTTTAAAATGTAAAACTTTGAACTGTGCCCTCGAGGAGGGCCCACGTTGTGCCCAGGCCCCGGCCACTCTTGGCTGCCCTCAGCGACACTATGGAGAAGGACTCTGCGAAGCACCCGGCTAACACAGGGAATGGTGGAGTTGGGTATCTAAGCTGTTAAAAATGGTTATGATTCCATAACTTTCTGGCTAATAATTTCAAATTATTAAGATATCTAATGAAAGAATGTTTGTAGACATCATGTTTCAGAAAACCCAGACTTTTCCCTGTCTAACGAAGTACATCTGAAGGGTCATGGTGAGTTCTACAATTCTTGGTATCATCTGGGCCCAACCCCAGTAGAGTCACAACATGAAGGAATTATTTGAGAGGCCCTTGATCCCTACTATATAGCAAACTGTTACAAGATACCTGAGATGGATATACATTCACATCTTTAAAAAAAATACATAGGGAAAGAGAGGTTGAATATGTCAGCTATGAGTCATTTGTGGACAAGGTGATGTCTAACCGTCCCCCCACTGAGCCTCCTACGACCTCTGTCCACTGCCAGCCGAGTCTGAGGCTCTGGCTCTGCCTCCTTCAGCCCCTCAGTCCTAGCCCTTAGGATCCCACAGGCTTTGCTAGCGGTGGCTTCTCATCTGTCTCCGCTCCCAGACTGTAGACTCCTTGAGACACCCAACCACAAGTGCTTGTCCATATCCCATCTGTTAGCACAGAGGAAATACTTAGTATTTATCCTGAGAATGAATTAAGGAATTAATGCCTTGTAGTTCCACACAAAATAGTCAGGAATGCATCTCAGAAGACAGGCCAGGGCTCGGGACAAACTCAGTGATAAAAATGATACCACGTAAAAATGATACCATAAAAACTAATCTTTTAGTTCAAAACCTTTTTGTTTTCATGTCTATTATCTCTCTTGAGCCTGTGAAGAAGGCAGGTATTATTATAAGCATTTTCTTAGGTTCAGATAGATGAAGTGGCTTGTTCATTAATATTTAGCTAGTATGTAAAAATTATGTTAATAAGTGATACAGAGCACTTTTTATATGTTAAACACTGTAGCGATTTTCAACCTTTTTCATCTCATGACACATAAACGAAATACTGAAATTCTGTGGCATACCAAAAAATATATATTTTGTCAATCTGACCAAAAAATAGGTATAATTTTGATTCATTCACACCAGATGGCTATTGTGTTGGCTGTTGTCGCTTTTTAATTTAATAATCTAAGGAAAACAAGGTCAGTGACCCTGACTAAATAGTCAGGTATTGGCTGTTTTAAAAATCCTTGAAAATCACTGCTCTGAGCAGGTTAATCACATCTCCTTTAAAACACTCACAACCCAATGAGGTTTTATCCCCATTTAAATTTCAGAGGAAAGGGAGGAGAAGAATGATGGAAGAACTTGCCCAAGGCCAGAGAAATGGCTTCCTAGTTTGCCTCACAGTTGTACTATCTATGAATCTGGAACTTTAACCAGACTCTAAATTTCAGTGCTGTTTCTACCAAAGTACATCATTTTTCTCAACTATGTCATTTTCACTTCTGTGCCATCATATTCATGTCTTACAGGCTGGGATGAATACATTAGATAGATGCAAATAAACATAAAAATATATGTAATATACATTCACATATATATACATATATATCTGAATATTTGGATAGGTGAGTTAGATAAATGCATGTAAAACAGTAAGCATACAGTGAACGCTCAAACGCTGGCCCTCATTTCTAGAGTGTTAGATAAAGGAGTCGATGAACTCTCCAGTAACTGTCAATTTGAGAAGAAAGGTGAGAATCTTTTGGGTGCCCTGATTTTTAAATTAGTAGTGATAATAAGACCCTTCCTTCCCATGATGGGTTGCTGGATCACTAAAACAAGATTGGAAGCAATTTGAAAAGTTAAAACCTGTATGCAAATGTAAGGTATTAGTCACTTATGTCTTATGTGCAATGCAAATATTCTTACTGTGACTTCAGCCCACTTTCTTTTGCTCACTCTTCAATAAAACCTGGAAGACGGATGCTCTGCCTGCTGCTGGGGACCCTGTGCATGACCCTTACCTGGTCGCTGGTAAGCAGAAGGGAGTGTACAAGCTGGGCCTTTGCTTTAGGACCTGCCGCAAACCAAGACCGATTCTCTTCTCTAGCTCATCTGTGCTGTGGCTATTTTCACTGCACAAGAGAAAATTTCTGGAGATCCAGAGATACAGAGAGACCTGGCAAGGAGTTTCACCTGTGTTATTCCATCTTAAAAGCAACATCCAGGTAATGCTTCATTATTACCCATGTTGCTTTTGGTCGTCTGGCAGGACACATGAACTTCCCAAAGGCCTGATTGCACGTTTGCGTGAAGACAGGAGGTGGGTGGTGCCTGCTGCCTGCAGACTAATCCACGCTGCAAGGTTCATACCACAGCTCCAGGAACTGATGGAGGGGAGAGGGCCCTGACTACTTTTCACAGTCCTTCTGGGTCATCAGAGGACTGAAGATGTGGCTTTATGATGAAATCAATTTAGTACTTCCCAGGACTCAATCCCATCAGCACTTTGCATGAATCCTCGCCCAGGAAATATTATGAGACCTTAAAATAAAGGGCATGTGTCTCTCCACATAGGCAGTGAGACAGTGTCTTGTGGAAGCCAGTGGGAGTTCTAAAAACCGTCTGTGATTTCATTTTAGTTTGCATCAGCGTGAACTTGCAGATCCCTTACGTGGACAGGTGATGTGCTTGTGCCATATCTCAATTAGGAACAGTTGCTGCAACGTTATATTCTCTGTTCCAAGAAGGAAAATTGCATTGCATGTCTGGCACCAGGAGAATTTCAGGTCCTCTGGGGGGATTTTCCTGAAAATCCCCTATATCAACTTTTCTTTTTAAATAACATTTCTCTGTGGGAATTGTAGGTTCAGTTCCATGTCAGTAAGTGATCCAAATAGCTCTTCATGGCAAAGTTAGGATTTATCCCCAAAGACAAATGCTGCCTTGTGAGTACGTTTTATTGAGGCTGAGGGTCAAGTCATAAACATCGGCCCTCAAATCTGAGTGCCTGTTTGCTAAAGCAGTATTTATTTGTACATAAATATTTGTCTTTTTTTGCCGGGGTATATTTGCTTGTGTATTCAAGCAGACCATATACATAAATTAAAAATGTCCAAAGTGTTTTAATGGGAACATGGATTAGGAGCTAGTTATTTTGGCTGCTAGTTTTTCAAATATATTAAGCAGCTCCTTGCTTTATTTAAAGAATACATACAAATACATTTCTCATATTGAAAAATCATGTAAATCTATAAGTATTAAATTAAAAGATGACAGACTACACAGCTCTTTGCCGTTTGGGACATTTCATGCTGTGAAACTAGTTTTTATGCATATATGTTAGGTTTGTTTCTTATGAGAAAACAATTTGTTTCTGTTCATTTGATATCATAAAATTATTGGGGTAAGTTAAAACTGCCATGTAAATGTGTGCATTAAGCACTTTAAAATAATGCATACTAAAATTATGGAAGGCTCATAAGGAGTCATATATGTCCTTCTATCCATCTGTATATCTATTTGCTAACTCATACGGTCTCTGAATCTATGATTATTTTTCTAATGCATGTTATAAAATTTGCTGTTTGAATTTTAAAGAACATAATCATGCTTGCTCCCTGACTTCCCTTGATAGAGCATATATATTTCCAAAGTCTAAATGTATCTCCTAATTGCCTTGGGTGAAAATTCAAAGTTACTTTTCAAAGCGAGCGCAAAGGTGGGATGGGTGTTTCCTCTTCTCATTTTATTTTTGTCTCTACAGTGTCTGTAGAGTGAAGCTGTTTTTCTTAGAAAGTCCTAGTATTGTTAAAGCACCAAGGTAGATTATGAAAATGATATGTCCAAAAAATAGATGGCAATCATCTATACTGTGCTTTCGTAAAGAATGATATAAGCAGTCTTGTCAAGAGGGTATTTGAATATGTTCATTCATTATGCTCTTTTCTGTCGAGTGTTGATAAGAGGCTCATTAAGCTTAAGTTTGAGCTTGAACTTGGAATGTAGTACTTGAAAAGAAGGTGCTGAAAGCAATTTTAAAACTTCTTTACGTCTCTGCTAAAAATAATTAACTGGAACAGAAGAAGAAAAGAAAAGCTGTCGCCTTCGTGTCAAATCAGCTTACGGTGGGCTCTGGCACAAATGGAAAACCGGAAAGGAAGTGCTGTTTAGCCCTGAGAGTGAAATACATTCGGTCCCGTTTCATTCCGCACCCTGCCCGGGGATGCTGACAGAAATCGCGCGTGAGATTGTGATGACTGAATGTGAGCTGCGATTAGCTCTCCCCGGTAAAGCCACATGAAAACCATCTACACAAAGAGATCAGTCAATTATAGATGACTTGGATTTGATGGTTTTGGTCTGAAAAATAAAGTGAGAGCTCTATAAGAAACTTCTTTCTCGTTACTGTTTACTTGAAACTTGTTTGGAGAATAAAAAATGATGTTGGGCTTATCGAACCATAAGAACGTCTCACATATAGAACCTAGAAAATGGACGTCATCTGAAAATAAAAATTATATCTAAGGGAGAGATTGTACTTTAAAAAAAGAGTAATATTCTGGAAAGACAAAACTCTAGGGGCAGACCTAGATGAGTGAGTGCCGGGGGCTGAGGCTGGGGAAGGGCGCGACTACAAAAGGTGATGGAAATTCCTGCATCTTGATCCTGGTGGAGGTCCCCGACTCTGCATTTGTCAAAGCTCATTGACCTACACATCCCAGAGGGAGTGTTAGTGCATGGAAATTAGCAAAAACTTCAGTATTAAAAAAAATCACCTTACGACCAAAAGCAGTTTTAAGTTAGTTTTAAGGTGCAAAAGTTCATCAGTACTTCTATTTCAATTTCTTGACATGGTTTCTGATTCAAGGGAGGGAAGGCAAGAAAGACAAGTCAGAGGGAAACTACTTTGTGCCTCAAGGTTTGTTTACCCAAGGTTCTCAACAGATCTTTTTTAAAAAATTATTTTGAAGAAAGTTAAAATATTTCAAAAGTAGGAAAAACAAATAAGCACCAGAATTGTCACAGCCCAGAATGAACAAATATGAACTACTTGTCATTTTTGCATCAGGTTTTTATATGTAAATCAAATAGAGCTTTATTAAAGTGAAGTTCCCTTTATCCTTCTTTTCTGGCATATTCTACTACCACCAAAAACGATTTTGAAGAAAGAATAGAGGAGGTTGAAAAATGGGGAGCAAATTATGACTGCTCTGTTCAGGAAATGGAATGAATTAGTCACATTTATCCTGTAATCACTGGGTACATATTTCCACAGTTGGTGCCCTTGGAAAGACTGGATTAATACACATGTCAACATACAAAAGGCACGTAAACACGAGGTTATCCAGAGCTAAGTGCAGTCCCGGGAACGTGCACACGGGGGTTAAAGACTAGGCTGGGTGGGATTGGTAAACCTGGGCACCCGTTACCAGCATCTAGATTTCCAACCTTGTCACCCCCTCCTCTCAAGAACTGCTGAGTAGATTGGTCCAGTTCAGAGGAAAGTAGCAAGACGCAACAGGTCTGTACTTAACAGGATGAATAAAGTTTTTAGCTTTAAGGAGCATCAAACCGAAGGGACAACAAGAGAAAACAAATTTAGTGCGAACGCCAAAACTGCCACGTTAATTTAAACGAAAATAATGGTAGATGGCTTTTCAGATTGCAAAAACTGCCTGAGCTGTCCAAATGTCTCCACTCCCTTTCGATTGCATGCCTGTCTCTGACAAGAAAATTGCTCGTCTTAATCCGAAATAAAGCAATTACCAAACAGAGATGTGTCATATTTATAGTCTGCCCTCAGTTACAGGAATAACTTGCTTACAGCATTGAGAAAGTCACTCAAAATTGCTTTCCTAAATGTTTTGTGGAATTACCAGAGCCCCAGAGTAACATATTAGCCTAACTTGTTAACACAACTCTATTTGTATAAGCACCAGGTGATGTAACTACATGAGGCTGATGTCATCTTGCCATCAGCTACATGAACTCACTGCTGGAGTCCCCCAAGACCATCAAGAACAAGAATTGTTTCTTCAAGTTCAAGTTCTTTTAAGTGGCACTGGAGACCCTTTACAACCAGACTCCAACTTCGAGCTTCTATTTTTCACTGCCCTCAGAAGAAGCCTTTCCATGCAGCCAAATCTGTGTGTATGCAATGAACCATCCACACCTGACTCCTTGGTCTTGTTTCTCCACACTCATTCATTCTCTTGGTGATTTCAGCTAGTCTCATGGCTTTAAATGCCATCCACATGTCTGTAACTCCCCAAAGTGTATCTGTATCTCTCTCCTGAACTCCAAAGGCATGTGCCTCCTCTCTGGTGTCCAATGTCTTGGTACTCCAAGTTCAGCACTCTTGCATTACCTGGAAGCTTGTTAGAAGTGCAGGACCTTGGGCTGCATCTCAGATTGACTGATCAGAGTCTGCATTATAACAAGATCCCCAGATTCTTATGCATAGAGTAAATTCACAGTGTACTCAACAACACTAAAGTGAAAATAGACAAATTCGCATGAATGCCTATTGCATTAGAATCTCTGGAGGTGGAAAGGTGACTACTGACTCATATCACCAGCCATTTGCTGACAGAGACATCGTTTTTATCACTGTAGCTTCATAAACTTGCCAGTGGCACTTTGTGACTGGTTCTAGGAGGAGCTGTATTATGTTTTAGGTTGTCAACCAAGTAATGCTTTTGCAAGAACTTATTACTAAATAATGCTACAACAATTTCTTTCCCTGGCTTATTCAAAATTTGAATTTGTCCAAGGAGCCAATTAGAATCGTTGCCCCATTTGTCCTGCTCTAGCCTGGACATCTGTACAGTAATTGGGGCATGTCCGAGGCTTTTCCTTAAAATATGTGTTTACCGATGCTGGCCTGGGCTCACACTGGCTCACACTGGGCCTGCGTTTTTCAGCAGAGCAGATGAGCATCCGCATTTCACTCTGAGCTATGGCAGTTCCTATTCAATTTCCCAGTTTTGTTCCTGTATCTGATACTCATTTAAGAGGATTTCACAGGACCCACAGGATTTGTGAAAATCAATGGGCAGTATATTTACCTCTTAGGCAACCTCAGACTGGCCCTCATTTACATCAGGAATTGAAACTGGGAAATGGAAGTAGGAACAATGGGACTGCTAAGGTCAGACAACCTCAGAAGTGGGGTAGAGAATCTCAGGTAAAGTTAAATCACTGAGTGATGCACTACTATGGAACGGAAGACTGGCTCTAAGACAGAACTTTGATATAAATGAACACTACGAGCATTACCTTCTTTTTTAAGTCTGTTTAAGGTACCAATGCTTATTGTCCATATAATAAGGTCTCCAGCTAAAACATCATTCCTTATTTTTCAATATCTCTTCTATCTGGATTGCTGTGTTGTACTTCAGAGCAGTTTCCCAAACGTGCAAGAGGATGAGAACCCCACCTGGGGAACTTATTAAACACTCGATTTCCCGGAAACCCATCCCAGACCTAATTAAGGTTTTCCTTGGAACTACCTGGGAATGAGCATTTAAAATCGACTTTCCAGGTAATTCCTACTTGGATTACCTTCTATCTAGTGACTATTTCTGTAAGTTTGTTTGTTTGTTTTAGTCAAACTAGAAAAGCTCCTTTACCTGTTCATTCATCTATTCAAGATTTTTTTTTTTTGGAGTCATTTCTGGACCCGCCCTGTGCTCACCCTGGGGAGACAAAGACGAATAAGACCAGGTTTGACCTTCAAGGAGATCATGTCACAAGGGATACAAGACGCACAGAACATAATATGACGGGGACCAGGTAGGGACTGGACACAAATCAAACCCTACAGTCGTACGTTTGAAAGAAATAATAATCCTACAAATTTAAAGACAGAGCCAGAAGAACATTTTCATGGAATCAGCATATCTATCATTCCACATTAAAATGAGATTTTTTCAAAGGGTGAAGGTGGCTTTCCCAACACCTGGCACAATATTGGCACTGAAAAAATATTTATTGAACAAATTAATAAATAGGAATATCCACAAAATTATGTACTAAAAGCAAAGCAGATATTGTTCCAAACTAACTGGAAAGGTGGCAGAGTGCTTGCTTCAAGAGTTCAGCAAGGAATTTCTGAGTCCTCACCTACTCCTTCATGTTCCATCACTGCCAAGTACCTTGGTTGCCATGGAATGAAATATTATGACTTTCCCAGAAGCCAGTTTATTCTGTAACCATCAGCATGACAGAGAGAAGCTGGCCTTACTCAGGACTTTTTTGTTTGTTTGTTTCTTGCTATCCCTTTTTTCTTCCAAGCACAAGTTATTTAATATAAATGTTATTTTTTCCAAGCAGGGCATAATGTCTAATATTAGACTTTCTACCAGGGGAATACCTTGCTAAATAGAGCTTAGAGCCATATTTTTTTTTTAGGTCTAGATTTAGTTTTCCTGGAAAGAGTTGCTAATCTGCTCTGGAGGGACTTCAGGTTGAAAGCCTTCTTGACAAAAATAATACATAAATAATAAAATAAATTTAATGCCAGTTTCTCTGCTATCTGCATTCCCATATAGAGAACCTCGATTAAACCAGAAATGAACAGGATGCCAATATTTATATCCTGTCATATGCTCCCTATTTTTCTAAATATTTGTATTCTAAGTGTCATAGTTGTAGCCAGCAAGCAATTAAGAACACACCCAGCTCCATGGCCAGTTTTTTAGATGTTGAGATGTAGGTAGAGTTGTTCTCACAATAAAGGTTTCTTCCCAGGTCTTAGGGAATCTGGCTCCATTACTCATGAGCTGAGAACCAGAATTTCTTAACCAGGAATACTCATTTAACAACTGTGGCCCAGCTCTCTAGGAAATCACGATACGTCGCTGTAGTCAGAATCATGGAGCTCTGGTGGTCAGTGTCTGCGTGGCAGCCCTACATAAGTCAGGTCGCCGTCTTGTGTCTGAGGTCTCAGGGTTTCTCTGACATAGCTGGACCTTCCAACAGAAAGACTGTCAGCCTGCAAAAGAGGTATTTTCCCAGGCTGTGTGGTCAGCATATTTATTACCATTATTTTTGAATAGCAAAGAAAACCCAAATAATGATAAAAAATCTTCAGAGGATGAAATGATATTGATGATGATGATGCCTATAGCGACTGGCATTAGGTAAATGTGACCCAGCACTGTGCTAAGTGCTGTGCATTTATTATGTCACCAAATCTCATAGACATGACATTGTGTAAAAGAAACCAGACACACAAAAGAGTACAATTCCATCCTTTATACAAAGTTCTAGAACAGTCAAAACTAACCTGTTGTGGTTAGAATCAGATCAGTGGTTGTTCAGGCAGGAAGTGAGGTGGGACTACAGCGGGGCTTCATTTGGGGGGAAGGAAAATGTTCCATGTCTTGGGTGGTTATAGCAGGAGATCGAAGCACCCATGGCTTTCTGGTGAACTTCCTGCCCTAGGTCAGGCCCATGGATCACACCTCTTATAAGAGTGGTTCTCAGCCTTTACTTTTGAATGAGACCCACCTGGAATGCTTGCTTAAAATGCAGATTTCCAGGCTCCTCTCAGCATGACTAAACAGGACTCGCTGAGAATGGAACCCTGAAATCAGGACATTAGACTGTCACCCCCACTGTTTCTGCAGCAAAAAGTCAAAGCCCTGCTAAAGTTGGTCAGGCTTCCTGCCTGTGGCTGGGTATGCTGAGGACCAAGTATGTCTATCAGTGGTCCTCCAAAAATTCATCCCTGCTCCCAGAAAAAATCTTTTAGAGCACACAAGAGTGACGTGGCTGCATTTTTGCATCTGAAGGAAAGAGTTTAATCTAAAAAAAAATAGAGAAGTGCCCAGTAGTGTCTACGCCTTTTCCTGAGCAGTGTCCTGCCTCTCTTCATTTCATTATTAGTCCTCTTTCATGCACCAGATGATGTTTTTGTTTACCTGGGCCAACTGGTTTTTAATTGATTTTCTAATAAAGGTATTTCTTGCTCTTTCACTCTGATTAAGAACCATAGCATGATCTCATCAGGCCTGGACAAGTATTGATGGGTTGAGGTATCATGGGGCTAATAAAGAGTGTTATACAGTTTTTTCTTTAGTGACACATAAAAACTCCCTCATGAAAGATACAGAAGGCAGGGCATAATATAAATGTCATTCTAGAAACAGTAGTATGAAGGTCTATAGGGCCAGACATTAGTGAGTTCATTAATGCACAGTCTCTCCCAGGGCTAAGTGGTGGTGCATGGGTGCTGCAGGGTGAGAAGGACTGCAAAGGGGAAGCCATCACGAAACAAAGGGTGAGCCCTGTAGGTCTCTCGGTTTTTCTAGATAAGTTGCAGAGATTTAATAAAATGCTTCAGATGAATACATAGGAAAAGAAGAATTCAATTCAACTCTTCATTTACCCATCTGCACCTTTTCTTTTCCCCAAAGCACTATTTCAAATATTTTAGAAGGAAGGAGGTGTTGAAAGCCAGAAG
The DNA here is from genome assembly GCA_004024845.1 of Tonatia bakeri. Taxonomy (NCBI): domain Eukaryota; kingdom Metazoa; phylum Chordata; class Mammalia; order Chiroptera; family Phyllostomidae; genus Tonatia; species Tonatia bakeri. The sequence continues at coordinate 362,257 of PVIA01000456.1, read as the reverse complement.
TGCTTTGGGATTTATCTTCTTTTACTCATTAAAGCTTTAAATTCAATGTGATCCACTCTACTTCTTGGATTACTGAGGGGAAGAAGGATTGAGGGTCTGTGACAGACATTACTTGGAGCTTTTCCAGCTACTGCTCCTGGATCCTATTTCAATTAAAAAGTATTTTGTGCAGAGAGAAGAAACCTGCCAAGTATTAGTGCAAAGAGCGCTAGCCTTGCCACAAAATGACTGCTGGGCTTTGGAGAGTCCAGGAAACCCCACTGGGCCAAAGGGCAAGAGAGACTTTGAAGTGTTTTCCCAGATTAAAAATGTGGTTATTCTGTGATATGTGCCCAGTGCTGACTGAGGGCCATGGAAGATAAAAAACATTTAATTTGATGCAGTCCCATTTGTCTATTGTTTCTTTTGTTTCCCCTGCCTGAGGAGACAGATCAGGAAAAAATATTGCTACAAGCAATGTCAGAGATTTTAATGCCTATGTTTTCTTCTAGGTTTTTTATGGTTTTGAATCTAACATTTAAGTCTTTGATCCATTTTGAATTTGTTCTTGTGTGTGGTATAAGAAGGTGGTCTAGGTTCATTTGTCTACACATATCTGTCCAATTTTCCCAACACCACTTATTTAATAAATTCTCTTTAGCTCATTGTATGTGCTTGCTTCCTCTGTTGAATATTAATTAACTATAAGGTGTGGGTATATTTCTGGGTTCTCTGTTCTGTTCCATTGATCTAGGTGTCTGTTTTTATGCCAGTACCATGCTGTTTTGATTACTATGGCTTTATAGTATAGCTCAATATCAGGTAGTATAATTTCTCCAACTTTGTTTTTCTTTCTCAAGATTGTTGTTTTATTTGGGGTGTTCTGTGGTTCCACATACATTTTTGAAATATTTGTTCTAGTTCTGTGAAATGTCATTGGTATCTTGATAGGAATTGCATTGAATCTATAGATTGCTTTGGGTAGTACAGACATTTTAATGATGGTAATTCTTCCTATCCATGAACATGGTATGTGCTTCCACTTACTTGTATCTATATCAAACCAATAAGTTTTTTCACAGCAAAGGAAACTATCAACAAAATAAAAAGACAACCCACTGAATGGGAGAACACATTCGCCAGTTCATCTGATAAGAGGTTAATATCCAAAATTTATAAAGAACTTCGAAAACTCAACAGCAAAAAAACAAATAACCCATGAAAAATGGTAAAGGATCTGAACAGACACTTCTCCAAAGAGGATATACAGATGGCCAATAGACATATGATAAAATGCTCAACATCAGTAATCGTCAGAGAGATGCAAATTAAAAGCACAATGAGATATATCCTCACACCTGTCAGAATGGCTATCATAAATAAATCAACAAACAACAAGTGCTGGTGAGGATGTGGAGAAAGGGGTGGGAATGCAGATTGGTGGGAATGCAGATTGGTGCAGCCACTGTGGAAAGTAGTATGGAGACACCTCAAAAACTTAAAAATGGATCTGCCTCATGACCCAGCAATTCTACTTCTGGGAATTTAGCCAAAGAAACCTGAAACACTAATTTAAAAGAACATAAGCACCCCTATGTCATTGCAGCATTATTTACAATCACCAAGATATGGAAGCAGCCCAAGTGTCTATCAGTAGATGAGTGGATAAAACAACTATGGGACATTTACACAATGAAATATGTGTACTACTCAGCCATAAAAAAACAAGGAAATTTTATCCTTTGCAACAGCATGGATGAACCTGGAGAACAATATGCTAAGTGAAATAAGCCAGTCGGATAACAAATACCGTATGATGTCACTCATATGTGGAATCTAATGAACAAAATGAACTAACAAGCTAAACAGGGACAGACTCATAGATAGAGAGCAGGCTGATAGCTCTGGGAGGGGGAGGGGAGCGGGGAGGATGGGCAGGCATTGAGTGAAAAAAAAAAAGGACTCATGAACATGGGCGACCGTGTGGTGATTGCAGAAGTAGGTGGTTGGGTGGAGGTGGAAGATGTTGTAAGGGGGATAAATGGTGAAGGAAAAATACAATAAAAATGTTTAAAAAGAAAAGAAAACATGTAAGACCTTCCATATCCTTCCAGGAAGAGACTGACTGAAGGACACACACTGTGAGGGAGGGAAACACGTGTACAAACACATTCACACACACGTGGATTTCAAAGAAGCCCATATGTAACAGCCTTTCCAAAGAATACATTATGAAAGTTATTTTAAAATTTGATATGTTAAAAAATCAATTGAGAAAAACTACTTCAAAAGCAACAGAGTATAATTTTCTTTTTACATTTGTCTCTACTTTCTCAAAGGCCATTGACTTTATTACTTTCAGGTGATTCCGTGTTAAGCAGGTAGGGACAAATACCAGTGGAACTGAATTAATACCATTTATGTATCTACAAGCTGCTAAGGCCTGAAGAAACTCACAGTGTGTGTGTGTGTGTGTGTGTGTGTGTGTCTGTTTTCCTGCAGAACTGTAATCATCTGGTGAGTTATATTACATGAAGCATCGTGAGTCTTACTCTACCTACCATTAGTGTTCATGTCATGGACATTCCACCTACTGTACCATCCAATTCGTTCCATAGTTTAACAAATAATTATTGCCATGGGCAACCTTTTCATGTTTCAATTTCCCACAGATACTTCCGTTTTTGTTTTGTTTGGCAACTAGGAGTCCAGAAAGAGTGGACGAATCACAAATGGTAAGGTACAGAATGAAAATGAGTCAGGGTTCCAAATGGACAAATAATCAATAATTATAACTAAGCCATTGACAAAAATTAGATTCATCTTCTCTTTCTTCTGACCTAAACATAAAAAATTGTTTTCAAAAGTGATTGATACTCGTTTGTTGAACAAATTTAGAAAACACAAATAGGCGAATAAGAAATGAAACAGAAACTATAAAGTGCAGAGTCCCATCATCTCCTCCCAGAAATAATCGCTGACATGGATTTGTGCCTCCTCCCCATCCCTTATCTGTACATGTACCATGGGTTTTATATGGAATTTTGCAAAAATGAGATCCAGGTAAATGAACAGTTTAGAAACCTGCTTATTTATTTATTTCCTGAGCATTATTTTCTTTGACACCATTAGAATATAGATGCCAGTAAGGAATTATCTTTCTTTTACTCTGTGTAAGTGACCATGAGCCTTTGGCTCTCTGCGGTCCATATCTATTCTGGGCATGCTTTTCCTATGTCAGAAGATAATAGTAATAGCTAATGTTTATTGAGCACTTATTATGTACTCACCACATTAATAGAATATCCCTTGTGAACTTCAAAACAACCCTATAAGGCCCACTTTACAGATGAGGAAATTGAGGCACAAAGATCTTCAGAGAACATAGTTAATACTATGTGGTAAAGCCAAGACTGAAATCTAGGCAGTTTGACTCCATGATTACAGGCAGTGCCCCCACTGCTTGAAAATGTGTTCAGATCTGTCCGATTTGAACAGGATTCAAAATCCTTGGACCCAATCACAAACCTGGGAGGCAGCTTGGACATCACCTGGTGCAACTCTCTCGATTTCAGGAGAGGAACGCCAGGCTCCCAAGTCATCTTCTGTTGTTCTTTCTACTCTACCACACTGCCTCCCCGCTATCCCACTTTATTTTTCCTTTCGAAACTCTGTGACTTGAGTGTTTGGGGACATGAAAGATTAATAACCTCGGTCTGGACCAGGCGGACTGTGGGCCGGCCCTGTAAGAACTTTTCCCACACTTTGGTGCCAACAGGTCTCGGGCCTGAACTGCACACCCCTGTTATTCTTTCTAGCTGCGGGCCTCCCTGGAGCCAACCAGACCCACCGTGACAAACTGAACCAAAGTTTTGAGACAGAGACCCATGGGACGCTGCTGCTACCCAACTCGTCAAGAAGCCAGTTCTGGACGTCTTTACCTTCATTCTAAAACTAGTGTCAGACCAGAGACATGCTGGAACCTTACCAAGCTGACACTTTAATCTATGTAACTAAATCCATCAGTGAAATACTAATGTTGTCTACATTATTTTTCCTTCCCTAGTCAGTTATTAGCAGCCAGAAAAAGTGTACCTCAAGGAATTCACCTCCCCCAGGACTTGATTCAAGTGCCACAGAGTTTAGTGAGAAAAATGTGAAGGCCTATCTCTGGGTCCAGACGCAGGTCCTGCTGGTAAGCTCAGTGACTCTGGACATGTGGCTTCTCTCTGGACCGATCCTTCATCAATAAACCAACTGGCTTGGCTTAATAGATTCTAAATGTTGTATGATGTTAAAGTTTCTATGGTCATTGTCAGCCTTGGTCAGACACTAAGCTTGCCTCAATTTTCATTAATTTGTACATTCATTCATTTATTTAAACATATTTTTAAAGTATCCAGCTTGTGCCCAGGGTTTGGAATACAGTGATTGACAGACAGACTTGTAACCAGTCTGTTGTGACAGTGTCACCAATGAAACCTACTGGAGATATGAGAGAACATGACAGGGTGTGACCTCAGCTGTGAGGCCAGGCCAGGTGGATGTAGTGGCCTTTCAGCTGAGACCTGGAAGCTGTGTTGACATCAGCCAGATGACAAAAGAAGAAATGAGCTTTGTAGGCAGAGGAAACCCCAGTTTTGATGGCCTTGGGTTAGGGAGGATATAGAACCATCCAAAGAGATGGCAGAGCCTCAGTGAGACTGGAATGTAATCGGGGAATGGGGTTCCCCACTGTCCTTTGAATAAACTCCCAGCTCTTTCCCTGGTCCTGGCTACAAGGTCCAGCCTGAATCCCTAACCTCAACTCATGTCACTTGTGTAACTCCATTTGTGACTCACCCTTCTTCAGCCACCGTGTCCTTCTCTTTCTCTCCCATGTCACTTATTTTAGCTTCAATACTTTGCAGGTACAAAAACACTCTTCCTTCTACCCTCACAGTACCCAATACCTCCTTATACTTCTGGAATCAGTGTAGCTGTTACCGCTTCATAGAGGCCTTTCCCAGTCATCTCATCTCAGGGAGGTCAGCTCTTCCCTCTCCATTAGTTTCTATCTCAGAACGGGTTCGTTTCTGTCATAGCATGCGTCATAGTCATGGTTATCTTGTTCACTTATTTTCCTAGGTAAGGTGCTGTATGTGTCTTGGTCTCCTTATTAGGTATTTGGGGTATGAAGGAGGCTAGGGCATAGGCAGATTGTAAACAGTCTTACAGAGTTGCCTAAGGAACTTGGGCTCCATCCTGCCAGCAAAGGCATGCATTTGAGGAGTCTCAAGGAGTATGTGATCATGTCTCACATTAGACGTAGAGGAGGGCTTTGTGGAGACCAGCTGGGAAAGAGACGTGAGAAGATGCAGAGGCCAGGCAGCAGTGATTGCAGTCGTCTGTCTGAGAGACCAGAGTCATTCAGACTGGCACGGCAGAGTAAAGATAAGCCCGGTAAAGACAGGCCTGAGAGGGTTTCCAGAAGACAAGAGTCCGTACAGTTTGGGGATGTTTTGGATATGGGCGTGAGGGAAGGAAGCATCGAGGGGACTCATCGTTTTTGCACAAGCAGATCATTTTACCAGGATGGAAAGACTAGAGGAGAAGTGGGCTGGTGGAAAGAAGATAAAGGATCAGATTTGGGATATTCTGTGTTTTGAGTGCCTGTGAGGTATCCTGGTAGAAGAGCTGTTACAGGGGCTGTGAAACCCATGGTTCTGGAGCTCAGCAGAGCTGTCTGGCTGAGAAGGAGTCAGAGTGGTCGCAAGTGATGGTATTCTGAGGGGCAAATGTAAACCCAATGGGTAGGATCTGAGGGAATGAGCAACCCCCGCTTGAGAGTCGGGATGGGGAAGTCCGGCAAGACGGCCAGGTTTGATGACGGTGGGAAAGTGAATGAGGTTAAGGAGAGAAGACTTTGAGGGTGCAGGAGAGCTTTGGGTCAGAGTGGGACAGTTCTAGGTGGCATATAGAAGGATTTGAGGGGACATGGAGAAGACTAGGGGTGAGTTACAGACCAGAGAGAATGAGAGGAATGGGCTGTGAGAGAGAAATGTGGGCTGTGGTTTAAGGAGCTGACCTGAGAAATTTTTGTCTTTCTCCATTTCTGAAGGTCTAACCTTCACTTGTAGTATAACATTTATACAAATGATTCTTGGGTTCTTTGTAAGAGGGGGAGAGGCAAATGTGCAGGTGGGAAAAAAAGGTGGCAAGGTTAAGGTCTATTTAAGAAAAATGAGGGCTAAACAGGTACAACCAACCCCTTCAATACATGGGTGAGCCCAGACCCCTGGCTCTAGGGGAACAACTTGGCTCCTCCCCTCTCTGAAAGTAAACAGTCGCAACATTGGAGTGATCTTTGCACATCATGAAACACACGGTCCTCCGAAAATGGGTTCCTAGAGCCTGCGGTCTGCTGTGTTTATCAAGTACCTGAAAGAACTCAGCTGGTCTGGATTGTGGTCAGTGGCTGCGTCATTCTGTTGGAAAGGAGGGAGGAGCAAGAGATGAGACTCACCTGACATGGTGTGTTAGCAGAAAAGCCCATAATAAACTGTGTCTTGCACAAGCTAACATTTCTTTTCCTTATAAAAGCATTTTATCATGGAAATATTCCTAGGTGCCTAGTATAAGCTGAATTGTGTCCCTCCTCCTCCCCAGTTTGTATGTTGAACTCCTAATCTCTGATACTTTAGAATGTGGACATCTTTGGAGACAGAGCCTTTAAGGAGGTAATTAAGGTTAAATCAGGTGATTCAGGTGAACTCTGATCCGATATGGCTAGTGTGCCTATGAGAAAGGAAAAGCTACCTTGGGAAGATGAAGGAGAATGCAATCATCTCTGAGCTTCGGGCAGAGGCCTCACAATAAAACCAGCCCTGATGACACCTTGATCTTGGACTTCCATCTGCAGAACTGTAAGCAAATGACTTTCTGTCGTTTAAGCCACTGCATCGTGTAAGCTGCCTGTGGTACTTCGCTATGGCAGCAGGCCTGGTAAACCAATACAGCACTCCAACACGAAAAGAGCGAGTTAATGAGACCTGTGTAAACCCCCACTGGCTTCAACAATTGTCAGTAGTTTGCTAATTGTGTTTCATGTTTACCTTCCAATGTTTTTTTTCTGGAGTATTCTAAAAGAAATTCCAGATATCATATCATTTCATTGAAAAATGTTTCAGTATGCATCTCTGTGTAAGGACATTTGTAAAAACACATCACCTAAGCCATATTCAAAATTTCCCAATTGTCTCAAAGAAGGTGTATGCTTGTTTGTTTACAGGTGGTGTGCATCAAAATTCAAATCCTGTTCTTGGATTTGGTTGTTATTTCTTTTATGTCTCTTTCATTCTATAACAAACCTCAGTTTCTACCCTCTTCTGTGGTATGAATTTGTGGGGAATCTGACTTATTCATCCCGTGGATCACCTCATATTCCGATTAGCCGATTACTTCAAGGGGTAGTTTAACTTGATCCTTTCTCCCTGGCATTTTCTGTAATTTGATAACTATATTTAGATGTTCAGTATTTTAAGGTTATTTTATTGGAGTATACTTTTGAGTTTAAAAATGCTGGGAAAAATCAGTGATTTATTTTTTTATTTGAAATACTCTGAACAATACATAAAATTTTAACTAGCAGAGACTGTGATTTGGCACATCAAACACCAAATAAAAGAAAACAAAACAAGAGAAAGAAAGAATAGGCAAAACTCACCATTTTCACTAAAATCTGTCCTGGAAGGGGCTTCCTGACTGCAGGAAGAGCCACCACACACGTTTGAGGTCACAAAGAGTCAAATTATTTTATTTTTCTCTTTTATTTTAAACCCATGCTGGTGCAGTAGCCGCACAGCTATAAACAGGAATCCCCCAAACAGAAGTGCGCCCGCTGTCCAGCCTTCATCCTTCTGAGGCCTCCTCTCCCACGACTGCCCTGTTCACGGTGCTTTGCCCCATGTTCCCAGAAACCTGTCTCCCCCTCCCAGACACCTGCGCTTCAGAGAAGCTCTGTTTACTGGAGCAGAAGACTGGGAATCACCTCCATGTCTATCAAAAGGGAATTTGGTAAATACATTGTGGACTACTGAGCAGTCTCTATTGATTGTCTCAGCACTGTGCTGTACACCTGAAACTAATTCAAAATATTCAATGTAAACTGTAATTGAAAACCATTATTAGGTATGTTAGATGGTGAGTTAATACAAATATTTTATTTTTGTGAATTTTGCCATGTTAGTGGTATTTAGCAGCTTTTAAAAATGTGTACCTTGTGATTTACTTTCTCATTCTAAATAAACACTGTGATACCTATATATCTATATATTTCTGTAGAGCTACATGTGCTAATAAGACACCATCTCCAAACCATATTGTGCAGTGAAGAAAGCAAGATTTAAAAGTGTGTGTAGAGTAGGCTACCATATATGTAATACAGTGTTTATTATATGCATGGACTATTATTGTAAGAATACGTAAACTAGGAAATTGGAGAACCAAGAAGCTAGGGTAAAAGATAGATTTGCTTTTAATTGTAGACCTTTTATGCTTTTTGAATCGTTAGCTATGTGTATAAATTACTTTTTAGAAAAATAAACTAATTAGATTAATTCCTTGGACGGCGGGCCGGACCGGGGGTTGTCAGCGGCACTGCGGAGCCGCGCGGGCGGTGCTCCGCTCCGGGGTGTTTGTCAAGCCCGGGAGATGACAGACAGCAGTGGGGTTTTCATCTGAATCGCTTTCAGCTTGCATTTGACCACTTTGAAGAGGGAAACCAAACAGACTTTTGGAACAGTTTTTAAGTATCAAACGTGTTCTGGTTTCAAAGGATTTTAACTCACAAATAGACCTTTCTCTACACTGACATTCCCCACTTGAAGAAACTCAAACAAGTAGCTGACCTCCCCTCCGCCCAAGAAAAAAGGATAAATTATGATTACTTCTGATCACACATATAATGTCAAGTCTGGAAGAAAGAAAAAGAAACTTCCAAAATAGTCTGTGTTAGTGTTTCCATAAAACATGCCATGTCCTATACATCGCAGGGCACCAGCAGAGGAAGTCTATTAATAGAACTGCAAAAACAATACCAGGGGCCCACAGGGCCTGGTCATTTTTAAAGATAGGAGAATGAGCTCTTGGCTTTATAATCTTAGAGCTGTTAAGGAACCTGCCAGCAGGACTTCTTATTTGTGTGGATTTTTTTTTCCATTACACTGTGTGTGGAAAGACATTTTCAAACAAAGTGTAAAAGCCATTCAAGAAAATGCAAAGTCCCAGCTATAAAGTTTGATAAAATGGTCCAGAAAAAAAACTATATTTACAAATTTGAAAATAGTCACTGAGTGCTTTTATTAACCCTCAAGCTCCCATGCTGTGGGGAAGCCTCACTAAGACAGTGACCTCTACGAAAAGAATGGCCAGCAAGCACAAGTAATGTAGAGGAGAAAAAAATAGTGCACACGGATGAACTTTTCAGGGCCCTGCACGTCATCCATCAGGGTGACGAGGATGCAGCTGCTGGAGGAGATGCTTCCTGTTTCCCCAGGAATCTGCATGATTGTTGGTACTGTGGCCCAGGATTCCCGCAGGGGTGTCCAAGCTGCAGCCCATGGGAACTGCTATGGCTACGAATGTGGCCCAACACAAAATCATAAATTTACTTAAAACCTCTTTTTTGTTCACCAGTTTTCATTAGTGTTTGTGTATTTAATGTGTGGCCCAAGACAACTCTTCCTCCTGGGCGGCCCAGAGACGCCAAAAGGTTGCAGTCCCCGGCAGAGAGACTGCATGCCTCCTTGTTTGGCCCTTCATTTAACAGCGGAACACATCTTACACCCAGATCGAGTGTGGGAACCCCTGGGTGCTGGGACCTGGGGATCTTCCTGGCAGTCATTTTCCCTACTAGTTGATCAAGCTCCTCACTCACCCTGTTAGGTTAAGGAATTGACAGTGGAGGTACCAACATGCTATGGCATGACAGGCATAGCAGGGCGATTATAGGCTCTGACGTGGAGCCAGAGGACGTGGGTGTCAATCTCAGCACCACGGCCCTATAGCTGTCAAACGCATCTCAGAGGCTGGAGGGAGGGTTGAAAACTGTACAGGCATACCTTATTTTATTTTGCTTAGCTTTATTGCACTTCACAGACACTGTGTTTTTTACAAAAGAAGGCAAATCTGTCTGCCAGCAAACACTCACCACTCGCTTTATCATGATATTCACTTTATTACAGTAGTTTGGTACCAAACCCGTAATATTGCCAAAGTACTCCTGTAGTGCATACCTGACACCAAAGACTTCTCACCCTGGAACAGGCCCACTCCTCTGGGGCACCAGGATCCAGTAGTAGGACAGGCATGTGAACTAATAATCATATGAATGATCAGAATGTAAGAGAAATGTGACCTACATCTGAAGAAACCTAATGGGAGAGCAGGTGGCTCACTTAGGGAGGGGAGGGCTTCATAAAGGAAGCATTCTGAGCCAAGAGTAAGGGAAGGGCGTTGCAGTCACAGAAAAAACACCAGCCCTGGGTGGCTCAGTTGGCTGGAGTGTTGTCCCATGACATGAAAGGATTGCAGGTTTGATCCCTGGTCTGCGTGCATAGGAGAGGCAACCGATTGATGTTTCTTTCTCACATTAATCCATCTCTCTTTCCCTCTCTCTTTTAAATCAGTAAACATATCCTCAGGTGAGATTTTTTTTTTTTAAAGGTGAAATGCCATGTGGGAAGTTATGGTACACTTGTGCTCTTAGCTCACAATGTGACAATGACTCATCTATCATCTTGCATTAGGCTGCTACTCTTGAAGGACCTGGATAATTCCAGGAGGGCAGTGATATATGCAATGTTTCTTTTAACTAGGGCTTGCCACACAGTGGTAGCAACAGGGCAGAGTTCTCAGTCCTGTCTCTTTATTTCGAGACACCTCTTGCTCTTTCCTTCTCTGCCCTTCTCCTCTTCATCTCTTCCCAAGAGGAGGAACTACTGACCTGGACAGACTGCATCATATTTTTTTATATAATTAAATTTATTGGGTAACATTGGTTAATAAGTTTCAGCCCTGGCTGGTGTGGCTCAGTGGACTGAGTGCTGGCCTGTGAACCAAAGGGTCACAGGTTTGATTCCCAGTCAGGGCACATGCCTGGGTTGTAAGCCAGGTCCCCAGTGGGGGATGTGTGAGAGGCAACCACACACTGATGTGCCTCACCCTCTCTTTCTCCTTCCCCTGTCTCTAAAAGTAAATAAATAAAATGTTTAAAAATATAAAGTTTCAGATTTATAATTCTGTAATACATCATCTGTATATTGCATTGTGTGCTAACCATGCAAAGTTAGATCTCTTCCCATCACCATATATTTGACCCCCTTTACCCTCCTCCCACCCATCTTCTCCTCTGGTAGCCACCATACAGTTGTTCATGTCTATAAGTTTGTTTTATTTATTCATTTGTTGCTTTCTGTTTTATATCCCATATGTTAGTAAAATTATATGGTTATTGCCCCTTCCCATTTGACTTATTTCACTTGATAAGTGAAATATCACTTATAATACTCTCCAGATCCATTCAGATTATCACACATGGCAATATTTCATTATTTTTATGCCTAAATAGTATTCCACTGTATATATGTACCACATCTTTTTTATCCAATTACCCATTGAAGGACACTTAGGCTGTTTGCATTTCTCGGTTATTGTGAATAACCAAATAGATTGCAGGATGTTGATTAGACCATAGACAGTAGTGGGCAGGACCACTGTGAATAACATAATTGTGTACCTCTTTCATGAGTCTCAGAGATCCCTGCTCCAGCCCAAGGTGTTCCAGAGCCCTGAGAACTTTCTGCTGATCCTATTGCATGACTGTAAGGTTCTTCCTCTTCAAGACCCCCTGAGAACTTGGGTTGTACTGCAGGAGGTGTAGCTTTGGTTCATAGGAGAAAATCAAAGGCTGGCTCAGTAAACAATGCTCCTGGCTAAGAGGAACTCCATCCCCTCACTTAAACATCCTAATACTTGGCATAATAGTAGATGCTCACACTAACTTTGACATACTTATGATTTAGACTGATAATGAGTTTACTTGGAAGCCATTACTGTCATCAAATTTGGATTACAGATAGACTGGATATCATAGTTTTTAATCATTGTGCAATGATTTGACATGATTAACCTACATCTATCAACTCTTTCCAGAAAGAATCTGCCCATGTTTGAAAAACATGTCCAAGTCTGTTCTCGGGCATCTTGGAACTCAGAACACCTGCTTTTATGCAGGCTTCCTGGGTTTCAAAATGACCCAGAGGTTTCTAGGTTTGGGGTCAGGGAAAAGTGACTCTCATCGAGAGGTGGGTACCTAGCTTAGCAAGGCACCTGAAGCAGGACAGTCTGTTGCTGGCATAGATTTCTACAGGTGTAGATTGGGTCTAGAGCCAGCAACTGCAGTGGAAGCCCCTCAGTTTCTATGCAGCCTCCTCCTCCTAGCGCAGGCATAGCTTTGTGGTTTGACTTCGGGGCTCATTCCTACAAGATCACCCCAGATTCTCTTTCTCAAGCCCTCCTAACAGTTCCAAGGAAACACATTAAAGTGTCTGCATTTCATGAGTGAGGAAATTAAAGAACGGTGAAGAGAGCAGACAGGCCAAACGACACAGACTGGCTCAGAAGTGACCCGGCAAAGAGAAAGCAAGTTCTGGGGCTCTTAGACTCACATCCTGTGATACCAACCTCAGCCTCTTTCTTTCAGTTTTCTTTCAGATATCGACCTGGCTCACTACCTCCCCTCAGGCTGGTCTCCACTTAAATATCAGAGAGACCTACCCTGGCATCCTCTTTGCAATAACTCCTGTTCCCAGCCAACACACTCTCTCCTTCCCTGGCTTTTTTTTTTTTTAATAGCACTTAGTTCCATCTGACATGTTGTATATTTCTGCAATTATTGCTGGTAACTCCAACTAGAACATTCTCTTCACGAGACCAGTTACTTTTTCACTGCTATAGCCCAACCCCCAAAACAATGCCTGGTACATAGTAGGCAGTAAATATCTGCTAGACAAAAGAATGAGTGCTAGCTGACAGTCAGTGCACCCTTCCTCAGCGCTAGGCATTTTATACGCACCTGTTCATCAAATTCTTTTGCCAATCTACTAAGAGAGATGCTATGATTATCCTCATTTTACAAATGAGAAAGCTGCTGCTGAAAGAGGTTGAAGAACTTGTCCAAAGCCGCACAGTTTATTAAGTGGTAAAACTTAAGTAGATTTGGGGGCAACCTAACCGAGAGCCCTACGGCCATCACCACATCCTTCTGCACATCGAGATTTGTGCCTTCCCTACCCTCCTCTTCAGAATCTCCAGCAAAGATAATTCTAGCACTGCCCTTCCTTGGCGAAAATATTTAAAAGTATCTTTTACTGATATTTTTTAATTTAAAAATTGTCCCCCAATAAAAAGATAATACATTAAAATGCCCAAAGAAACAAGGACTAAGAAATCAATGACAAGATCTTACAGTGTACATGAACAGAGTAAAATCCGCTGGAAGATTCGCATTCTTATAATTTTATTCACCTAAGTGACTTCTGAGAAACATGTTGAGGCAGAAAAATCAGTTGGTTCCTGAAAAGACTCAAGCAATTTTAAAGAAGTGTTAGATCTTTGATAAATCAGCACTTGTAGGTGGATTCGCCTGGGGATGTGATTGCAGGGTGAGGGGAGAGGAAGGCTCTCCATAAGCTTGGCCACCACACCGTCACACCGAAATCACCTCCTGGGCAGTCTTGCTGTTACCTGGAATTACACCATTCACTACTACTCATCTCCCGTAAAATACACCTTCTGAAGGAGACAACCCTTTGGTCTTCTCAATCTTTTATGTGAATGTATCCAGTTGTACCTGAGAGAAAGGTAAAGAATGCATGGGGACCTGCGTTCCCGAGTGAGGACAGGGACCAGAAACGGGGGAGAAGAGAGAAAACGAACCAGCAATGCCCCCTACTTGGCACTGCTAAAGTACTTTAAAGAAGTCAGTTAACAAATATAAAAATATTTATTTCTCTTGGAAAGGTTTTTCTTTGTAAGCTGCATTAAAAGAGAAACTAAAGCACATTATAAACTAAGAGTTTTAGTTGAGTGAAAATTGATTGGAAGTGTGCAATATGGCAGACGGAAAGGAGCTGTACAAAAGGAAGAACGTTAATAGGCAGACAGAGCAGGACAAGGAAGTCACATGAGGGGAAAGGGCTGGTTGGTTAGTATTACAAGGTTACCTTCCTCCAGGGACTGGCAGGGTCTCTCAGGTAGATTACCTAACTAGTGCTGATCAGGCAATTGCTGATTGACTGGTTTATAATTCCATTCCTGGGAGAGCTGAAGCTGTAATTACATCCCCATTTGGTGACCTGGGGCTTTGCTAAGTGACTCCATTTTGAGCTTGTTGTTTTTAATAGCTCTCAGAGGTAATGACTGGGCCCCTGCACCCAGCCTGCTCACCCAGAACATCATGACCAAGCACAGTGCCTGGCATGTAGTAGAAGCTCAATAAATATTTGCTGGGTGGATGAATGGATGGTCTTGAACCATACCTCTGCCTCTTATGCCCTCCTGCTGTTCCATCCTTCAAGCAAAGTCCTGCCTTCTCTCTCCCACCAACTCTCTCCCTGGGAAGTGAATTTCTCCAGCAAATACATGGTTATATCTTATCTCTGCATATGGATTATAAACCTCAGAAAGGTAGAGGCTTCACAACTTTGCTTCCTTGATACTTTTAACAGAAATATAAATGTCGATAGGGTTTTTGTAAGAAAACTTTACCTTTACACTCAAGCAAATTAAAGGAAAGTGGAAAAACCAAGGCACCAGGCACATTATCTTACTGCTTAAGTGTCTTAAAAACAGGGTTTGAAAGTTCTGGATTAAATGATTATATTTATCATTAATAACATACTGATCTCAACAGAAGAACATGATTTTTTAAGAATGAGTCCTTATTTTTCTGGACAAGAAATGTACCATCACCCTGGCTGGTATGGCTCAGTGGACTGATTGCTGGCCTGTGAACTAAAGGGTCACTGGCTCAATTCCAAGTCAGGGCACATGCCTGGGTTGCGGGCCAGCTTCCCCAGTAGGGGCCATGTGAGAGGCAAGCACACATTGATGTTTCTTTCCCTCTCTTTCTCCCTCCCTTCCCCTCTCTCTAAAAACAAACAAGCAAACAAACAAACAAATAAATATACTTTTTAAAAAGATGTGCACCATCATATTAATATACACTGACTTTAGCGGGGAAAAATAAGAGAAGCAGTCTGTTACCTGCAGATGCCATAGCAAAGCATTACAAACCCTCACCTCTCCAACGCGGAAGGGCTGCCTTTGCTGGCTGTGAGTCTGATGAAACAGCACCTCCCCTTTGGGTTACATTGAAAATTTTATTAATATTCTTACAAGCTGCAGAATTTTAAGAATTTTTTGAGGTCATATTATATATTCTGCCAATCTATTTCCTTCCCAAGAATCAGTTCTCCTAAGTACTGATAAACTATGGTCCCTTCCTATGGAAATTTCTCATTATCTGTGAAATGTATGAGCACAGAGATTACTATGCATCAGTGTCTACATAATAAAACTACTCCTCATCACCCACTAACTTCTCTATTTGGTTATGATAGAGTTGAAAGTTCCCCAGGGTTCCCCACACCCTTCACAATCAAATGAATCCATGAGGAAAAAAAATCTAGCACGCCGGCTGTTGGCAGGTTATTGTGAGAAAATTAATGCAACTTTTCAGATATTGCTGCAGGGCAGACTTTGAGCTCGTGGGTGTTGGCAGTGTCCAGTCTGCTAAAGAAACTGGGCTTTCTGTGCGAGTGCAGGTGGTGCGTGTGGCACCATCACAACAGCCCACAGCACCTTGAGAAAACTCATACTGTCCTAGCTGGTTCCACGGGGTTCTAAACTAAGGAGAAAAGAACGCTCACAGTAAAAGGCAGTGCAAACTCATGAAATAATCATTTATTCTGGATTTATATATCGTAGTTCTGAGGTGATGCTGGCACAGAGCTATATTTACCCTTCATAGTAGAAGCAATTTGAGAATAATTTCACTCCCTCCCTCCAGGAAACCTGGCCTTCAGGGCTACTCTTTGTCAGTCCTGACCCAGCACAGCCTTCTAGTGAAACTGTTACCAAGGCTTGTTTCATGCTATGTTCCAAAAAGCCAACTCTTATTCATTAGGGGCCAGACACTATTTAAGCACTCCACAGATGCGGTTAATCTTTGCAACAGCCCTCTGAGGCCGATCCTCTTTATCAGTCCATTGTACAGAGGAGGGCACTGAGGAAAAGAGGGGTGTTGCCCAAGTTCAGCAGAGGGGCGGCAGAGTCAGAATTCCAAGCCAGCCAGCCTGAAGCCAGAGCCTGCCCTAGCTCTAAATCTGAGCACATCCTCTGCCTCTGTAAACACTCCAAATGGAGTGGAAGCGCATTCCCAGGCAACCAAATCCCCCCACCTCACCACCCACTCATACTGTTATTTTTCTTTTTGTTGGAAGCGTACTTAAGGATGACATCAACTTGGATTTTTCACTTCAAGTCAGACCAAAAAAAGTCACATCCTTTTACTCTGTTTAAAACCTTCTTAGATTTTTGTGTAACCCAATACTTTAACAAAAAACTGTTTAAAAAATCATAGCTTCGTGTTACTGTGGCACTACCCCCTTGGATGCTTTGGTTCTACTTAAGAGCTTACCGTTTTCCCCATAAGCCAGTCTGGGGAGGAGGCTGCACGTCTTTTGGCTCTTGGACACTGCTTGCCTCCAAACCTCATTATGGCAGCTTACTTTCTGAAGCTGGGCTGCAGTGCTAGACAAATGATTATATGAAGCTTTAAATAAACATACAACATTTTGGTTATACTGTTTCTTGAAATGATTTATCGTCTTTTCTCCTTTTAGTCCTGCTCTCCGAACATAAAAGACACGAGATTTGCTGTATATACAAACCAAATCCTCTGTTTGCTCTGATTAAGCATTCGCGGGTCTTTAATACAGCACAGGCTTGAGATTTGGGATTATTCCCTTTGGTCCTGGTGGAGTTAAAAACATTAGCCAGCAGAGATAAGCGAGGGCACTAGAGTTTAATTGCCATTAAAACAGATAGGTGGGCAACAAAAACAGAAGGGAGCAAAAACAGTCTGCCTTCTCCTTTTCTGCCATGGTGGGTTGAAGCTCTCTCATCTTGTGACTTCAGCCTCTCAGAGTCTCCAAAGCCAATGGCCTGAAAGATAGAGGAAAAAGGTGAAAATTGTGCTAGGAGAGAAGTCCATTCCTGAGTTTCTAAGGATCTTTGTACCTAGGAAGGTGTTCCTGTGCGTAGAAAGAACCTCAGTGTGGAGAGACTTCTGTACTACCTGGACTGGCCAGTGCTGGCAGTCAGTGGAATGCATTTAAATTACTCCAAAAACCTCAGAAAGTGTTTTACAGAAGCAGAGAGAGAGACCACCTTCTTCTGTGTCCATCCCCGTCCCCAGGCCAGTGACAGTACAGAAAAGAAATTTTCATAGGTGAGTCCAATCGGCAGCTTTTTATTTTTCACTATTTTGTAGTTGACTGATCCATCCACATTTTCTCCTTTGTTCTCTTTGTGGATATTGCAAATAGGTCTTGTCACGCTTCCCCAGAAGTGGATGCTTGTAGTTAGCTATGGCTTTGGGGTGGGGCAACTTGTCCAGTTACCTCCTGTGGAACAGATATGATGGGGTGCTGTTTTTTTTTTTAAATGTCACTATGAGTCATCTTTTCATTTTAAGTTAGAAATCTTTAACTTTTCTGGTCCTTCCATTTAAAACTAGACCAGGAATGCTGCCTTCGGGGGCACACGCACTGAAGCTGGAATGACCAGAAGGTGAAAGCAAGGCAGAGGGAAGGCTTGCCGCTTTGAATGTGAGAAACGAGAGTAACACCTGGGAAAACAGAAGTTTATCAGAATGGAGGAATCCTTGAATTTAAAATATATTGACTGATTTTCTTTATTAGAAACACTTTAATGGACAAAACTAATCCACAGTGACAGCAGATCAGAGATTGCCCGAGGGCAGGGACTGAGAGAATGGGGACAATGGACCTGGAAGGAGCAGGGGAACTTTTGGGGGTGCTGGAAATGTTCTCCATCTTAATTGTAGCAGTTGCACAAATTAAATTTATAAAACTGTACACTTAACACGAGTGCATTTTATTGTGTGTAATTTATACCTCAAATTGATTTAAAACATGTATACTGGCCTAATTTACTGAGAAGCCATGAGAAACCTTTCTAAATCATCTTTTATTTTAATATGAAAGAAAATAGTTGAGCTAACACTCCAGGAGTCATTAATGGTGGAATGGATTTTTTTTCCCAAACAAAAATAATATATATCCATCAGCTTTAAGTGCTGTAGCTGACAGGCTGGGCTGTTACTGCCAGCTGCTATCTGAGCATTCTCAGGCTGGTTTGGCCAGCCCGGCGGCCTGCTCCCCCCATGCTGCACATCGTTTTCCTCGCTGTGCACGGTGGTGTGGGTGGTGCCTTTCATTTTCAGTGACAGATCATAAGGCACCCAAATGAATTGCAAGACGTGCTTTAACCTCCCTGTGAACATAGAAGGAAGTATCCATTAGTTCCATGCCCACTGTCTTTCTTTTTCATTCCCCAAATGGAAGTTCCAGAGCAGCTCTGGAATAGTCTCCATGTTTTCATTCATCGAGGCCAGTTAAATGTGGGAGCAGGAAGGTGCATGTGGCTAGTCTCAGTGCCTAAAATGAAGTGTAATCCAGGTTGGGTGACCAGGCCTATTGAGCTGGAATGGAGCCATTGCAGCCCGATCCTGAGCTGCGGCCCTGCCCAGACCCCAGGACCCAAGGCCACACTGGCCAGACTGGCCTGGGCCCCACGGGGGCATTATCCCCCCCACCTCTCCCTCCTGCCCTCTCCCTGCACCCGATGGTCTCCACACCACAGGGGCACACTACCCAGGGAAGATGTGGAGAGTTTGCATTTTGTGATTCAACAGTTGATAGTGAGAGTTCCCGCCAGAGAAGAAGTAGCCAGAGCCAAGCCGTTTCTCTCTCTGTGGTCCCTCAGGCTCTGACTGTTTACTCTGAACTCCAGGCTGGGGAAGAGAATTTACCGCCTTATCACCAACGAAGGCCCTGGTGGCTGGGGGATGTGTGTCTCGCTGGCTGGCTTTCCAAGGGGGCTGTTGGCTTCTTGGAGGTGGCTGGTTACTTTATTCTCTCTCCTCCTCTGCCCCAAGTTCCCCTTTGATGGTTTTCTGTCATGTTTATTGGGATAATAAGGATTTGTTTTTTTTTTAATTCTAATATTGATGTCAGGAAATGATTTCTATAGGAAAGTATTCTCTTAAAAAACAAAAATTAGACTTAGTCCACGTAAAGATTGATACACGTCAGTATTTCCCTTCATAAAAATGTGTAGACTATTCAGTTGATACAAAGAATATTTAAAATATACATAGGGTGTAAAGAAAACAATATGATGAATACTTGGTGTAAGTAAAGAACATAACTGTGTCCTGAACAAGACCTTGAACTCCTCTGTACGCCGGCGTCCCTCCCAACCCCCATGAGCCCATCCTGACATTCCAGTCAGCAGCCCCAAACTGTCTCAGTGTGTTATGAGACCCTGTGTTTCCTCCTGCAAAAATGTATTCTTTGGATTTCTGTGTGTGTTTGAACTTAATGTATACAGAATCCTATTACATGTATTCTTTATGGCTTGTTTTGAATTAATATTATGTTCCTAAAGGTCATCCATTTTGCTGCATTGTAGCACAACATAATTTGTTCGTGTTCACTCCTGTGTTTATCCTATTGCTAGAGGACATTTGGCCTATTTCCAGTTTCTTCTGTCACAGGTAGTGCTGCTGTGGACGTTTTTATACATTTCTCCTGGTAGTCACTCCGAGTTCTCTAGGTGAGGGGAGAGAGCTAGGAGTGAAATTACCTATAAGGTCATACAAAGTATATGAATCTTCACTTACTGACAATGCCAAGCTGTTTTTCATACTGGATGTACAGATCTACTCTCTCACTAGCAGCATATATAAAACTTGTACACATCTTCACATATTTGATATTGTGGATTTTTTTCAAGCCAATTTAGTGGTAACAAGATAGATCATTATTGTGAGTTTGTATTGAGTTGGCCAAAAATTTGTTTGTTTATTTTCTGTACGATGGCTCTAGTAGTGCTTAGCTGTCTATAGCTTCATTCAAAACATTTTTTTAGATTGTATTGTGACAGCTGTTATATTAGCATGCATTAAAATAATATCACAATTGGTGGATTTTTGTGCAGCCATTTTAATATTGAAGATGGAAGAAAATACACAACATTTTTAGCATATTATGCTTTATTATTACAAGGTAAAAATGCAACTAATACACTAAAAAAAATTTATGTTGTGTGTGGAGAAGGTGCTGTGACTGATGGAATATGTCAAAGGTGGTTTGCGAAGTTTCTTGGTACTATTGATGTTTTGGTCAAATAATTCTTTGCTGTGGGGCTGTCTTCTGCACTGGAAGATGTTTAGCAGCACCCCTGGCCTATAACTACTAAAAGCCAATATCAGGAGATAGCCAACATGCTCAAAATATCCAAATCAATAAAGCTATTGGTGAAAATGAAAAACGTGTCTTTTATTTTACAGAAAAAACTAAACAGACTTTTTGGCCAACCCAATACGTGCATCTCTCCAATTACTGATGAGGTTACACATCTTTTCCTTGGCCATCTGGATTTCCTCTCCTGCAAAGGGCCTGTTTTCCATCGCCCGTTTCTCCTTGTTAGTTATAGACTTTGCAAATATCTTCCTTTAAAGATATTGGCATGTACTTTCACTGTCTTAATGGTAAATTTTGATGAACTGAGGATCTCAGTTTTAATGTAGTTTAACTGATCAATTTTTGTCTATATAGTTTGTGGAGTATTTTGTGTGTTATTTAAGGAACCCTCTCCTGATACTCAGTTATAAAGTTAGCCTCTAGCGTCCTTCAAGAGTTTTATAATTTTACATTGCACATTTAAGTCTTTAACCTACCTGGAATTTATTTTCGTATGTGGCATAATGTACAGACCCAATTCTGTCTTTTATTATATGGGTATCCAGTTGTCTCAGCATGGTTTATCGAACCATTTCTGAAATGCCGTGGCTACTATCATTAACTGTGTGTGTGCATGTGTGTGTTTTCTGGGCTTTCTCTTCTGTTCCTTCGATCAATTTATCTACCCCTAAATCAATATCATCCTGAATCAATCATTGTATCTTTATTGTAAATGGTGGTATTTGTTAAGTTCCTCCTTGACTCCTTGATTTTCTATACAAATATTAGAATTAGCTTGGCAGTTTTATAGGAAAAAAGTGTCAAGGATTTATACTGGAATCGTAAGGAATTGAAACGCCCATCAGGGGACACCAGCACCCCTGTGACAAACTTTTCCACTTAGGAACATGTCGTATAATGTGATTAGCTTTCTCTAATGTATCTCAAAAAACTTCACAAGGTTTTTCATAGCAATTTTATTAATCTTTTCTTAAATTTATTACTAGGCTCTGTACACCTTTAATGATATATTAATGGCATCTTTTTAAAATTTATATATTTAACTATTTAGTGCTAGAGGATAGGAATGCAGTTGATTTTTGTACATTGTTTATCCAGCAACTTGTAATTCTTTGTCAATTCTTTTTTTCTACACAATGGTTTTACCTGTACCTATGGATAGTTCTGTTACTTTCTAATTTTTTATACCTTTAATGTATTTTTCTTGTGTTTTCTCTACTGAACAAAGATTCAATAGAATTAATAATAGCAGGCAATTTTGTCTTATTTCTAAAAATCACATGGTTTCTCTATTACTGGGATGAACTTTTGTAATTGATTTTCTAATGTTAAATTAACCTTGCAACCTAGAAAAAACCTTCAACTTACTCGTGTTATATATCTTATATTGTTGGGTTTGGTCTGCTAATATTTTTCTTAGAATTTTTCCATCTAAAGTTCCAAGTCTTTATTTCTTAGAAGCAAAATAATGTGAGCAGTCTTTACCCAGTCTCAGGAGTACTGGATTTTGGAAGAGTTATTAAAACTATAGTCCACTTTGTGGCCTTGAAACATGTGCTTCCAAATAAAAAACTTTCACGAGCATCCTGGGAGTGCCATGTAAGGTTGGTGTTTCACTCCCCTGGTATATTTCACACCTTTTGAATGTTAAGCCTTCAATTCATTATTTGAACAACTTTTTAAGCAGTATGAGAAAAAAACTCAATTTCTTGGACTTTGCAAAAGTGATGTATGGACATACAGTATTCTCACCAGGTTCCGAAATGCCTTTTGCCATAAAGAAGTTTCCAGATTTTGTATTCACATATATGATAGTCCATTTATGTTTGTGCTTCCAACTATTCTTATTCGACTGCCACACCTCCCTGGTTTTCCTCATAACTGAGCCATGAGCCTTTTAGGACAGGCTGCAGGTCCTCACGTGCCCTGCCCGATGTGCATGCCCTGTGCTCTGCCTGTAGAACAGGGTGCGCTCTGTAAATGACCAATTGCCGTGCTCCTGGATAAAGATGCAGTGTGGGGCAGTATCTCAGGCCTTCATGCTTCTCAACTATCACTTAAGAATGCAAAAACATTTATTTAGCTCTGCAGTCAGGCTTCCCACAAGGGACAAAACAATGCCGGGCTGAAGCTACATATTCTGGAAAACAAAGTAAGTGGCAGATCCCTCATGTGAATTCCTGAGATAACCTGTAGTTCCGGAGATGCATTCAGTCTGAACTTTTTCCCAGTGTCTGCTTTTCGGCACCTTCTAGTTCACTTTTCAGAGGAATCCAATGTTCATTCTGTTGGGGATCCCTTTTGGTCTGGGATCCCTTTTATGGCAATGGGACTGAGACCCTCCATTCGAGAAGTGTCAGTGGACATGGTTGTTTGGAAATGAGAATGATTGAATGGGGCCATTATGTGGAAGAATTTTTGAAAAGTGAGGGCATAGCTAAAACAAACACTATTTTTAAACTGGGATCTACTGACCTTGGGAACCAAAAGTCATCATTTACCAAGTAATGCTTCACAACTTGCCATTGTTCATGTCAACACCGGGTGGCAAAACATACTACTCACTAGGGACCCCTAATCGGCTTGGCTGGTAGTGGGACCCTGGGACCCAGAGTTCCCCGTCTAGCTCTTCTTGGTTGTCTACTGCAGGGTGAAAGAGGCGGGCGGGGGGAGTGGGTGAGAACTCTGGGCCTGAGGGTATCTCTTCAGGGCTATAGGAGAAGCCCTTAAAATGAACTCATAGAGCTAGGAGCAGGGGGAGGCTATGTGTTGATCTTGTGATTTAAAATATTTTAATAAATGAAAGCTTCTGAAGATTAGAGCCACATGTGGACACCCTATGTTGAGTTAAATAAACCATAAGTGATTATTATAATATTTTGAGTTTGCTTTAAAATAGCCCAGCAGAGGGAAAAGCACAGAGGTGGGGAATGCATGACACCAGAATGATAGAATGTCATCACTGAGACTGGGGGATGGGGGAATGGGAGTTCACGATACGCTTCTCTCTACTTTTATGAAGGTTTGGAAATGTTTTTGCTCAATTTCTTTTTTATTCAGTGATGAAAATAGAAAGAGATCAATCTTATGTTGTTAACAAGGGTCAACTTCGATGCTGTGGTGCACTATTCAGGTCACCTTCAGGAGCAAAAGCAGATTCTCTGGTTGCTGGGACTGCTCCCCACAGAGAGCTCCCAGCTTCCAGCCCCTTACATAGGTTGTCTTTGCTGGAGAGAGACACTCCACCTGAGGTTGCACACTCTTGCTAAAGGCCTCTCCAGGGACTCCCTGATGTGGAGTAAGAAGGCCCGCTTCCTCACTCCAACCTGCCAGCCTCAGCTTCCAGTGAGACTGCATTGCAGCTCTCTTTCTCCCTCTGGCCAGTTCTGCCCCTGTCCCTCTCCCTCCACAGAGATGATCCCAAGAGCACTTCCTAATAAACCTCCTCCATGCTTATCTCTGATTCAGTGTGCTTCCTGGGGGCACTCAGCTATTGACATTGCTATAAACACAGAATTGGAGAATGCTGATGAGACAGACCATAGTGCTTTCTCAGTGTAAATTCCTTAGTTTATAAGCAATGAAACTGTATACAGAGGAGGTTATGTGACTTGTTCAGTGCCATTCACTTCACCAGTTGATGCCAGAACTGAAATGGTAGAGCCCAAGATTCCTTACTCCCACAGGCTAAATTAGCGCCCTGTTCTAAAGATTTCACCGGTTTATGTGGGCCCCTTTTGAGAATAAGTTGCTTAGTTGATATGTTTGGTCTTGTAGTGTGATGACCAAGGGACCCTAATATATCACATAGTTTTCACTGCTTATAGCAGAATAGTCCACTGACGGTCATTAGCGGCAAGCACGTTTGTTTTCTCGCATACCTGGGAGGCGAGTGCTACAGTTAGACTGTTACCAGAAGCCCAGCGTTTTTGTATCTTTCTGCTATAACATGTTCAGTATGTTGGATTTTACCCTGAAATCCCAAGAAGGTTGTTAGGGCTCCGAGCATTGCATTTACCAATACAACTTCAAGGCAGAATAAGTGTTTATTAATTATTATTATAATAATAGTAATTAGAGAGAGAATCCTTTCCCAGAAGCCCTCAGCAAACGTCTCAGATTCCCCTGTGTCTTATTCTATTATCTAAGATGCCTAGCAGAGTTCTTTCTATTCTGATTAACATTTACGATCATATTTTTAGGCAGCACAAATAACTATCTAGGCAGTACCCAACTGAATGGAAGTCCATGGTATATACAAATAGTTCCCAGTGATTTCCCTGCAATTTAAGGGAAATTATCGTTCCAAAGGTTTGTTTTTAAGCCCTTTGCTTTTTCATATGTACATAATTCAGTGTAACATGGATAGTGGAATAGAAATGATTCCAATGTTTTAAGATGAGAAGAGTGTTAGAGTTTAGATCCATTAAATGAAATATGTATTATTACATTCAACAGATCTTTAGGAAGCTCTTATTCTAAGCCAGGGCCTGTGCTTGTACTTGAAAGACAAGGCACTTGAAAGAAGCTCCTGATGGAGCCTCCATGCTCATGGTGGATGTGCTGTATATGTACCGACATTTCATTCTCACCGCCGTTCCATGTGGTAGGCTCTGCATGTATCTGTTATTTACAGGTGCAGAATCTCAGGCTCAGAGATGAATTCGCTGCATTGCCTGGTGCCACACAGCTGGTAAGCATCAGCCAGGATCAGAATCCATGCTGTCTGCTTCCTGATCTACAATGACTTTCAATAATCAAAAATCCTGTGGATCAGTGGAAAATTGTACCTATTCTGAGAGCTAAGGAGGAAAGGCTCATGGCCTACTACTAAGCATATTGTAAGAGGAAATTGCCCATGTAAGAGGTCAGGGAGGCTTCCTGCAGTAGGGATGGTTAGGAAGACATCTGAAGGCAAAGCATGCATCAACTAGGTGAAAAAGGACTAGAGGAATATTTTCATTTATTTTTTATCTTTTAAAATTTTAAAATTACAGTTGACGTACAATATGATTTTAGTTTCAGGAGTACAATATGATAATTAGACATTTATATAACTTCCAAAGTTATCGACCCGATGAAGTCTAGTACCACCTGGTACTATACATAGTAGTTATTACAATATTATTGACTATATTCCCGATGCTGTACTTTACATCCCTATGACTGTTTTTATAACTGGCAACTTGTACATATTAATTTCATTTCCCTTTTCACCCAGTTAGTTCCCCAACCCCCCTTCCATCTGGCAATTGTCAAAATGTTCTCTGAATTTATGAGTTTGTTTCTGTTTTGTTAGTTCATTTATTTTGCTTTATTTTTAATTGCACATCTAGAAGAAATTATATGGTAGTTGTCTTCCTCTGACTTGCTTCATTTGCATAACACCCTCTAGGTCCATTGTGTTGTCACAAATGGCAAGATGTCACTCTTTTTTATGGCCAAGTAATATTCCATTGAATATATATACCACATCTTCTTGATCCATTCACTTCTTGATGGACACTTAGGTTGCTTCCATGTCTTGGTGATTGTAAATAATGCTGTAATGCTGCAATGAACATAGGGGTGCTTATGTCATTTCAAATTAGTGTTTTGCATTCCTTCAGATAAATACCCTAAATTGGGATTGCTGGATCATATGGTTGTTCTGTTTTAATTTTTTGAGGAATTTCCATACTGTTTTCCACAGCAACTGCACCAGTTTAAATTCCCACCAACAGTGCACGAGGTTCCTTTTCTAGAGGAGTACTTTAAATGAAGAAAATGCCCTTTGATGGGAAGGAGCAAAGGGAAATTCAAGAAACTACCCCCTACCTCCACAAAAGTGAAAGAGTGTCTTTATATTTCCAGTTCCAGTTTGCAAAGCATTCTCATATTTGCTCTTGTGTTTAATGCTTACAATGAGGGTAGGTTTAAAGACTTAAACAATTTAACCCAGACCACAGAATGGAAGCAGTAAGTCTGAGACCAGAACCCAAGTCTTCTGGCTCCAGTTCCCATTTCAACCCCCACAGAGGCTCAAGAGCCCTGAGTAGGAACAAAATCACACGTGGAGGGCATGTGCGGCACAGCAGAAAGGACAGGGCGCATGGGCGACAGTGCAGGCAGATCGTCAGTGACTAGTAACACTGGCGCCTGGAGAAACGTATTTTATCTGGGTGTAAGAGCAAAGTACAATCAAAATCAGAACCAAGACACAGTCACAATGGGAACGGACAGAACTCAGACACAGCTGGTAATGCTGATGTTAGGAGAGGGCCACACAGCTTCAGGAAGGTGTGAAGGCCTGGAAAATAAGAGGTAACATCAAAGAAATCTGAAGAAAATGATCAATGGTTATTCTCAAAAACATTCTATAACTGACAATAACCAGCTTAGTTTTTAATAGTCTTGCAGAAAGCAAGCAGGCTTTACTGTACACCAACCTTGCGAACAGTTCTCTATTTTCCAGCAAGAAGGAGAAGCACCCTGGGACCAAACACCTCAGGAGACAAACCTGCAAATTATTTGCTTGGCTCCAGAATCGTAATGAGCTTCTCTTTCCCATTCCAGATTTACATATTTATCTTTTACCTAATCCACTCTTATTTTGAAATCTTCCAAGCATGTGTCATAATTGTGCTCAGGAAAAGCTAGTCAAGGATGAACATGAGACGAAAAGACGCCATCACCTTGCCTGGGTATCTCAGTTGGTTAGAGCATCAATCCCATATACCATGTTGTGGGTTTCATCCCAGGTCAGGGCACATACAAGAATCAACCAATGAGTGTGTAAATAAGTGGAACAACAAAATTGATGTTTCTCTCTCTCCCCCTCTCCCCCCAACCCCTCTCTCCCCTCCCTTTCTCTCCCTTCCTCCTCCCACCTCCCCACTCTCTCTGTTCCTTCCGTCCTTCTTCCTTGCTGTCTTTAAAATCAATAAGTAAAAAAAAATTGTTTTAAAAGACACCATCCAATAAAATAAAGCTGCAGATAATGTATACAGGGAATAGTCCATAGGAGTGTAACTGAAAGTAGTCAAACACCTTTTCCAACATCCAAATGTGTGATTACATCTAACTGTCCAGCATGCAACCCAGCAGCCGTCCCCTTAATGCCTATAGTTAAAAAATGCCTGCTGAGGTTATGAGAGCAGACTGGGCGTAAACATTAGACTGCAAGCTCCCCTGGTATGTTATAAACTCCTTCAAGGCAGGGACTCTGTTACAATCACCTTCAGGCAAACTGTAGCACTCAGCATGGCACCCATCAGGCGTTAGCACATAAAAGCTGGTCGATAAATGTTTGCCACTTGTAATTGTCACTTCCTCTCCCATTCTCTCTCTCCTATTTATCTTACTTTTCATTGTCATTATTCCATCACTGTAAAAAATGTCTCCCTCTTATTTTTTCTTGCCTTCAGCACATGCCCAACTGCCTGACAGTAGACCCACAGGCACCATTTAACCTTGCCTTTGGCAAGCTGAACGAAATCAGATAGAAATAGTTCTTCACTCTCTGAGATGTTAAACCCTGACACAGGTTGATGAGAAAGACTGTAAAATCATTTCCACAGGAGGTTTTAAAAACATAGAATGCCTGAAATGATTCAGGGGTAAAGATATACCTAAGAAATCCACTTTAGTATTCTTTTTTTTTTAAAGATTTCATCCATTTATTTTTAGAGAGGGAAGGGAGAGGGAGAGAGAGAAATATCAATGTGCAGTTGCTGGGGGACATGGCCTGCAAACTAGGCATGTGCCCTGACTGGGAATCGAACCT
The DNA here is from genome assembly GCA_004024845.1 of Tonatia bakeri. NCBI lineage: Eukaryota > Metazoa > Chordata > Mammalia > Chiroptera > Phyllostomidae > Tonatia > Tonatia bakeri. Next base: position 333,898 of record PVIA01000456.1, on the reverse strand, counting down.
GTGATGCCTGGTTCGCAGCCCACGCTCAATCCACTGAGCTACACCAGCCAGGGCCAGTTTAGTATTCTTTTTAGACCTGGTTGGTGTGGTTCAGTGGATTGAGTGCTGGCCTATGAACCAAAGGGTCGCTGGTTCGATTCCCAGTCAGGGCACATGACTCGGTTGTAGGCCAGGTCCTCAGTAGGGGACATGTGAGAGGCAACCACACATTGATCTTTCTCTTCTTCTCTTTCTCCCTCCCTCCCCTCCTCTAAAAACAAATAAGTAAAATCTTTAAAAAATTTTTAAAATTCTTTTAAACATATATATGTATACATACATTTTCATTATTATAAAAGTTAACCATGTTCATTGCATAAAATATTTACAATCTAGGGACATATAAAGAAGAAAATAATAATCACTCATAATCCTACCATCTTAAAAGAGTAACAGTTTGTATTTTGGTGAATTTTTTTCTCTTTTATTTAATGTATCCACCCATATACAATCATTTATTCATACAACAAATTCTCATTAGGTCCCAAAAATCCTTCTATAGAGAAACAGATAATAACCAAACATCATAAGAAAAAGTATGCATTACAGTAGAAGGTGTTAAGTGTATGCAAAAGATGGTGCATTTGAGTAAGGTGGTCGATGCTGGGACAGAGTAGAAGGAATTGCAATTTTTAAAAAACAGGGTAGGGAAATAATTTTATTTTGTCAATGAGCTCGTTTATTTTATTCTTTAAAAATTTTATTGAGGTATAACTAATATGAAACATTATATTAATTTTAAGTGTACAATATAATAACTACTTTGCATATTGTGAAATGATCATAATAAGTCTAGTTCACATCATCTCCATGTACAACTGCATATTTTTTCCTTATGATGAGAACTTCTAAGAATTACTCTCTTAGCAACTTTCAAATACCCAATATACTATTATTAACTAGTCACCATATTGTACATTATATCCTTGTGGCTTATTTATTTTATAACTGGAAGTTTGTACTTTTTGACCCCTTTCATTTATTTTGCCCACCCCCAAACCTTGCATCCTGCAAACACCAATCTGCTCCCTGTGTGAGTTGGGATTTTATTGTATTTTTTAGATCCTACATGCAAGTGAGATCATATGGTATTTGTCTTTCTCTGAGTTATTTTACTTAGCACAATGCCCTCAGGGGATGATCCATGTTGTTGCAAATGGCAAGATTTCATTTTTTTATGGCTGAATAATATTACATTGTATATATATGCCACATTTTTGCTATCCATTCATCTGTCGATGGGCGCTTAGGTTGTTTATGCAACCTGAGTTGTAAATAATGCTGCAGAGAACATAGGATGCATATATCTTCTTGAGTTAATGTTTTCATTTTCTTGGGATGAATACTTGGAAGTAGGATTGCTGGGACCTATGGTAGTTTTTCATTTTTTTGTGAAACTTCCATAATGTTTTCTACAGCGGTTGTACCAATTTACATGGTTACTAACAGTCCGTAAGGGTTTCCTTTTCTCCACATCTTTCCCAACACCTACTTCCTGTCTTTTTGAAAATAGCCATTCTAATAGGTGTGAGGTGATACCTCATTGTTGTTTCGATTTGCATTTCCCTGATGGTTAGCAATGTTGGACATCTTTTCATGTACCCATTGGCCATTACTATACCTTCTTTGGAAAAATGTGTATTCAGATTCTCAACCCATTTTTTCATCAGATTATTTAGGGTTTTTTTTTTTTTTTTTTTGCTGTTGAGCTGTGTGAGTTCTTTAATGTATTTTGGATATTAGCTCCATTCAGTAGGTTGTCTTCATTTTGCTGATGGTTTTCTTTGCTGTGCAGAAGTTTTTAGTCTGATATAGTATCCCTTGTTTATTTTTACTTCTGTTGCCTTTGCTTTTGGAGTTAAATTTAAAAAAAAATCCATCTCTAAGACCTGTGTCAAAAAATGTATTGCTATATTTTCTTCTAGTTTGCAGCTCTTTATAGGCATTTCTTTAAACCATTTTGAGTTAATTTTTGTGTATGGTACAAGAAACTGCTCCAATTTGATTCTATGGCATGTGGCTGTTCAGTTTTCCCAAACACTGTTTATTGAAGAGACTGTCTTTACCCCACTGTGTGTTCTTGACTCCTTTGTTGTAAATTAATTTACACAATAATAAACCCATATATGCATGGGTTTATTTCTGAGCTGTCTTCTGTTCCATTGATCTATGTGTCTGTTTTTATTGCTAATTCCCGACTGCTTTCACTAGCAGAACTTTGTGATATGGTTTGAAATCAGGGAGCACAGTGCTTCTATCTTTGTTTTTCTTTCTTAAGATTGTTTTGGCTATTTGGAGTTGTTTGTAGATCATAAAAAATTTAGGATTTTTTTCTGTTTCCATGGGAACAGAAATATCCTTTGATATTTTGATGGTATTGCATTAAATCTGTAGATTGCTTTGGGTACTATATAGACATTTTAACAATATCAATTCTTCCAATCCATGAGCATGGAATATCTTTTTGTTTATTTCTGTCTTCTTCCATTTCTTTCATTAATGTCTTATAGTTTTCAGTGTACCAGTCCTTCACTTCCTGGGCTAAATTTATTCCTAGGCATTTTATTTTATTTTTTGATGTGGTCATAAATTGAGTTGTTTTGTTAATTTCTATTTCTGATAGTTCATTATTAATGTATAGAAACACTGCACCTTTCTGTATATTGATTTTGTATCCAGCAACTTTACTGAATTTGTTCATTAGTTCTAAAAGTTATTTTGTGGAGTCCTTAGGGTTTTCTATCAATAATATCATATACCCTGCAATAGTGACAGTTTTACTCATTCCTTTCTGATTTGGATGCTGCTTATTTCTTTTCTTGCCTAGTGGCTCTGGAGAGGACTTTCAGTACCATGTTGAATAAAAGTGGCGACAGTGGACATTGTTATCTGGTTCCTGATCTTAGAGAACAGGCTTTCAGCTTTTTGCCATTAAGTATGATATTAGCTGTGGGATTATCATTTATGTTTCTTCTATACCCACTTTGTTTAGAGGTTTTATCAGGAAAATGTTGAATTTTGTTGAGTACATTTTCTGTATCTGAGATGATCATTTAATTTTTATCCTTTGTTTTTGCTACTGTGCTGTATTACAATGACTGATTTGCAAATGTTAAACTTGCGTTCTTGAAATAAATCACAGTTCATTGTGGTCTATGATCCTTTTAATGCACTGTTGAATTTGTTCTGCTAATATTTTGTTGAGGAGTTTTACTTCTATGTCCATCAAGGATATTGACCTGTAATGTGTGTGTGTGTGTTACCATCCTTGTCTAGTTTGGTATCAGGGTAATGGTGGTCCCATAAAATGAGTTTGGAAGTGTTCTCTTATTTTTTTTTGGAAGAGTTTCAGAATGGTTGCTATTAATTATTTGAATGTTGCCAGGATTCACCAGTGAAGCTATCTGGTCCTGGGCATTTGGTTTTTGGGGGAATTTTTTGATTACCAGTTCAATCTTCTTACTAGTAATTGATCTGTCCAGATTTTCTTTTTCTTCATGATTTAGCCTTGGTAAGATATATGTCTCTAAGAACTTATCTACGTCTTCTATGTTGCCAAATTTGTCAGTGTTTACTTATTCATAGTAGTCTCTTAAGATCCTTTGTATTTCTGTACTATCAGTTGTAACGACGTTTCTTCTTTCATTCCTGATTTTATTTGGGACTTCTCTCTCTTTTCTTGGTGAGTCTAGCTAAAGGCTTGTTAATTTTGTTTACCTTTTCAAAAAACAGCTCATAGTTTCATTGAATTTTGCCATCATCTTTCTAGTCTCTATTTCACTTATTTCTATTCCAATTTTCATTCCCTTCCTTTTACTAACATTGGGCTTCATTTCTTCTTTTCCAGTTGCTTGAGGTATAAATGTAGGTTGTTCATTTGAGATTTTCCTTATTTCTTTATGTAGGCATTACAGCTCTGAGCTTACTTCTCAGAACTGTTCTTGTTGCATTCCATAAATTATCTTTTGTATTTCAATTTTGATTTGTCTCAAGGTATCTTTTAATGTTTTCAACTTTAAAAAAAAACTTACTGTATTGTTTTCCACATTACCATTTAGTCCCCTTATACCCCCTCCCCTCAGCAATCACCACACAGTTGTCCATGTCCATGAGTCCTTTTTCCTTTTTCCTCAATCCCTCCACCCTCTAACCTCTACTCCCTTAGCTGTCATCCTGCTCCCCATCTATGAGTCTCTCTATTTTGCTGGTTAGTTCAGTTTGTTTATTAGATTCCACATGTGAATGAATAATATGGTATTCATCTTTCTCTGACTGGCTTATTTCACTTAGCATAAAGTTCTCCAAGTCCATCCATACTGTTGTAAAGGGTAAATTTTTTTTTTAATGTTATAGTAGTATTCTACTGTGTAAGTGTCCCATAGCTGTTTTATCCACCAATCTACTGATGGACACTTGGGGTGCTTCCATATCTTGGTGAGTGTAAATGATGCTGCAATGAACATAGTGGTGCTCATGTTCTTTTGAATTAGTGTTTTGGGTTCCTTCAGATGTATTCCCAGAAGTGGGATGGTTGGGTCAAAAGGTAGACCCATTTTTAATTTTTGAGGTATCTCCATACCGCTTTCCACAATAGCTGCACCAATCTGAATTCTCACCAACAGTGCAAAAGGGTTCCCCTTTCTCCACATCCCCGCCAGCCCTTGTTTGTTGATTTATTGATGATAGCCATTCTGACAGGTGTGAGATGGTATCTCATTGTGGTTTAAATTTACATATCTCTGATGATTAGTGACGTTGAGCATCTTTTCATATGTCTATAGGCCATCTGTATGTCCTCTTTGGAGAAGTGTCTATTCAGGTCCTTTGCCCATTTTTAATTGTAATGTTTGTTTTTATGGTATTGAGTTTTGCAACTACTTCATAAATTTTGGATATTAACCCCTTATCAGATGTACTGTGAATTTGTTCTCCCATTCTGTGGGTTGTCTTTTTGTTTTGATATTTTCTTTTGCTGCCCAAAAAACTTTTTACTTTGATGTAGTTTCACTTGTTTATTTTCTCTTTTGTTTCCCTTGCCTGGGGAGATATATCTGATAAAATATTACTACAAGAAATGCCTGAGATTTTGCTGCCTATGTTTTATTCTGATTTTTATGGTTTTGGATCTAACATTTAACTGTTTAATCCAATTTGAATTTATTCTTGTGTGTGGGGCAAGAAGGTTATCTAGTTTCATTTGCCTGCATGTATCTGTCCATTTTTCCCAACACCATTTAGTGAATAAACTATCTTTAGTCCATTGTATGTGCTTGCCTCCTCTGCTAAGTATTAATTGATTGGGAAGGGATGGGTTTATTCCTGGGCTCTCTATTATGTTCCATTGATCTATGTATCTGTTTTTATGCCATTACCATGTTGTTTTGGTTACTATGGCCTTATAGTATAGTTTCATATTAGTGAGCACGAATCCTCCAACTTTGTTCTTCCTTCTCAGGATTGCTGTTTCTACATGGGGCCTTTTGTGGCTCCATATAAAATTTTGAAATATTTGTTCTAGTTCTTTGAATTACATCATTGGAATCTTGATAGGAATTGTGTTGAATCTTTGACCCATGTTTAGTAAGTAGCATATTGTTTGATCTCCACATATTTTCTACTTTGCTTCTTGTAAGTGAATTTTAGTATCATGCCATTATAGTCAGAAAAGATGCTTGTTATGGTTTTAATCTACTTAAGTTTATTAAGACTTGTTTTGTGGTCTAACCTATGATCTATCCTGGAGAATGTTTCATGTATACTTGAGTTGAATGTATATAATGTTGACTTGGGATGGAATGTTCTATATATATCTATTAAGTCAATCTCTTATGATGTGTTAAGGCTAATGATTCCTTATTGATTACCTTCATGGGTCTCCAATCTTTTGGCATCTCTGGGCCACACTGGAAGAAGAAGAGTTGTCTTGGGCCACATGTTAAATACACAAACACTAACAAAAACTGATGAGCAAAAAAAAAGGTTTTAAGTAAATTTGTGATTTTCTGTTGGGCCACATTCATAGCCATCCTGGGCTGCATGCAATCCAAGGGCCATGGGCTGGACACCACTGCTAGATGATCTGTCCATGATGTAAATGGGGTATTTAAGTCCACTACTCTTATTGTCCTGTTATCTGTTTCTTTCTGCAAGTCTGTTAATACTGGCTTAAATATTTAGGTGCTCCTATGTTGAGTGCATAAATACTTACAAATGTTACATCTTCTTCCTGGATTGACCTCTTCATCACTATGCAATGCTCTTCTTTGTCTCTTATTACAGATTTTCTTTTAAAGCCTGCTTTTTCTGATCTACGTATAGCTACCCTGGCTTTCTTTTGGTTCTCATTTGCATGGAATATCTTCCTCCATCCCCTCCCTTTCATCCTCTCATTCTCTGTGTGCCGTTTCTGGAGGCAGCATGCAGATGGGTCAGGATTGCCATTTTAAATGGAGTGGTCAGAAAAGGCCTTATTTAAAAAATGATATTTGAACAAAGATGATTTTAAAAAGACTACTATGCAGTTTGCTTTGATATTAACATTATTCTTTTAGACATGCTAGTTTAATAGATACACATCATTGTTATGAGTATGATTTTATTTAACCCTATGGTTGGACATTTATATCAATTCCACTTATGTTTTCTGTGGTAGAAATTCTTTGATATAACATTGTGGCGAGTATTGCAAATGGTAAGGTGAAGGCGAAATTTAGCTCAGAAAAGATGAGGCAGCACCAAGGCAAGAATGTTAACTTTCTGTTAAATATGTTCAGTAATTTTCCTAGTCTTCATTTACTTTTAAACTGTTTTTATGTATTCTTGAAATAACATTTGTTAAGATTTTGGTTAAAATCTATATATTCATTTTTGAAATTTTAAAACACAGGAAAGCAAAAGAAAAATTGAAATACCTATAATTACATCTTTCAGAGTTAATCATATTTTGACAAAGTATACAGTTAATGTTTGCATCATATTAAACATACTGTTTAACATGTTATAATTTTCGTGTGCTATAATTTTCACTTAATTAGAAGTGAACATTTTCTAAGTATTTAATTTATAAGTATATTTTGAATGCTATTTTTTACAATTAACAACTCTTAACATTTGATTATATTTGCTCTGTCACTTTTTAAAACATTTTTATTGTTATTTTATTAGTTGTCCCAATTTTTCCCCCTTTGCTGCCTTCGCCCAGCCCACCCCCAGCTCCCACAGTCAATTCCCACACTGTTGTCCATGCCCAGGGGTCATTCTTACAGGTCCTTTGACTAGTCCCTTCCTCTTCTTTCCACCATTATCCTTCTCCCTTCTCCTCTGCTCACTGTCAGTCTGTTCCATGTTTCCATGTCTCTGGTTCTATTATGCTTGTTAGTTTATTTTGTTGATTAAACTCCTCTTATAGGTGAGATCATATGGTATTTGTCTTTCACTGCCTGGCTCATTTCACTTAGCATAATGCTCTCCAGTTCCATCCATGTTGTTGCAAAGGTAGGAGCTCCTTCTTTTCTTCTGCAGCATAGAATTCCATTGTGTAAATGTACTACAGTTTTTTGATTCACTCATGAATATGCTATTTTTAAAGTATTAATTCAGAACCTAACTTTGTAATAAGCATATGCTATTCACTTTTGGTCATTCCATAAATTGAATTGTCTAATTTATCACTGTTACAAAATTCACATACGTCCTTGCACACAACTCTTATTATTTCTTTTTATAATAAAGACATAAATCTCTCATGTGTGTTGCAAATATTTCCTCTAATTCTTGCCTTCATTGTAGTTTTATTTGTGCTGTATTTTTACTTGAAGAAATTAAATCTATCAATCCTTTCCTTAAGGGGCTCTTCCCTCACCTTTACGTTTCAGAAGACCTTTAGCACCCAGAGTCGTTTGTTTTTTTTTTAAGCTCTTTTTCTCTAGTGGGAATTATTTTGGCCTAAGGTATGACATTTAGTGAACCAACTTTATTTGTTTTGGAATAGTTATGGCTTGGTTAACCTTGTATAGGCCTTTTTTCTCTTTATTCTGTTATTCTGTCAGGACTGATTTGAAGACTTCTTCAAACCATATGTAAAAGCATATGACATTCCAAGTGCTGACATACTTGGACATAGGAAACTGAAGGATTCAAAAAGGAAAAGAATTATTTCAAGGAAAGGAAATAAATACATATAATTTTAAAAGTTTTATGATACATGGTAGGAAAACATCTAAATCTGTAATTCCAGAAAAACTCTTTAAATATAACCCTGAATTTCAAAACACCTTTTCATAGTTCCTTAGGAGTTGTGCAAACTAGACACAAACTCTGGTACGTTGGTGTCCCCATTAGGGCTGACATAATGCATCAGTGAGGACTGTCTCGTTGCTCTCAGACTGTAAAACATAAAAATAGCAAGAGCTGCCTGTAAGTGGGGACTTACCACATGTAAGGCATTGTAGCGACCTCTTCACAGGTGGCGCTGTATTTACTCCTCCCAGAGCTCTTGGAGGAGGAGCCACTGTGATCCCTCCTTTACAGATGAGCAAACAGAGGCCTAGCAGGGGCTGATAAAGCAAAGGTGCTAAGAGATTGAGCGGCAGAGCTGGGATGTCAAACCATGACTTCTAATTCGGCCATCAGGGCTTCTCCTGAGCTTCACTGTGCAAGTCTGGGGGTTTCTCTTTGGGAATTTATTTGATTCAAACCTCCAAGTATTATGATGTTGTTGTTATTACTGCTGTTATATGACCATCTCTGATCTTTTCAGCAACTAATATGCTGTGTTTTAAATTCTCATTAAAGATCTGGGCCATCTGATACTTTATTACACATATTGAATATGAAATATCATAGGTGTTCCTTCAGCTAGTCCATCTTTTAGAGAATGGGTTTTATAGTTTGGACTTTTCAATTTCATGTGTCTCTTGATAAGACATAAAATAAAAATAATATGATACTAAATGTATCATTAACAGATATGATTCTTTAACACTCCATTAAAGCTAACTTCATTTTTGGTAGTGCGTATATTTACCCCAAAATGGCTTTTCTCTATGTAGAAAAGGAGAATAATTTCCACAAGTGCATTAAAAACAACTTCTGAGCATTTCCCAGAAAAGAACAGTAATTTTGAAGGAAATAATTAATATAAGTATTCTTTAGTTTTTCATCTTTCATGTCCTACTCAAACGCCACCTCTTCTGCGACCTACTCCTGAATGTTTCCGTCCTCGGAGCAGCGTATGACAGTCCAGAACGCGCTGTGGAGCTCTGACCCCGCACGAGGCCTTGTGAGGAGCCACCTGGGCACGGGTCTGTTTGGACTGCAGCCCCGGTATGGTGGGACCTGTATCTTGATCTTCTCTCTCTCACCCTATTTACTCAGTTGCCTGGTGCAAAATGTTAAATTGAATAAGAGGTCATCAATGTTTAAATAGTGAGTAAATCCTAATTTAAGGGCTTTTGACTGATATATGGTTAATGTGTGGAGCATCCCACATCTGAATGTAAGCCTACCTGAAAGCTAGTTCTAAAAATAGGATAATTTAAGTATTTTTAAATATAACCAAGAACAGAATGTTAAATATGTTATGGTAGAAACAGGATATTTGTAATAACTTATGTGAAATATCTGTAATCAAATTAATATATATTTTCCACTATTTTAAGGTTTTTCTGATACTGAGGTGAATAACTTACAATATCAGTGCAATGGCAACAAAATGTCTATGTATTCATATTCAGTAACTTTAAAATTGACAGGTAATACAGGCATACTGCGATTAAAGTAACAAGATAATATGATGCTTTTTTCTTCATGTAATTTAGTAAGTGTTCAAAGTCAAAACATGTGTGATATCAAAATTATGCTTCAGACCTCAGAATAAAGTCCTTTCTAGGAAGTTGTATCATATCATAGCATTTCAAACCTGTAAATAACTTTAAAGATCACATCACCTAAACCACACATTTAATTACATTATTTATTAATAAACAACAGTGAAAGGAAATATTTAGTTATAACTAAAGGTTATATAGTGACCTTTATAACAGTTTCTTGGTTATTTGTCTAGAATTTTTCTATTCACAAACACCCAGTTAAGCTATTTAATAACACCAATGCCAATAAGGTACAAAATTATGATTGCTTGCAGTAAATTTTTGAGATAATTTTCTGTTAATATAGGAAGATCTGTAACATTTTGTTTTTTAACATGAAATATTTTAAACAATGGCTACAGGATAAATGCATAATAAACACTCAGATGCAACCTAGATTTAACAAGTATTAACATTTTAAAAATCTTTGCCTTTTAAGAAAAAGTAAAGTTGAAGACCTTTTGGTATTCCTCTTACTCCCGTTGACCACCCCCTTCCTTTTCCCTTTCTGACCATTCTCTTAAGTGTTTACATTGTTCAAATTCCTGTTCTTAAGAAAAAAACTTTCATTACATATGTATGTTCCTTCCATAAGCAACTTACAACACCATCGTGCGTGTAATTGAAGGTCACATAATGAAACTGTAGCTGGTTTATTGACCTGTCTCCACTACCTAGGTATAAGCATGAATCCATTTCACTTTTTTTCACTCACTTTTGCTTTGTGAAATTTCTCCTATATTTAATTACATCCTGGAAAGATGTCAGAACTTTTCAGTCATATTAGATTATTAAAAATTCTGTTTAAAATTCTAATTTTACTTATTTTATGGTGCTTTATTAAGATATAACTTGTATATAGTAAGATCCACAAGTATTAATAATGATACAAATATTAAGAATTCCACTGCCATGGAATACACATTACAGTGTGTGAATTGTATGAATGTATTTCTACATATGTATCCGCCCATGTGGCCACCACTCAGATCAAGCAAAGACATTCCGATCACCCCCAGAAAGCTCCCTGAGGCATGCTTTGAGGCAGCGTCCAGTGCCCTCTCTGGAAACAACACGTAAACGCTGTTCTGACTTCTGTCATCGTGGCTTAGTTTGGCCTGTCCTTGTACTTCACACAAACAGGCTCCGTACCACACAGTGGCTGGCTTTTTTCACTGACCTCGTGCTTCGGAAATCCATCTGTGTTGCTACATATGTCAGCAGTTCTTTCTTTTTCTTTTGAGTATTATTTGGTGGAATTTTGTTGTGTGAAGATTCAGTTTGTCCATTCTTCTTTTGATGGGTGTGTGTTCTTTCTAATCCTTGGCTATTATGAGTAAAGCTAAAGGGAGCAACTAGTGCAAGTCTTTTTGTGGCCACCTGCGCTCAGTTTTCTCGAAAAGATGCCTGCGAGTGAAACCCCGGAGTCATAGGAGATATATACACACACACACACATATAAAACCATATGTATTTATAGGAGATATATGTGTATACCATATATATTTATAGGAGATATATATGTATATCATATTTATTAGATATAGGTATGTGATCATACTACTTATAGGAGATGTGTATGTCTCATATATGTTTATAGGATATATATGTATATCATATATATTTATAGGAGATGTATATGTGTATTAACACACATATATGTTTAACTTTGTCATAAACTGCCAAACACTTTTGAAAGTGTGGGATGCCTCTCTAGTCCTGTGCCACTCAAATTTTAATATATATACAAGACATCAGTTGATATTTTTAAAATGCAAACTCAGATTTAGCAAGTTCAATGAGGTCTGCAATTCTGCTTTAAAAATTAAAAATCTTGTAACATAACATAAACTTACCATCAACTCGCCACTGCTAAGTGTCCAGGCGAGTGGCATGAAGAGTGCGCACAGCGCTGTGCGATCCCACCGCCGCCTGTCTCCCAACTGTCTCATCCCGGGCCTCCAGCTTGCAGACAGCCGGCGGTGCGGCTTGTTCGCCTCCGCGAGCGCCTGAGCTGATCCTCAGCGTAAATCTGTTCTTGTTCTGTTTCTCTGAAGAACCCCGCTGGTTCTATTTCCCTGGAGCCCCTGGTTGACACAACAGGGTAAATCTAGTTCTCATTTTTTAGGGGGTGTCATATTGTTTGCCATCATGACTACACATTTTACGTTCCCACAACAGAGCAGAGTTGTGGTGTCTGTCTTATTGTGCATTTTTCTAATGACTACTGATGTGGACCGTCTTTCCATGCACTCATTGGATAACCAGATATCTTTCATAGTGAGATATTTTTTCAAATATTTTACGTTTCTAAAAACTGGTTTGTTTTCTTAATATTGAATAACGAGTTGTTTATATATTCTGGATGCAAATTCTGTGTCTGATATAATTTGCAAATATTTTCTCCCATGTTATGGCTTGCTTTATTTCATTCTTTGATTTGTATCTTTGAAGAGAAGTGTTTTTAATTTTGATAAAGTTCTATTTATTATTTTATGAACAGTGCTTTTCATGTTATATGTAAGAAGCCTTTTTTCTAACCACAAATCACAAGGTTTTCTCCTGTATTTACTTCTAGATGTTTCACAGTTTTAGATTTTACATTTAGCTCTATGAAAAATTTTAACTTTTGTATGTGGTGAGAAGTATGGATCAAAGTTTATTTTTTGCTTATAGCCATCTAGTTTTTCCAGATTCATTTTTCAAAAAGAGAATCGGCCCTTTGTTCACTGAATTGCCTTTGCATTCTAGCTGGAAATCAGCTGTTCGCACAGGTGTGGTCAGTGTTACTGTGCCTTTATAAATCTCGAAATCAGGTAGTGTTGCTTTTCCAAGTTTGTTCTTTTTAAAAGGCATTATGGCTATTCTAGGCCCTTTGCATTTCAATATAAATTTTAGAACCAGTTTTTGAATTTCTACCAAAAAAAACTTGGTGGCACTTTGATAGGGATCACATTGGATCTATGGGTTAATTTGGGCAAAAGTGACGCTTAACAAAATGGACTCTTCTGACTTGTGAACGTGGCGTCTCTCTACTTAGGTTTTATCAGTGAAGTTTTAGATCTTTAAATGCATAGATATTCCACATTTTTATCACATTTATTCCTAATGTTGCATATTTTTTGCTATTGGGGTTGTTTTTTGCTAGTATGTTACAGCTGATTTTTGTATCTTTTACATACTGATATTTACCTTGTATTCTGCAATCTTGCCAAATGCACTTATTTGTTCTAGTAACATTTTTGTAGGTTCCATTGGACTCTTTAGATAATCAATTATGTCATCGGTGAACAAAGATAGTTTTACTCCTACCTTTAAAATCTACATGCCCTGAATTTCTTTATCTGGCCTGTTTTTTCCACTGCACTGAGGTGTACCTGACCACACTGGTATATCCAAAGTGTGCAGCATACCGACATGACGGGGACAGACGCTGCGAAATGATCGCCACAGCCGTTTCCACACACATGACTTCACAGAGTTCCCATGTGGGGGGTGTGCGGTGCGAGTGCTTAAGATCTACACTTTCAAGTGCACGACAGAATATTAACTGTAGTTGCTGTGCTGTGTGTTAGACCCCCAGAATGTGTTCATCTCATAACTGACATTCTGTGGCCATTGACCAGCATCTCCCTCCATCTCCCACCCCCTGGTAATCACTTCTGTGCTTTGATTCTTTAAGTTCATTTTTTTTTTAATGATCTCACATAAAATGATGCACAGTGCTTGTCCTTTCTATGGCTGAATAATATTCCATTATATACATGTAGTTCATTTTCTTTATCCATTCATCTATTGAGATGATCATATGGTTTTTATCCTTCATTCTGTAATGTGGAATACCACATTTATTGACTTGCATTTGTTGTACCATCCTTGCATTCAGAGGTTAAATCCCACTTGATCTTGGTGTATGAACTTTTGAATGTGCTGTTCACTTGGTTTGCCAGTATCTTGTTGAGGATTTTTGTATCTACGTTCATCAGGGACATTGGTCTGTAGTTTTCTTGTAGTGCCCTTGTCTGTCTTTGCTGTCAGGGTGATGCTGGACTCATAAAATGTGTTTGGAAGAGTTGCCTTCTTAATTTTTTGGAAGAGTTTAAAAGGGATTAGTGTTAAATCTTTAAATGTTTGGTAGAATTCACTAGTAAATTCATGTGGACTTAGATTGGACTTTGATTGGCTTGGACTTTGTTTTTTGGGGGCGGGGGTAGGGTTGAGTTACTAATTCTATCTCCCTTAGTAGGAATCAGTCTATCCAGATTTTCTATTTCTTCCTGATTCAGTATTAGAAGGTTGTATCTTTCTAGAAATGTGCTCATTTTTTCAAGGTTGTCCAATTTGTTGGCATGTATTTGTTCATAATAGTCTTTTATGATCCTTTGCATTGGTTTCGTATCCACTCTAATGTCTTCTTTTCATTTCTGATTTTTTCCCTTTTTTTTTTTTTTGAAGTCTACTTAAGGGTTGGTCAATTTTATTTTTTCAAAAACCAACTTGGTTTCACTGGTCTTTTCTATTGTCCTTTTAGCCTCTATTACACTTATTTCTGCTCCGTTCTTTATTTTCTTCCTTCTGCTAACTTTGGGCTACTTTGTTCTTATTTTTCTAGTTTTTTGAGTAAGTTAGGTTATTTATTTTAAATGTTTTTTTCCACACTATTTTCCCCCTTAGGTGTACACCTGCTGCATCCCATAAGTTTTGGTATGTTGAATTTCCATTTTCATTTGTCTTATGATATTTTTTATTTCCCTTTTTATTTTTTATGTCTTCTTTGACCCATTGGTTGTTTAGGAATGTGTTAATTTCCACATATTTGTAAAATTTCCAGCTTTCCTCCTGATATTGATTTCTAGTTTCATACCATTGAGGTCAGAAAAAGATGCCTGGTATGATTTCAGACTTTATAAATTTGTTAAGACTCGTTTTGTGACCTGACATATGACATTTTGCAGATTACTCATACAGTTGAGAAGATTGTGTATTCAGCAGCTGTTGAACGCAATGTCTATAGCTGTGAGGTCCATTCGTTCTAAGGTGTCGTTCAAGTGCAATGTTTCCATGTTAATCTTCTGTCTGGGTGATCTATCCATTGTTGAAAGTGGAGTATTGAAGTCCCCTTCTGTTATTGCATTGCTGTGTATTTCCACCTTCAGGTCTGTTAATATTTGCTTAATACATTTATGTACAGTAATGTTGAGTGCATATATTTTCCACTGCTATATCCTCTTGATCAGCTGACCCCTGTATCATTATACAACGACCTGCTTTGTTTCGTTGCAGGATTTGCCTTAAAGTCTGTTTGTCTGTTATAGGTATGTTTACTCTTGTCTCTTTTGGTTTACATTTGAATGGAGTTATCTTCTATCCCTTCATTATCAGCCTGTGTGTGTCCTTAAAGCTGCAGTGAGTCTCTTGAAAGCAGCATATAGTTGGGTCCTGTTTTCATATCCATTCAGTCATTTTGTGTCTTTTGAATGGAAAATTTAATCCATTTACCTTTAAAGTAATTATCGATAGGTAAGAACTTACTATTGCTATCTTATTGTGTTCTGGATGCTTTATAGTTCTCTTTTTCTTTGTTCCCTCTTGTTGTCTTTGTGTGTGTGTGTGTGTGTGATGATTTTCTGTAGGGGTATCCCCAATTCCTTTCTCTGTATCTATTGCGCATCTGCTGTAGGTTTTTGCTTTATGGTTATGATGAGTCCTACATAAAACATCTTACAGTTGTAAGTCTACAGTCAGTTGATTAATTACATACAGAAACTCCACCTTTTTACTTCTATTTTACATTTTTGATATCACAATTTATCTTTTTATATTGTGTATCCATCAATCAACTAGTGCAGCTATAATTACTTTTAATACTTTAGTCTTTTAATCTTTATGCTAGAGTTAAGCGATTTACACACTACCATTACAGTATTAGAATGTTTTAAATTTGATTATGTATTTACCTTTATCAATGAGGTTTACACTTTAATACCAGGGTGTCAAACACATTTTCACTGGGGGCCACATCAGCCTCATGGCTGCCTTCAAAGGGCAGAATGTAATTTTAGGACTGTATAAATGTAACTACTCCTTAACCAGAGGCAAGGAGCTCGGCACTGCTACCGGATAGAGACAAGGTGCCGGGCCGTATAAAACAAGGTGGAGGGCTGGATTCAGCCTGTGGGCCATGTATTTGCCACCTGTGCTTTAACATGTTCTTATGTTACTAACCAGTGTCCCTTATTTCAGTTTGAGGAAGTCCCTGTAGCATCTCTTGTAAGGCACTGTAGTTACAATGAACTCCCTTAGCTTTTGTTTGTCCGGGGAAGTTTCTCTCCTTCATTTCTGAATGACAACTTTGCTAGATAAATATTCTTGGTTGGCAGGGTTTTTCTTTCAGCACTTTGAGTATATTATTATCCCACTTTCTCTTGGCCTGCAAAATTTCTGCTGAGCAATCTGCTTGTAACTTTATGGTGGCGGTGTGGGGGCAGTGTTCCACTTATGAGATGATTTCTTTTCCATTTTCAAAATTCTCTTTGATTTTTGAAGTTTCTATTATGTGTTTTGGTAAAATCATCTTTGGATTGAATCTGTGTGAGGACCTATGTGCATCATGTATTTGGCTACCCATACATCTTCCCAGATTTGGGAAGATTACAGCCATTATTTCTTTAAGCCTCCTGCCTCTCTCTCTTCTTTTTCTGGGCTCCAGTAATGCAAATATTGTTTCACTTGCTGGTGTGCCATAATTCACATAGGCTTTATTTACTCTTTTTCATTCTTTTTTCTCCACTGACAGAATAATTTCCAATGACCTACCCTGAAATTCACATTCACTCTTCTGTATGATCAAATCTGTTACTGATGCTCTCTATTGCAATTTTTCATTTCTATTATTATAATCTTAAACTCCAGAATATCTGTGTGGTTCCCTCTTAAAATTAAAAAAAATATTGTATTAAAAATAATTTATTGTTTTCAATTATCTTTTAAAAACTTTATAGTTTTACATTACCTTATAGTCCCCTTACCCTGTGTGGGGTTTTTTTTTGTTTAATGATTTGTCTCTCTGTTGAACTTATTTTGTTCATGTCCCTGTATTGTTTTTCTGATTTTTATTGAGTCGTCTGTGTTCTTTTGCAGCTCACTGGGCTTCCTTAAAACAATTATTTTGAATTCTCTGTGATTTAATGATTCTTGATTTCTTTGATGTCAGTTACTGGAAAATTAGTTTCTTTGATGGTGTCATGTTTGGGGCTTTATTATTTTTTTTAATGTTACTTGCAGCCTTGTGTTGATGTCTGTGCTTCTGATGAAGCAATCACCTCTTCCAGACATCACAGACTGACTTGGGTGGGGAAAACATTTATTATGGGTGGCTGCAAGGTGCTGGCTGAGGGGTGTGGTGGTTCCAGGGACGTCCCTGTGGCTCAGTCTCCATGCAGCTCTGTTGGCTGAAGTCAGTATGGGCAAAGATTTGCTCGAATCTCAGTGGCCAAGACTGTGGGTGTCAAGACGGTTGGTGAGGCCTGTTGGGGTCTTTGGTGGTGAAAGCTGCTGGCGCCCTCCTGACTGTTTCCTTCCACTGGGGATGTCATAGCCGAGGGGGTCCCTCTTGGCTTCAGGTCAGGCTCATGGATGCCATGGGGGTGGAAGTGGCACTGTGTCTGATGCACAGGCGCCATCAAGCGGCCATGGAGTCGAGCTCTAGACATGGGTGCTTGCAGAGCACTAGTAGCTCAGGGGCATGGGGACTGGGTCTGGGGCACTGCCTAGCCCTTAGTGGCACTGCCTCTTGTGTCTTAGACGTGGGTAAATGCAGAATAGCTACACAGTCAGGGCCTGAGGTGTGGGTGCATGTGGAGCAGCTGGGGCTCTGGGGTCTGGGGCCTGTGTGGGCTTTGTGGGGAGCAGGAGCAGCCCTGGTCCCCGGGTGCTGAACCAACAGCTCCTTCTGGCAGTAAGCACATCCTGTCTGAGGTGTCCAGGGCGGTGACGGCTACTGGCTACTTCAGAGGGGAAAGCTGCCAGTTTCTTCTGTGAAGGGCACTGGGGGCCATACCAGTGAACACTACATACAGTGTAGTCTGTGGCTGTCATGGGGGCTGTTGAGGTCCACAGTCTTTGCCAGGGTCTCTCCCCCGTCCACAGCAGGCCATGGAGATTGTGTTCACCTCATGGCTGATAGTTCTTTTTTGTTCCTAGGTATTTCTAGATGCCGCAGTTTTGATGATGTCCCAGAGATCCTTTCTGTGTGGTTGGTTATATGCCATCGCTTTGCCACACAGTGTTGCTGTAGGTTCTTAATTGCACCTACAGGGCTCTTTCCATACATGCATAGCTGTCCACTTGTTTTCTGGGGGGAACAAAGGTATCTCCTATTCCACTCTCTTGTTCTTTTCTGCCTTATTTCACTGGCTATGAACCTCCCATACAATACTGAGTAGAGACAATACATATTGTGTCGTTTCTGATTTCTAGCAGAGGTGTCCAACCCATGGCCCACAGGCTACAAGCGGTCCAGCATGGCTATGAATGTGGCTCAACACTAAGTCATAAATTTACTTAAAGCATGGTATTTTTTGTTTTCATTAGCACTTGTGTATTTAATGTGTGGCCCAAGACAGCTCTTCTTCCAGTGTGGCCCAGAGACACCAGAAAGTTGGACACCCCTGTCGGGAAAGCACTGACTCTTTTACCATTAAGTATGTCAGGTGCAAGTTTTTTTGTTTTTTCTGTAGCTGTCCTTTGGCACATTGAGGAAGTTCCTTTCTATTCTTAAATTGTCAGGAGTGTTCCTCTAGAAATGGATGTTGGATTTTGACAAATACCTTTTCTCATCTGACCACTGTTACTACTTTAGCCCAAAACTGGTTATTGCCACTTTATGCAGAATACTTCGGATTCTAGGGGTTTTGAGGCCACTGCAGATGGGTTTGCCTTACACACTCCATCACACCCAACTTTGCTAGCTTTTCAGAGCACAGGCTTGTAAGCAGATTGCTTTCTTCATTTTCCTCATGGTTCCCTCAAGTTTAAATGGAGCTGGCAGCTCATCTAATGTAGTTTCTGACATAAATTGTTCCTCTGGCTCAAACATGTTTTAATACTTTTTTTTTTAGATTTAATTTATTTGTTTAGAGAGGGGAGGGAGGGAGAAAGAGAGAGAGAACCATCAATGTATGATTGCTGGGGGCTGTGGCCTGCAATCCAGGAATGTGCCCTGACTGGGAATTGAACCTGTGATGCTTTGGTTAGTAGCCTGTGCTCAATCCACTGAGCTACGCCAGCCAGGGCTGTTTTAATACTTTTAATAACAAATTTAGTATCCAAAAACTCCCAATCTGAGAAAGTCTCTTTCAACATAAAATAATTAACACACATTAGAGCTTTTATTCATAATGCTGAGATTGGGAACTTTTTTGTTTATTCTGCATCGTAGAATCAATAGGTAGAATAATGAGTTTAGATGAAGGACGAGGAGAAGGAAAATTCAGAGAAGCTGTTCTGTTCTTTGCTGACTGCAAAACAGGCTGGGGGCCCGCTCTGTCCTACACTGTTTGCTAATAACCCAGGAGGTTATAATCTCTCTCCAACAGATCATAATAAGAACAACATTAGTACTTGACACAGAAATATGTATGACTTTATACTAAACAAAGTACTTGAACATAGTTGGTGTGCGTGTGTGTATGCAGTTATGTTCCACTGCTGATGGGATATGTTCTGAGACACGCGCTGCTGGGTGATTTCATCGTTGTGTGAATGTAACAGTGCGCAATCACACGCCCCGAGATGGTAGCGCCTGCTGACACCCAGGCTGCACGGCATGTCAGCCTACTGCTCCTCGGCTACCAGCCCGCACAGCGAGTTACTGCATAAAATGACACAAGATAAAGTCAAGCACGAGAGAAAATGATACGGTCAAGAGACAAGGCAAACACCAGATGTGTGAGGGTGCTTCCAGCACAACACGGCACATACTGTTTTAACCAAACTTTACAGGTAGAAAGAGTACACTCTACGGCGACAGAAAGTGTAGTATAACAATCACACGAGCGGGTAACACAGTCAGTTACCACCATTCTCCAGTATTGTGAACCGCATGTAATGGTGTGTGCTGCACTAGGTTCACAGCACATCCACAGACGGGAATGCTGTGCTGTTACACTACGACATCACGAGGTGATAGAAATGTCCAGCTCCGTTACAGTGTGTGTTTGTATGATGAGTTCCTTAATTTACTTCATCTCCTTCGTTTAGTAGAAAGGCCCACCACTGGGAACTGCTGAATATGCGCATTTAGAGTGTGGAATTCATGCCAGAACATCCCAGGCTGACGGTTGCCTCTCCTGTGTGTGTGTCCTGCTGGAATCAGAGACAGTTCAGATAGTTCCACACAGTAACACTAAGGCTCAAGTGGTAACAGAAGAGGCAAAACAGTAATAGCAGAACCAGGGGAATGATCTGACCACTGCACAGACCTTCGTAAGAAGGAGGTAGACCAAAGGAAATTGGGGTGCGAGCTCTTCTCGCTATTCGTTTTCTTTCTTTCTCCTTCTTTCCCTTTTTCTTTTTTTTCCTCGTGGATTTTCTAAAGAATCTTTTAAAAACAAATTTTGGATGTCATCTGTTCCAGGTAATCACCCATTCACGGGAGGTGAGAGAAAGAAGTGTGCATTAATAACAGAGGAAGAGATGGCGGGCCACATGTGGACTGGCAAACACAGTTTTTCATTGGAAAAGGACTGTGAGCTAAACTACTTCTGAAGACTATTTATAAAAGTATTTCCTACTTGGTACCTTTATTTGCTTTGTGCAAATTTTAAAAATTTCAGTTAGTTACCTAAAAACCTGTAGAAACCAAGAAGAGACCATTAATCTCATCTGCCAACAATGAAGCGAACTCAGGGACTGAAATTTCCTTCCCCCAGGTGATGATCAGGTGAACATGAGAGTCTGCTACACTATCTCATCCGATCTAAACAGGGTGACAATGACACGTACTGGGTGCAAATGCCTCGCACTCACTATCTGACATACCACCTTGAAGGCAGCACTTTCGGAATGAACTCATACATTCTGAACTGAACTCAAGGAATGCAATAACAGTCTTGCTTGAAATTCAGGATTTCTCTCAAAAAACCTGAAAATTTTAGTAACCTCATCTTTTTCCATTTTTCAGATTACAAAAGGCATAGAAATGAAACCAGTTCTTTAATGCCTAATCCTGCTCAGTCTGTTCACTAACATGAGAATTTGCTAAAGGATGGAGTGATGAATTGCAAGCCTGTGAGGCACTGACTCTCTCACTATTGGGTTGGCATTCAGTAAAGTTTACAATGATGTCAAAGTGGGATCTTGCAGTAACAACACTTCATTTGCTCCAGCCGAGTTTTACTCTAAAATACTGAGGCAAATTCAGCACTCATCCAATGTATCTCTGCTTTTGACTAGTTAACACGTTAATCAAGGAAAGGGCTGTGCTGTCCAACTATTAGATAAGTTATTTGGAGAAGAAAAAATATTTGTCTATGAATTTGTGGATGAAATGTTTCCAACAAGAAATTATAAATGGGCTCTATTTTAGTTCTTTCCTATTATGAATGACAGGCTTAACATTCCTAGAAACCTTAAGAATATAATGACTACATCTTTAAAAGCCTCCAGGGATTACTGTACATTAACGTATCAGAGTCAGTAAATTATTTATCTATAAATTAATCTTAATTTCTACCACCTTCAATTTGAAAGCTAAACTTCTGAGTCTCCACTTCAGCAACTTTATATCTGAAGAGTCTACATCTGTAAAAACATTTCTAATGCAAACACAAAGACAACCCCCGGAGAAGCAAATAAAATGAGATTAAGTGTATAGCAGCCTTTCTACAGTTACATTCCTAACAATAGAGGGTTCTAATCTGATGCCAAATAGAGGTCATATAACACAATCGGTGAGCACTGTACTCTTTTGGTTTCTGTGAAAAATGTAGGTGCTCAACAATTCTGTATTTCTCCATGTACACCAAGGCAGATGGGTTACGTCTCTGAGTCACGGGAAGCACAGGGCCCGTGGGCCAGGGAGAAGCATCGTTCGAATGTGCTTTAGGGAAGGTGGCAGAAAAGTGTGTGGGGAGAATTCTGGGCTCCAAAGCCTGTGTTGCAGTTGCCAAGACACAGATATCAAAAGATGGATTTAAATTTTCAAGGCATAACATATTAAAAATTACTCAACCGGACTTTATTCAGCATTCCCATACAAATCATTTTATCAGTTAATAAGACCACCAGCCAACAGTAAGACTATAGCCAACAGACAGACACTAAACCCATTTTAGGGAACTAGTAATTCATTGTGAAAATTCTAATTTGTCCATGGTTTGGACTATTTGCTAAATTAAACAACCAGTGGTTTTAAAAAATCTTGTTACTCTTTTTTGAAAGGATAACAAAACATTAATTTTATAAACCTGAAGGCATTACAAGCCCATGTTTTAAGGATCCTCCAATTTACTTTTGGAAGACAGGCTGATTTTCAGTCATTTTTTGTTAACAAAGATGCTGCAAACATATAACGACGTCTCCAAGCCATTCCTATGTCCAGGGCTAGGGAGAGTGTATCTTCAAGGGTGAACTGACAGGTAACTTCGTGTGCAGAAACTCTGCATAAAAACACTGGGTAGGCAGATGAGGCAGAATTTGAAGCAAACTTCAAAAAAAAATTGTGGTTTTTATATATATATACACACAAAATTTTAACCATTTTAAGTGACTAATTCAATGGCATTAAATATATTCACAATGCTGAAGAACTATTTCCACTACCCATAATCCAGACAATACACAATCTTTAGTTCATTCATTTCTTTATGAGTACAGCCAGTACTGAGTGTCTACATGTGGCAGGCACTATTTTAGTCCTGGCATATAGCAGGAAGTAAGATAGACCCTGACCTCTGTCCTCAGGGGCCTTATGTTCTGGATGACTATGCTTCTCATTAGCTCCAAATTCTATAAAACTTGTGGGAAAGAGGACCATTTTGGTAAGATACTAACGGCATGATATAGGCCTTGTCAATAATCCATTTCCAACTTCACAGGGTTGCTCAGAGATGTTACAGCAGAACATTCTCTGCCTTTCACTATTATTTTTGGTCACTGCTTTAATAGGTACCAGACAGTAGAACGGGTGAGCTGCATTCTTAACTGATAGACAAATGTTTCACCCTGTGTCGGCCTTCCGCATCCATCATTTAGTTCAACACCTGATTAAATTTTGTATACCACAGAAACTCATCTTGGAAAAATACTTCGGGCTTTCTAACATTTCCAATTTTACATTTGGGATTTTATTTATATGAAATGTCCAGAATAAGCAAATCAACAGGGACGGAAAGGTGGTTAGCAATTGTTAAGGGACGGGGGAGGGGGTGGCGGGAAGACTGGGGCATCATAGCTAATGGGTATGGGGTTTCTTTTGGGGATGACGATAATGTTCGAGAATTAGTAGTGATGGTTGCATACTATAGAATATGCTAAAAACCACTGAACTGTATATTTTAAAATGGTGAGTTTTATTTATGGTATATGACTTAAAAAAAAATCAAGTTAGGTATTCAGTCAACCTGGACATAAGAGTAGTGAGAGGCCAAATTTTAAAAGTGCACACACGCTACCAGAGGACCCTTAGTATAGACTGCAAAAACCAGGTCGGTCCCTTCTGAGGTGGCTGAGGATGAGCAGTATGTATTGGAAAGATCTGAGGACTCAGATTCATGCCAGGCAGTATCTGGACAGAGCAGTAAGTAGACAAGAAAGTCATCTGATCACACTACACGACCTACTTCCACAATGTTTGTGCATGCCCCCACACATCCCTTAGTCATACCCAAAGTCCTACACCTGCAACAGGAACCCGGCTCTAAAAACAAATTGCTGGGATGCACCTATAGAGAAACTCAGCACCACATACCTGGGAGACACGGTGCACCCCTCCCACGCAGCATGTGCCAACCCTAGATGTGGAAACGACTTTCTCCATGTGAAGGAATCACAAACATTTTGAAGGTGAAATTTATTTCACATGAAAATAGCGATGAAAGGTCTGCTGTTATATGTAGTAATGAGGAAATTTATTCATTCACCAGTCACTTGCTCAATTCATTCATCTACTGTAGTCATACTCAACTCCCAGGGATTGGCAATCACTTTAAAGCAATCAATATAAATATGCTAAATGCCACATACAAATGAAACAGCTGTTGCTAAAGGACTACAAAGAGGTGTTAAAATTTCGCTCTTCCAGTTTTAAGACATGTAGAAAGCATACGCAATGTAAGCCCTTAGGAACCAGACACAAAGTGACTTGATGCGGGAAGTGTCAGGCACTTTCTCACTCGGTTTAGAACACAGTGACACTGCTCAGGAACTCAAACATGCATACAATTATGATTTTATTTCTTAAAATACGTAGCCAAAAGATAGCTTTACAGAAGGCAAAATAAACCACACATCCACTTTAGAAAAGCCCTTCTCCTATCTTTAAATCTAAGGCCCCCTCTAGTGTCTGAGATCAGTCACACACAGCACACACTGCGACTGAAGGCACGGTCACCACGTTTCACCGGAGTCCTTCCGGAAGAAAAAGAATACTCAGTTCCATTGATGTGGCACAAAAATCAATGAGAGAAAATGCCTAACCATAATTAATATTTCAGATTCCTGCTATGATTCACATTCATTATTCTCTCATTCAGTAATTTCTGTTATTTACTGCTGGGTTGTTTTTAGATTAATACTTTGTTAACAAAGAAAAAAACCATAAAATGCATATAGGGATTTTAATCTCCCAAACAAGATATCTACCTCCTAGGAAAGGAACAAAAAATTAATTTAGTGTTACCAAATAGCCTGTTCTGCTTTTATAGAAGTTATCAGTAACTAATATATATGTATAATTTCCTAAAGTACATACTTAAATTAATTATGTTTGGGAATCAGAAATTTCAAACTAGATATTAAAGACTCACCAAATCTGTAAATTTTGTAATAAATCTTTTCAGTACCCTGTAAAAGGATGTGGGAAATAACTCTTTGAGGGCAAATACTGGCTCTGAAGAATACGATGTAAAGGAATTCTTAAGTTTATACAGACATGGCACTTAAACCCAATGATTTAATCTCATGTACTTAAAAAAAAAAGATTGATTAAAATTAGGGGGAAAAAATGTTTATTTCTCAGCTAAAGCCTGTAAGTGTCTGTTCCCATGTCCTAGGAGAAAATTAACAGAAGAAAAGGACTCGGTCTCGAGCAGGAGGCTGACAAGGACCTTATTAAGCTAGTACTTCATATTCTCAATAGTTAAGAGCAAAACGAAAATTTGAAAATTAAATAGTGCTTGAAATAAGTTTAATCTGCATTAACTATTTAAATAAATGACTGATTTGGCTCTCAGTATTATTGTATGGCTTCTCTACACTGGTCCTGCTTTCTGTTCTCAAGCTTGCCACTTGTAAATGCTTTAAACAAGACATTTAAAATGAGGTAAATAAAATGGGTTACATTTACAGTTGGTCTAAATAATTAAGATCTATATTCAAATGACGAAGACACAACATGTTCAAAGTACAACATACTCTTTTGGCTCAACTTGAGAGTTACATAACTGGAAATTGCTGCAGTCATTTCTCCTAGAACAAATTTAGTGAAAAGCTGTTTTGAAAGTTAGCCATGAAATTATAAATTATGAAAAACTTGGAAGAGTCATTTAAAGTAAGTATATAAAATGCAATTACAAATTAAACCAGAATGGGAGGTAGCATAAAGTAAGTAAAATCAAATAAATACTATACAATAGCATATAAAATTTTGCTTATAAAAACTGAAAATTGCATCTTAAAACATCCATTTTACCTTCATTTGAGGGTTTTACAATGAAATTAAAATTTGGACCTGGAGTCTACAAAGATTTTCCAAATGTTATTAATTACTGGTACTGTTTTTTGCCAAAACCTCTCTGATCTGTCGGTCAAGTTCACTTATTATTCGGTCCTCGTGATTATACACACCCGTCCTCATCAAAGTATCCCTTTCTTCTATTAGGCGAGTCAAATAATCATCCAAACCTCCTTCCAATGCATTGCCATGTGGACCATCCATTTTTCCACTTGCAATCTCTTTGGAATCCTGGTACTGTTTTTGTTCTTGTTGCCTTAACCTGAGAAGTCAAGAACAAATACCACTCTAGCAGGCAACAAATATTGTTTTGATTTTCTTAACAATGCCATTTAAAACAAAATGATTTAATGGTAAAATACATTTTTAGTAATATTTTCAGGAAGAAAACAAAAACCAGTGTTACACTTGGCAGGTCAGAGTTAGCATACTTATAAAAGACAGTTTTAAAAACAATACTTGTTTTTCTAATTATAAAGTACATGAAAACTGTAGAAATTTTGGAAGTGTGAAAAATAAAATAGTTACCTTATCCAAAGATCAATCTAAGTAATAATTTTCTGTATTACTTTTCAATTAAAAATGCACATGTATTTTAAATACATGTTTTTCTAAAAAAGTAATATTATATATGCAGTGCTGTACACTTTTTTCACTAATGAATCAAGAAGAAAAGTCCTTACTGTTATGAAGTTTATTTCACTAATGACTCATAGAAAGTGAAATTCTATGAATGTACATTTTAGGGCTCTGTATGGACTCTTCAAGCGAGAGAGGAGCGCAGGCGCCAGCTGGGACCCGGGCATTTCTAACTGGGCACCGTTAATCAGGCCGTCTTGAAGATGAAGACCGTGCTCACTAAATGACAATACAGGCGCGGCGGACATGGAGTATATTTTAATTTAATTTAGAATGTACAATTAAAATGCAACTTTATACTCTTCTATGTAACTGGCTACAAAAATGTTTTAATTTGCAAATTCTCCTAAGTTTGTCTTTATAAGCAGGATAAAGTAGTTGCACTGAAACCCCTGCTTCTAGCTGGTGTTTGGAGCAAGCGAGCCAACGAGAACCAAACGCACTCCTGAGTTTACACGTGCAGTGGGCAAGAGGAAGAGCCACTGCAAAGTGAGTCCTGCTCTCACGGACAGGAGGACGGGCCCCAGACAGGGTGCGGATCTGCTGGTAGAACACAGCTTCATTTGTTCAGATGACCCTCCGAAACTTCAACTGATTCACAAAAAAACTGGGAAGTGAAGAACACTGTTCCAGGACACCAAACATCTCCATCTGTTCTCGGGAAAAACAGAAAGCCTAAACAGAGAGGCACTGTGCTTTGGGACTGGGGCGGAAAGCAAGTGGTTAATGGGACACTGGCATCAACGTGAGCAGTTCACGTGCAAGCAGAAGGGAAGACTTCTGAATAGTTGTTTCCCCTGTCCTAATTCTTATAGCTCTTTTGGAGGGAGAGGTAATTTAGGCAAATTAATGACATACAACAAATTATGTACCAAAAAGTTCAACCATTTCCTCACTCATCTGTTTATACACACAGGACAAACAACCTTTCACACACCTGACTGCCCATCTCTACCAAAGCTTTACTAAAATGCAAACCATCAATTGCGGTAACTACAGGGTCTCAGAGCCCTGCAGTTAATGAAGCCCATACTGATATCAAAGGAAACTTCACTTCCCTGACAAACACTATGTCTGGACTCCATTCATATACTTCCTGTCACTGGGAACCTACTACTTTGTAGAACTTCTGTTGAAGATCTACAAAGTACCTTCTCATAATGAACTTAGTATGCCTTTATGCTTTCTAATATCTAGCTGTGATTCTGCTCAAGTGGGTAACCTACTACTTTACTTCTTTTTACTATCAGAACCTTCCAGCTATGTAAAGGCAGCTATCTATTACTACTCTGCCCAAGAGTTCTCTTCAAGTTCAATATCCCTTAATCTTAGAACCACTTCAATACAACACTGTGGTGATTGTAGGGTGGAGGGGGATAAAAGGCCACTAAATGGTAAAGGAAAAAAATACAAGAAAAAAAAACTTCTTGGCCACACTTCATTGGAAGCTCTCTAGGTAGCTGATTTCCCTTAACCAAGTGTGTTGTACTTGGTTAAGAACACCCTAGAGGTGCTGAGTACTGAACACTACTTTTATGAATGTCCCTAACTCTACTGGCTTTTGGCAGCCACGGCACACTGTTAATTAGTGGCCACTTAAATTCTCCAAGGCTTCCTTATGTGAACTGTTTTTTACATATATCTATCACTTAAATTTTTCTTGGGACTTCCAGTCAAGATGGTGCCATAGGCAGACATGGCTCACCTCTTCGCATAACCACATCAAAATTATAACTAAAATATAGAACAACCATCATTCAGAACTGTCAGAAATCGGGTTGAATGGAAGTCTGACAACTAAGAAATTAAAGAAACCACATCCACTCAGACTGGTAGGAGAGGTGCAGATGTGGAACAGGCTGGTCCCACACTCATGTGTGGTAGATAAAAATTTGGGAGAGATCTCAGGAGTGGGGAGTCCCAGCCCCACCCACACCAGGCCCCCCAGCCCAGGGTTTCAGTGCCAGGAAGGTAAGTCCCTACAACTTCTAGCTGCAAAAATCAGTGAGGACTGAGTCAGTGAAAGAAACTGCTGGAGCCCCAAGAAGTTCCTCTTAAAGAACCCACAATGGACTCACCCACTCAGACTCAGTCCTGAGCTCCAGCAGCAGGGTAGCAGCTGTAAGACACCAGTGGCATAGCGGGAGACACTGACGTGTCTGGCATCAAGGTGAGCAGAGGCCATTGTGCCTTTTTTAAACCTTTGCGCCACAAAGCTACAGAGCCTAAAAGCTGGACCTTATCCGAGACTATCAACCTGGCTAACACCGTTTGACTTGCCTTCTTATAAGCTTACCCAAGCTGTTTTTCCATATTAATGGGGTCTTGGGTCATGCTGCACAACTTCCTAAATCCTCTCAAAGAAGTCACAGCTGGCCTCAGTGAGCCACAGGCCTGGCAATAGCAGCAGCCAGCCTAGATTCAGGAATCTCCAACCCCAGCACAAGTAGCAGTCATTTGAGATTGCCTTATAGGTGAGGCAGGGCAGCCCTTGGCAAAACACACGTGGGGGCTGATCTTGGCCTGTACCACCCAGGAAACCTCAGGGCTAGTGCACCCAGTGGAAAGCTACAGACCATGTCAGAGCATCACCACCCTGCCACGGCCAAGAGGGTGGAGGTTTGTAGTAAGTGGTCACAGCCAATCCTTGCAGCTGACTGGCTTGGGTAAATCCCTCCCATTATCTGCCAATAGTAACCAAGGCTCAACTACAAGAGAAGTGTGTACGTTGCCCACACAAAGAGTGCACCACAAGTACCTGGCTTGGGTGATGGGGAGGCTGTGCTACAGGACACCTACTATGTTAGGACACACTACTGAGACACAGAGTCAAAGCAGCTCTACCTAATACATAGAAATAAACACAGGGAGGCTGCCAAAACAAGGGGACAAACATTATCCGAGTGAAAGAACAGATCAAAACTCCAGAGAAAGAGCTAAATGAAATGGAGATAAACAATCTATCAGAAGCAGAGTTCAAAACGATGGTTATAAAGAGATCAAGGACCTTAGTGAGGACCTCAGCAGCATAAAAAAGACTCAGTCAGAGATGAAGGGTTTGGTAATTGAAGAACAATTTACAGGAAAACATCAGTAGAGTAGAGGAAGCTGAGAATCAAATCAATGATTTGGAACATAAGAAAGCAAACAACAATCCACCAGAACAACAAGGAGAAAAAAGAATCCCCCCCAAAAATGATAGATAAGCAGCCTCTGGGCCAACTTCAAGAGGTCCAACATTCGCATCATAGGGTGCTAGAAGGGAAAGAGAAAGAGCAAGACATTGGAAATCTCTTTCCCTAATTTGGTGAAGGAAATAGATATCCAAGTCCAAGAAGTACAGAGTCCCAAACAAGATGGATGCAAAGAGGCCCACTCCAAGACACATCTTAATTAAAATGTCAAAGGTTATTAAAAAAAACCCTAACTACTAAGCAAACTAAAACAGGAACAGAATCACAGAAATGGAAATCACATGGAGGGTTATTGGAGTGGGGGGAGAATGGGGGAAAAGGTACAAGGAATAAGAAGCATAACTGATAGGTACAAAACAGATATAGGAGGAGGTTAAGAACAGTATAGAAAATGGAGAAGCTAAAGAACTTATATGTATGATCCATGGACATGAACTAAGGGGTGGGGGGGGGAGGACAGAAAACAAATGGGACAAATGTAAGAGCATAATCAATAAAATATATTAAAAAAACAAATAAAATGCCAAAGGTTAAAGATAAAGAGGGAACCTTTAAAAAGCAGAAAAAGAAAAGAAGTTGCTTACAGGGGAGTTCCCCTAAGACTACCAGCTAATCTCTCTAAAGAAACTTTCAGGCTAGAAGGGATTGGCAAGAAATATTCCAAGTCATGAAAAGCAGAGACCTACAGACAAGATTGCTCTACCCAGCAAAGATATCACTCAGAATCAAAGGGCAGATAAAGAGCTTCTCAGACAAAAAACTAAAGTAGTTGATGATCACTAAACCATTTTTATATGAAATGTTAAAGGGACTTATTTAAGAAACAGATGATCAAAGCTATGAACAATAAAATGGCAAAAAATACATATCTATCAACAATTGAAACTAAGAAACAAACTAAACAAACAAGAAGAACAGAGAGAGAATCATGGATACAGTGTTTTGACGGTTGCCAGATGGGAGGGGTTGTGGGGGATGGGTGAAGAGGTGAGGGTTAAGAAGTAGAAATAGGTAGTCACAGAATAGCCACAGGGATGTAAAGTGCAGCATGGAGTAGCCAAAGAACTTGCACATACGACTCACGGACAGGAACAATGGTGGCAAGATTGCCCAAAGAGTGAGGGGTGCTTAGTAGAAAGGGGCTAAGGGGAAACTATCAGGATGTAATAGCACAATCAATAAAATGTAATAAAATTTAAAAATTAAGGGGTTATAATAAAAAAAGATTTTTCTTATAATTCATACAGAGGACTCACTCTGCTTTTGACTATAATATTTAATTTTGCTGGATTCAGTTCTCTCTGAATCCTAATTTATTAAGCTATTAAAGATAACATTCAAGTTTGTATGACCTACAAATTTGATAGAGAAAATGGTTATCTTCATTTAAGCCACTAAAACAGCACTTAGCAAACAACAGAGGCTTAATATACATTTGCTAAACTGAAACCAGGAAAGCGCTATAGTCACACATTGCCAAGTGACATGGTGGCCATCGTAAGGTCATAATGCAGTGAGTAGCGTGTCTGTAACAGCGGTGTAAGCAACCAGCACACTGTCCGCCATATAAAAGTGTAGTGCACGTAACTGTGTATAGTACATAATACCTGATAGTGATAATAAATGCCTATCTCACTGATTTATGTTTTTATTACACTGTATTTTTAATCTTTATTTTAGAGTGTACTCTTTCTATTTATAAGAAAATAAGTTTTCTATAAACCTGTGCAGGCAGCAGCCTTATACATCTATTTACTGCATCTCTTGACTGTGTCATTTTCTCTTGTGTTTGATTTAATCTGGCATTGTTTTGTCAGGAACATGCTATGCAGGCTTGCAGCCCAGGAACAATAGGGTATACCATATAGCACTGGTGTGTAGTAGGCTCTACCATCTAGGTTTGTGTAAGTGTTCTTTGTGATGTTCACATAATGATAAAATCACCTAACAATGTATCTCTCAGAACGTATCCCTGTCATTAAGCAATGCATGACTATATGATAGCAAAATTTTTGAAAGGCGAGGATCATATTATAATTAATTTGTTACATCTTCCAAGTCTACAACACAGTGGATGTCATATAAATATTTGCTGAATAAAAAAGAACAGCATGAATTGAGACTTATAGCATAGCACCGTAGACCTTGACTTTTTCCAATGGACATTTATACATTAATATCCTAAATGTACTTATTTAATTCAGCTCTGAACCCACCTAATATAGTGATTGAGTTTTCTCAGCTCATACATAGAGATGTCATACATGGGATATTTTGTCAAATGAACTGAACTGCATCTCCCCACATTAATATGCTGAAGCTCTATTCTCCAATGTGATGGTCTGTGACTTTTTGGAGATGACTAGGTTTAGATGAGATTGTGAGGATGGGGACCTCTAATGGGATTAGTGCCACTATACAAAGGTACACCAGGGAGCCTGCTTGCTCTCTTCCCACCATGTGAGGACAGTGGGAAAGCCGCTGTTTGCAAGTCAGGAAGAGAGTCCTCACCAGAAACCTACCATGCTGACAAGTGATCTTGAACTCTACCCTCCAAATGGAGAGACAATAAATTATTGTTTAAGCCATCCACCCATGGTGTGGTACTTTATGGCACCCCGAGCTATGACAGTATGCTTTACTAAAACAGAAATACTATTTCTTGATAAACTAAGTCAAAAAGTCTTCCCTAAAACTCAACTCCAAATTTGTTCTTAAGCTACTTCCTAAAGATGACTTTTCTGACATGAAATGCTGTTGAAACTGCAACTAAGATGAACGTGACACTCCAGAGAAGCCCTGTGCAGCAGAGGAGTTAAAACTACGACTTCTGAAATCAGATCTGAACTCTGGCTCCAGTGAGTTACTAGCTGTGTGACCTTAGGGTACTTAAATTTCTTTAATTCTTGGTTTCCTAATCTCTAAAATGGGGATAATAGCTTCCTCAAAAACTTGCTTTGAGGATAAAAGAAAACAGGCATGTGAGGCATTTAAAATAGCTCCTGGCACATGGTAAGGGTTCAATAAATAAAAGCTATTATTTACATTATTATTGTAACTAAATTAGAAATTTCTTATACTTTTTGTAATTAAAAATTCAATATAATTATCTTGAAACAGTAGCAATAATCCTGTAGTTACACAAATATAAATTTTAAGATACTAATGCTATGAATGGAAATGAAAAAGCTAAATAGATTTATGACAGCTACATTCATGATAAAAATTTTGAGTGTAATAATGTTCTCTGGCATGACTTTACAAATCAGCTATATTTTATAATATATGATCTGCTTTATTCTGGGAAGACCTGACATACTTTCCCTGGACCAATGACCAATTAAAAGGTTGTCCTAACCCTGGCTATGGACTCAGCTGGAGTGCTGTCCCATGCACCAAAAATGCTGCAGGTTCAATCCCCAGTCAGGGCATGTATGGGAGGCAGCCAACTGATGTTTCTCAATCTCCCTCTCTTTCTAGAGTCAAAGGGCATATCCTCAGGTGAAGATTTTAAAAAAAGAATTATAAGACGTTGTCCTATTGGAACTTCTGTTTTGTATGAAAAAGAAATGTAATGTTCTAGTTACTATACCTGTTCAATTCATTTCTTATATCCAACAATTCTTGTCGCTCAGTTTTTACAGTATCTTTTTCCTCAGAAGCCAGGTAACGTAGTCTCATCTGTTCCAATTCTTCTTGCTGCTTTTTAAGGCGAGCCATTTGACTTTCTTGCTCCCGCTTGAAAGAAATAAACAAGCCAGATCCTTAATGTTAGAAAATAAATATATTTCATGTAACTTTTGTGATTATAATCCTGTTTGACAGTACCCGGCATTTAGCCATGCACTACCAATTCTATGAATTGCATATTATCTAGAAATGTGCAGGTTCTCTTTTAAAACTCCATTATTACTCCTCTTGTTATAAACCATAATCTTTCATGGTTCAGCCTGTGACTGAGGTTAGCTTAATGGCATAAGATAACAGAAGCTGAAGGGAAGAGAGAGTCTGATGACAACACAATAAATTACCCCAATGATCAATGGCAGGAGCAGCATCTAAGAAATGGTTAATTACACAAAAATGAACCCAGAAACATTCAGTAATTGTCCCTACAACTGTCACTAATGCTACTCCCATCTCAGGTAACAACATGCCATTCCACTCTTTACTCCAGGCTCACACAAAAACCTACGCACATGATGAAGGGTCTTTTAAAATACATGTGTAACATTCCACAGAATGCATATTCCATGCTTTTTTCCAACCACTCTCTCAATAACAGAGACGTTCATTACTATGAGCAATGCTGCAATTAAACACCCTATTGTCTAATGTCACACACAAAAGTTTCTACATATCTTTTTAGAGATAGGTGCTTTTCTTTCTTTAGGACAGAACCTCAAAATAAAAGAGCTAGACCAACAGGTATGTGTCATCTTTAAAACAAACATTTACTGAGTAACAGAAAACTGCCAAATCACAAGTGTACATTTTGATAAAACTTCACAAAATGAACCACTCAACCACCATCCAGACCAAGAAACAAAAAATGCTCAGAACCCTAGATGTCCCTGTATTTCCATCCTTCCCCAAACATAACTACTACCCTATTTCCTAACATCACGATTAAGTTTTGACTACTTTGAACTTTATATAAATGCATTTGGACAGTATATATTACTTTATAGGTGGCTTCTTTCACTTAACATCATTTTCAAATTCATTATGTGTAATTGATGATTCAAGTTCCTATTTGGCATTCCATTGGAAAAATATACCATTTATTCATTCCACCACTGAGGGACATTTGGGTTAGTTTCCAGTTTTGTATTATAAAGCTAATATGAACATATTGTACACATCCTTTGGTCCATATTTGTATGCATTTCTATTGGCTATGTACCTATGATTCAAACTGCTGGGTCATAAGGGTATGAGAATTTCAGTAGTAGTAAATATCATCAGTTTTCCAAGTAGTAGTACAAATTTATACTTCCAGGTGAGCACTGCTGTGTTCAATGTTCCTGCCAACATTTGGTAATATCAATTTTTTTTTTCATTGAGGCTGTTCTTACAGATTATGTAGTAGTTTCTCACTGTGACTTTATTTTGCATTTTTCAAAGACTAATGAGGCTGAACATGTTTTAATATTTTTAATGGCATTCGTTTATTTCCTTTTACAAAGTTCCTGTTCAACTACTTGGCACTTTGCTCTACTTAGCTATCCATCTTTCTTTATTGATGTTTGTCGTTCTTTATATATAGGGAGGGGCAAAAGGAGGTTTACAGTTGTATGGGAAAGTTTATTTTTCATATTATTTATTACTTGTATTTTTTACATAAACTGTAAACCTACCTTTGACCCACCTATATACTGGGTAAGTCCTTTGTCACTTACTTAAATTCCAGGTATTTCCCAGTATTCTGTCTTGCCTTTTTACTGCCATAATGGTATTTTTGACTTATTTTTAATATAGCCGAAATTTATCTGTCGGTCTTTTTTATCTTTTTTGGCTAGTGCTTCTATGTCCAATTTAAGAAAGTTTTTGCCTCAGTCTTAAAAATACTCCTTTGTTACCTTCTTGAAGGTTCATTTAGATCAGTAATTCATATGCAATTGATTTCTCCCCACATAAGAGCTCTAATAGACCTAGCAATACTTACCTTAAAACACCAGCCCCCACCCCACCGCACACTGCTTAGCAGTTATCACCAGTCCTGTCGCCTCTGTCCATTGTATGTATAGGTTTGTTTCTGCACCTTCTGACCTGATTGTCTGTGTCCTTGCATTAAAAGTACACTTTCTTAGTTACTGTTTAAGTCTTGTGATAATAACTCTTGATATCTGAAAAAGTCTTCAACCTTTGGCTGTTCTTCAAAATTTTCTTAGTTATTCTTAACCCCTGTATTTTCATATAAATTTCAGTTTCTAGGGCTGGAAAAAAAAGTCCTGCTGGGATTTGATTATGCTAAATCTACAGATCAATCTGGCCAAAACCATCGATTCTTTAATCAGTGAACACGGTTTACCTCTCCCATTATTTAGGTTTATTTAATATTTTATCCTTCTTTACACACTAAGAGTAATGTCTTCCTTTGAATGTGCTCCTAGGTATTTGGTGTTTTTAGGTGCTGTTTTACATGGCAGAGTTTGAAAATTTTCCTTCTCTAATTGTATCTAGTATAGAGAACTGAAATTAATCTTTATATACTGACTTGGTTTCCCACAAGCTTACTAAGTCATTAATTCTGGTAGGTCACCTGCAGACACTTGTCGGTTTTCTAAGCACATAATAGTATCATCTGAAAATAGTGGCAGTTTTACTTTTTCCTTTCCGACTGACCCACCCTTTCTTTTGGCCTATTACACTGGCTAGAACCTTCAGTACAATGTTGATAAACGGTGATAGAGGGCATCTTTCTCTTATGCCTGATCTCAGGAAAAAACTTTCCTTAAGAAAGATTGTTCTTATGTAAATATCCTTTATTAGATTAAGAAATTTCCCTTCCATTTTGAGTTTGCTAAGACTTATTATGGATGGATTATTTTTCTGCATTTTTATACGATCACTTAATCTTTGCCCCTTTATTCTTTTATGGTAGTAAATACCCAACTTTGCCTTTGTTTAATAAATAAATTTGACTGTGATACTTCTATGTTTTATATCTTACGTTCATGAGACTGGCCAATTTATTTTGTTCTTGTAATATCCTTATAAGATTTTAGGATCAAGACTATGCTGGTCCCATTTTAAAAAGTGAGAGATGTTCCCTCTTCCTAGCTTCCAAAAATAATTGTATAAGTTTAGTGTTATTTCTAAAATGTTTCCTAAAATTCAAGTGTGAATTCTTCTGGTTCAGAAGACTTCTTTGTGTGAAGGTTTTTCACTATGGATGCAATTTCTCTAATAACTATATAACTACTTGTATTTTGTTTCTTCTTGTGTCAGTTTTGTAAGTTCTATTTCTTAAAACCACATAAAAATTTTCATACCACCCTCTTATCTCTGTACATGTCTGTGGAATGTGCAGCCCCACCCCACTTTTTATTCCTGGTATTAGGACCTAGTGCTTTTTTTCTTTTTGTCTTTTAACACTCATTGCCGAGGAGGAGGTTCCTTCCAAAAAACAACTTTTTGCTTTATTTTGTTGTATATTTTCCTCCTGTTTCATTAAGTTTTACTCATCTGGATTATTTCTTTTGCTTCTAATTTCCTTAATGTCTTGTTCTTTTACTGTTTGAAAGTGGTAAGAGAATAGATTTTATGCTTTTCTTATTTTCTAAGGGCACCTGAGGTTATAAATTTCCCCCTGAGAACAGCTTTCATTAAATCTTATGTCTTGATATGTTGCATTACATTACTTTTAAGTTCAAAATATTTTCTAATTTCACTTGTCTGAAAGTCTTATGTCAATTTCATTTATGGACGTTCTCACAGGGTACAGTACTTTAAGATGGTAGTTATTTTCTTTCAGTACTTTAAGGATATTTTATTCCATTATCTTATGGATTCCTTCACTTCTGTTGAAAAGCCATCTGTCAGTCTTATTGCTGCTCTTATGAAGGTGATGTCTCCCTCCACCCCTAGAGCTTTTTAAGATTTTCTTTGCTTTTTGAGTTTTTCTATGATGCATCTAGATGTGGTTTACTTTGTATTTTTCCTGCTGAGAGTCAGTAGATATCCTTGAATCTATGACTTGATATCTTTTTCACTTTTATAGAATTCTCATCCAGTATTTCTTCAGATATTGCTTCCTCCCTGCATTTTCTATATTCTCCAGGAGGTTGCTATCGGCTGAATGTTTACATCCTCCCAAAATTCTTATGTTGAAACCTAATCCCCAACATGATGGTGTCAGGGGACAGGGCCTTTGGAAAGTGATTAGGTCATGAAGGTAAGCCTTTATGAATGAGGTTAATACCCTTATAAAAGAGGTCTTACAAAGCTCCCTAGTCCCCTCTGCTCTGTGAAGACACAGTAAAAAGATGGCCATTTATGAACTAGAAAGCAGACCCTCACCAGACACAGAACCTGACAAGGTGTATGCACCCTGATCTTAGACTTTAAGCCTCCAGAATAGTGAGAAACAGATTTCTGTTGTTTATAAGCCATGGAGTCTGTGGTATTTTGTTATAGCAGCCCAAATGGACTAAGACAGGGGTCTGCAGTTGCA
This sequence comes from Tonatia bakeri, assembly GCA_004024845.1. Classification (NCBI taxonomy): domain Eukaryota; kingdom Metazoa; phylum Chordata; class Mammalia; order Chiroptera; family Phyllostomidae; genus Tonatia; species Tonatia bakeri. The sequence continues at coordinate 296,026 of PVIA01000456.1, read as the reverse complement.
CAAAAGGTAGTCAGTCTCATATACTCTATCCTATATGTTGTTTATAGTCTTTGCTGTTATTTTCCATCATTTCCCCCTTTCTCTTGCTTCAGTTTGGATACTTTTTACTGACTCCACACATCCTTGCTTCTGCTACGCTTAATCTGCTCTTAAGTCTTCTATTGAATTCTTACATTTCACTCACAATACTTTTCAGTTCCAGCATTTCTATATGACTCGAAAGATTCCACTTCATCATTACATTTCCTTGTCATCACCTACTTTCTAGAACATAGTATTAGTAGTTATTTCAAACTCTGTATCTGGTGACTCCAAAATCCTGATTACCTGTTGATGCACTTCTTTTGGGCAAAAGACATAAAAAGGCATTCCACAATAAGAACATGTAAGTGACTAATAAACATATGAGACAATGCTCAAAGTTGATCAGGGAAACAAACATTTAAGCCACAATGGGATACTATTTAACACCCACCAAACTGGAAAAAGTTAACACATCTCAATTGCCATTGCACACGGTGTGAAGAATAATAACTATATACAACACAATGGGAACTGCACACAGGAGCCGCAGATGTGCACAGCCACTTTAGAAAGTAATTTGACAATATTTAGTGAAGAAAATAAATGAGCTATCCCTGCTAAGAAAAATTCCACTTTTAGATATAAACACTAGAGAAACTCTTATGCCTCTCGTACATGTAGAAAAATTTTGTGTTGACTTATTAAAAGAAAACTGGGGGCCCTGGCCGGGTAGCTTGTTTGGTTAGACCATCATCCCAATACATCAAGGTTGTGGGTTCCATCCCCAGTCAGAGCACACGCAAGAATCAACCAGTGAATTCGTAAGTGGAGCAACAAATCAATGTATCTCTCTCTCTCTCAAATCCATAAATTAAAAAAAAACTTGGAAAAAATATGTCTACTCAGAGAAGACTGGGTAAATAGTGGTATATTCATATGTTTAAGTTTTATAAAGTAATAAAAATTAACTAGAGGTAGCTTCAAAATAGCTAAATCTCAAATAATTCTGAGTCACATAAGGTGGTCACAGAAGAATAATTCAAAGAGAATGGCCCCACGTATATAAAATTTTAAAACATACAAAAGGAAACAGTGTGGTTTACCAATATTTTAAATATATTTTATAAAGTGATAAAGAAAAGCAAAGGAATAGTAAATACCAAATTCAGGAAAGTAATTACCTCTGGAGAGGATACAGTTGAGAAGACACAGAGGCTTCCCAAGCATTGATAACGCTCTGTTTCTTAACCTAGGAGGTGGGGGTTGTGCTGTATAAGAATCTTTTTTCTTCTTTGGAGTGTACAATATGTTTCATTAAAAAATATTTTTTTTAAAAAGGAAAAGTACACCAAATCGTTGTATTTGCCTGAGGAGGAGATTAGGTTACTGGTGCTTTTTATTTTCTACGTTATAATGCTGTAAAGGTTGCTTTTTTTTTTTTTTTAACCACTCAGCAAGTAAATTTGCAAGCAGAAAAAAGTAAAAAGCTGATCATTTTATTTTAGCTTACTTTATAAAATTTTAACATTATAAAACTTGAAACATATTAGTTCTAAAACATATAAAGAAAGCCTTGAATTTTTAATCAAGAATCCAGCATTAATAATCATCACACAAGTACACACAAAAAGTAGAGGTTAGTGAAAGAAATCCTTTCTGTTGCCAGGTGCTCTGGGTTAAAGACCCAGACTCTCAATCAAGAGAGTATAATCTTTATTTTGCCTTGGCTGCCTATAAATCCAGAGAGGAGATGTAAACATACATACACTAGACTAAACAGCGGCTAAAAAGTGGCCACTACGTACTCTCCCACTCACACATATCATGTATGTCTGTGGGAAAAAAGCTTACAACTAAACTAAGGAACTCAAGTAAAGTTTTCTGAAAATAACCCAGAGCTGACAAGTCAGTAGGAGGGCCTGGATGCTTTCAAGACACAGTTTTTAACCAAGGCTTGGACCTCCAACTGTTTTCTTAAACAAAGATTTACATCCTATCCCTGGCTAAATTACTTATAAATTAATCAAATTAATTACTCTGAGTGGATAAGCAGGAGGCTGGACAAGATAGTGCTGATGTCAGCCAATGAGGTCTGTGTTGTTTTAACTAAATATATCAGCTTAGTTTTAAACAGATCTACTTGTGCACAAATATGGTAAGGGACCCACATCCTACCCCAAATCTTAGTTCTTAGTCCTCAACATAAGGATTAAAGTGATCACCTTAACTTGAATATTTGTAGTACAATTGAATTCAAGTATTTGTTTTGGTTTAAAAATATTTCTATAGTATATTTTCATGGAGATGGCAGCGGAGGGGAAGGAAACGAAATTACCCCTTAAATGTATCACAACTAGAACTTCGTAAAGTCAGTGTTACACAGTATATATACCAAAGACACCAAATCCAGAATGTTTGGGTATCATTTCCTTGTTTTCTAATTAGGGCCCATTTTATGTGATATTTATTAATATTTTATAGCCATCGCCTACCCAGTTACCAAAAAAAAACCCCCAAAAGTTTACAACTTGGAAACACAGACTTTTATGTTTGTGAATCTGAAGGATTGTTTTTAAATAATTAGAAGGTTATGATTTTTTAATTCACAGATTGACTGTACTAGTTCACCTTTGAGTAATGGAAATCTCTGTTTAAACATTCTTTTGGCAATAGGCACCAAGCATTAGATCTTATTTCCAAGCTTTACCAGCTGGGTTTTGTCATTAACATTTATTAACAATCTAAGATATGACTTTTGCTGTCTAATCTGTACTACACAAATGTTTTGTATGGCCCTCCAGAGGATTCTGCTGTGACAAATCACTGGCAGAGATTATAGTCCCGTGGCTGCTCACCAGAGGCAATGTAAAATTAACATGGTACTAATCCAATTTAAACAAAATGTTGCACAAACAATTCTCTGAACAAAAGCAGAGAATTCCAACTTTATATTCAAACACAGTGTTTTTAATAAAACATTTTTGTAAAAAAACCAAAGTAACTTTCACACATATGAATTGTGCCTATTTGATAAAGTTATTAATTTTAATCTTTCAAGGACAGTTAGTGGCAGAGCACGATTCACTTTGGTAATCCCAATGTCTGTTTCATTTCTTCTTACAGTGTGCCTCAAATGTGGTCTACAGAACATCAATGGTCCTACTGGACTTGAAATCTGTTTACAGTGTTGTTTCTCAAGCAGAACGTTTGTGGGATAAGGAAGAGAATTGGTCTGTAATTAAGATCACTGCGTTCATAAAAAGAAACGGTTTTCTTTCATGACATAGTAGTTTACAGTTGAATCAGTAATTTAACATTGTTTTCTTCTTAATACTCTTACAACAACTCAAAAGAAAGGAGGCCTCTGAATTTTTGTGACCCTATTATTAATAAAAAATAGCTAAAATTACTTTGTCAATGGTTTTTAGGCAAGAGGATAGAAAATACATAGAAAGGGGGAGTAAACAGAAAATCATGGATCAAATGTAAAGATAAAGATGACAGTAAGTGTGCGAGGGTGCACGCTGTAAGGGGTAACAGGGTGGGTCTCCTTTTGAGGGAGACTCCTTCAGTATCTCAATGTAACACTGACAAGGAGTCACTAACTTAGAAGATTCCATTCAGAACATTATTTATTTACTTGTATTTTAGAACCACCTCAGTGAAAACAATGTCATCTGTCAATCTACACATATGAACATAACAATCAGTTTACTCAAAGTAAAAAGTTTTTGTGTGGATATTTCTTAATAAAAAACATGACACTATGATGACATTATCTCTTTCAATAATTATTACTCATTTCTCTAAAAGAAATGCCCTAATCAGCAACTAACACACTTCCATCTTTTCATTACTAATTTTGGTAATGCCTTATAACACAGGTGGCAAACACAAGGCCCACTGGCCGAATCCGGCCCTCCACCTTGTCTCTAACCTGGCCGACAGCACTGAGCTCTTTGTCCTTAGTTAAGGAGTAGTTACACCTATACAGTCCTAACACTGCACTCAGCCCTTTGAAGGCAACCTCGAGGCTGACGTGATCCCTGGTGCAAATGAATTTGACGCCCCTGCCTTATAACTGATTATCACTGCATTAGCCTCTTCGCCTTCACGCTGCTACTTTTTCAACAATATGCACTATCTTCCACTTCTTCCCCTTGTACTGTTTGGAAACTTTAAATAATTTCAAATATAATAATGATATTTGAAAGATTTCTCCCTTAGCTCTGAGTGACAAAATACAATAAAAACCCATTGTCTTCTTGTTTTCCTATATTTTCATTTGCATTGCTCACTGCCTTGTGATATGATTGTTAAATATCAGATGAGCTTGGGGTTCCCCAGGGGAGAAAACTGCTGTATCAAGAGCATCTACCATGGTGCCAAGATGCAATTGTTCATTTTTTCCCATTCATTCAGCAAGTACTCATTGAGGGCTCTCAATGAGTACTTGCTGAATGAATGGGAAAAAATGAACAAATGCAATTAACTAGAAGTTTCTTTAGACTCAATGCACTCTCATTTCTTTACACACAAACTTTAGGGAGCACACCTACCGACACTTAACAGATGTGTACATTTAGCCCTTACATGTGTTTTTTTCCTTTTCTACAGCTTTTACAGAACATCTATTAAAACTACCATCCCAATACAAAGTATTATTATTCAAACTATATTCTACTCTACTCCCCTACTGCTGTTACTATAAAACAATATCCTCTTGTTCTCTAGACTTAAAATTGTTGATGCCCATTATTTCTGGAACGGTGAGTCATAAGTACTTCCAACACTTGTCCCGTTCATCAGTACCCAAAGCTACCATCTGAACTGGGTGCCCGCTGACTGAAGCCAACAACACTGCACAGTATCTTTTCAGCTTATCTCCTTTTTTTTTGACAGTTATCACTTAGTGAGCACATACTACATACAAAGACTATTAAATGCTTTTAAAGCCACTTACTTAATTCTCAGAACAATCTGTGAGGAGAAATTTCAACATACAAAAGAGAGTAATAGAAGTTAAAGTACACAAGCTGCAGAAGTAAAGAGGTCCATCTCAAACATCGTCTCTTCCATGCCACCTTTCCTAAGTCCTATTACATCAATGTGCTCTGTGTGGCTCTTCTCAGGGCTACGACAATTAGGTGGTACATGTTGTATTTACAGCTTTCTTCCCTAGTACTAAGTTGTAAACTCCCTGGGGGAAAGACTTGTTTTACTTATAATTTATAAACCTAGGGCAGTACTTTGAATATAGGAGACCTCAGTACAAAATATGATTATTCACTCATCTGTTTTCAGTTCTGTGAACATATATAAAATATTTGCTATTGTTAATACAGTGGTCCCCCCTCTCTGCAGTTTTGTTTTCAGTGGTTTCAGTTACACATGGTCAAGATCCAAAAATATTAAATGGAAAATTCCAGATAGAAACAATTCATAAGTTCTAAATAACTACACACCATCCTGAGTAGTGTGATAAAATAACCACGCAGCCCCCTCCACCCCACCCAGGAGCAAATCATCCCTTGGTTGAGCATAGCCACGCTGTACACACTACCCACTTGGCAGTCACTTAGTAGCCCTCTCAGTTATCAGGTCAGTTGTGGTACCGCGGTCCTGTGTTCAAGTAATCCTAATGCTGCATCACACTGGCTACGTCATCACACTTCACCCCATCACACATCACTTTACTGCATCATCTCACATCATCACACAGTGAATGCAATAAAATATTTTGAGATAGAAACAAATAACTTTTATTACAGTATATTATTATAACTATTCTATTTTTAGTTATTGGTGTTCATCTCTTACTGTGCCTAATTTATAAATTAAACTTTATCATACATATGCATATACAGGGAAGAAACAGTAATATATAGGGTTCAGTACTATCTGTGGTTTCAGGTATCCACTAGGGATCTTGGAATGTATCTACTATGATTACCACAGGACTACTATATTATTTTATACTTATAATCTCAACTGTCTACAAGCTATGTTAGCATAATTTGCCTTATTTATTCTCATGCAGTCTAGTACATAATCCTTTATGAAGGTGGTAAGCATTTAGTGCAATACCATAAGGATGCTTAATAGTATTTGATGGTTATGGAGATACATTAAGAAAAATTCAAATCTGAAAAGACCCTATGTACCAAATTTCATTTAGAATAAAACTGTCACATTAAAAGAAAAGCAAAACTTAGAATAAGCTAACCACTACTGATCCATGTGTTATCTAGTAGAAGGGAAAAAATGTAGAATTCAGTAAACTATGACTTTTAAACTCTTATGGAATTATGCAAAAATTCCCTGTGATTCCTTTCTTAATTGAATAAGTTACTGTGTCTTCTTAGGAATAACATTTAAAGTATGTTCTTAAGTTTGAAGAGACGTTAAATTTTTTAATTTATCCTTAAGTTTCTCCCCTCAAAGTTATTCCCAATAGAAAGAAATTAAGACTGAAGAAAAGAATGGTAGTTTTATTAAGTACAGTAAAAGAAATTATCCAACTTCTTCTGGGAAAGAGAACAGTTGGCAATTAAAGAAAAGGACCTAGAAGTTTGAAGTTTCAGTGTTTAATTTACAAAAGGAGGATCTTATATACAACAAAAAAAAATTGCTCAAATCTCAAAAACAGCACTGGAGATTCAAGTGCAGACTTCTGAACATAACAGGTATTGTCAAATATGCAAACTTGTAGAGAATCAAGGGAAAAAGACATAAAAAGAATAATCCCTCATCAGCTATAAACTACATACCTGTTTAAGTCTGGCAAGTTCTTTCAAAGCTCGTCCCCATTGTTGCTTGTAATGTAGTTTAGACTTAGTTGCAGATTCCAACTTTCTTTCCAGTTCAACCTAACAGTGATTAAAATCATATCAAGTGAAACACTATACCACTGAGTACAATCACTGAAAGATAATATATACAAAGAGTCTGGCTTAAGAAAAGAGTTTATACAGTGTAACATACGACATCATCTAAAACTGTTATATAATTTACTATAAATATTATGGCACATGAACATTTTCTTGTTTAAAATATAGTCGTATTTTTACTGCCTAACAGCCTATACTAAAAGGAACTGAATTAGTCTTAACCTCCAGACAGTTACTGTAAATGTATTTAAAACATGTATATTACATAAGGATCATGGGTGAAAAATGCATTTTTTTAACAAAAAGCAGTTCTGTATTTTAGCATTCTGATTTAGTTGGCATTCTAAATCTTAGAACCAAATTATCCCTTTTGGAGGCCTTTCATTATATGGAATGTTGTCTTGCAACAAGGAAAGCTAGCAGATTCTTTTATAACTACATTTTGGCGAAAAATTATAAATAGAATGCCGAAAACAGTGAAATGTTTAATCAGAACGCAGTTTACTAAGAAAGAGTACAAAGTCAAAAGTATTTTAAGAATGTTAAACCCAAGTGAAAGACAAATAATGCTCCTAATAACAATCAGCTAACTTTTATTTTCTATTTTTCCTCAAATATATAAAGAAAAACATGAAAGTGATTCAGTTAAAAAAATCAGCTATTTACACTTGCAGCAGGCACTCTGCCGCGCAGGGACTGAAGCCCGCGTGGCTGTGTGGAGTGTGCTCTTCTCAGCGTTCCAGCCCAAGCACCAAACAGACTCACGCAGCCAACACACAGTTTCACTACTGAAGTGATAATGCAATAATGTGCCTGAATTACAGTAAAATACTGTTACTCTAAACTGGCCCAATTTTTTATAGGAAATCAACTTTTTCCCATACACACAATTCCTACTGTTTTACAGGAAAATAAAACTGAAGATGCTACATAAAAATTCAAACTGCAGAAAACTTATATAAAAATAAAATGAAAGGAAAAGCAGACTGCCAGATTCCTTTCACAAAACACCAGAACATTCTCTGCAGTAATATATGACTCTGCTGAGTCAAGGTCTCTTCTGCTTTACAAATTCTTAGTGCTCGGATTTAAATATGTTGACATTTTATAACTAAATTCATACGTCTTAAATTGAATGCTCTGAGATTATCCAAGATGATTTTCACTTATACCCAAAGATTTATACATACTACTTGGAAATTTAACACTAGGACATATGTCAGAGGAATAAGAAAAATCTTTTAAAAAACTGGTATGAGATAAAAAAGTAGTCCCAGAGGAAGTCTAGGATCCTGATGAGCCCAAGAATCAGAGTTAGGACAGGGATGAACCTAGAGGGACTGCATACCGTCAATGGGCTGACTCCATCAGAAAACGTTGTCTAGGTGGGTTACATTGGTTTTGCCATGATTATCAAAATAATTCACATCTGCATAGTTATTGACACTAATTTAAAACACATGTCTAGTCAATACATATACTTATTTCCTTCTTAACAAATAAAAAATTGTAGCTAGTAAATCTGAGACATACACCTCATTTTTCTAATTTATTCCTTTTACCAAATCAATTATTACTAACTTTTTTTTTATTTTTAAGGACACAGATGCTTCTAGAATTCTAAAGAAATATATGGACCCAAGTCTCAGAAAAATACACACAACCAAAGACCTGGAGTTAAGAGCCCTTACTGTGAGTAGATTTGAGGCTCGGGAAGCATTTGTACTGATATGTTATGTAGACTTCTCTCTTGAAGTACATCCGGTTTTAGTATTTTATATTCCTAATGCCCTTTCCTTAGCTCAGGCTCTTCTCATCTTCTCGTGTCTCCTCAGCCTCAAATCTACCTATCTACAAATTTTGCAAATCACTATTAGATCAATTCACTCTCTACTAAATAATCCACAATAGCCACTTCTTGCTTATGGCATTGAGCCTAAACTCTTCTGCTAGGTTTCAAGGCACTCTAAAATATAATTCCCATCCTGCTTGCTCAACCAGCCTTCTTGGTATGCCTCAACGGGAAGCCCTCTACTCCAACCAAGCAGGTGGTGCCTACACACCCCTTTCTCTTTCCCCAAATTACCTCCTGAGCCTGTCAGTGCTTTTGTTTTCTTCTATGCTCACTTAAAACTTCATATTCAGCTCAAACATTACTTCAATCTGGAGGTGTCTTAAAATTATTATATTCTGAACACCAAATGATTTCTCCTTTCTGAACTGCAAAGGGTTCCTATTACATTCCCTGGTATTTGATTGTATATGGTCATTTAAGGGTCTGTGAGCCATTTCCCCAGTTACACTACAAACTCTCTTCTCTCACTTTCCCCTTTTGCCCTAAGGGGTGAACACACAGTAGATACTCATCAAATATTCTTAAATACATAAAAAACCTATGTATGTCCTAATTAATTATAATGCTTTCCATATTTTATTGTTTGAAAGTCCCATTTTTTAAGCAATCTAAGAGACACTTTCTAGCTAAAAGCAAATCAAACTATTATTCACTTCTTACATAATAAAGGGAATTAGGAATTTCTTTTTAGACAATTTCAGTGAAAATGGGAAAATCTGAGTTCTATTGAGGAGAATGGGTAATCACAAAAGTAAAGCTCTCTTAATCAGACATAACCAGAAATTAGACTTAATCAGATACTTCTTCATTCATGCCTTCTTTTTTGTGCTTTTTTTGTCTTTGTTACTACTAAGAAATAAGATTCTGCCCTCTTCTGGTTCCAAAAATATTTACAAAGAATATTCAGAAGAGCTAAGAAGCTTTGCTTTACTAGGCACTTAAACATGCTGAATGAGATCATTAGGTCTGATATAGAGGCTTTCCAATTATGCATTTTTTCATCTCTTTTTCAAATTCATGGTGCTCTTTATATTTTTAATGCTTAGTGATTTTTACCCTTTTGGTAGAAGTGTAGTTAAAAGAAGGAACTTTAAAAATCACTTAAAATTTCTATAGTAAATATTATCTAGTTCTAGAGTCTATTTAGAAAAGATGAGTAAAATACAGCTTCTGCTCTAATTTTGAGATAATTAGTCTCTAAATTTCCCAAGATAAAATGGCAATATTCTTTGACACTCACTTAACAGAGCTTGTGAGACTTGATGAGATACTGAGTGGTTCAAACCTCTGGTAAGTACCACAGTATTCACATTTACAGACAAAGAAATACTTTAATATTTGGTTTTTCAAAATAAGGGTGGGAAATGGCTAGTTGGATTTAAGTTCATTGGTAGAGAAATGAGGAAAAGATCAAAAACAGAGAAATGAAGAGACAGACTGTCTAGGTATATAAGAAGCATAATCAACAAGACTTGTCAATTAAATAGATGTGTGGGTAAAAAGAGGAACCAAAGACAGCATGGCAATTAATGGGCAGCAGAAACATTTAATGAGTTCAGAAACACTAGAAGAAACCAATTAATACCCTCCTCAACTCAAAAGGTTTTCTTCACCACACTTCCTTCCATCTCCAACCTTTCCATACATTCACGCTTTTTGCCTCTTGATGCTTCTTTCAAAGAGTAACTTCTGTGCTCAATCTCTTTTCTTTTCGATGCCGAATTTTCTTTACCTTCTGCAATCTGGCTTATTAAAAGGCAGTGACTTAACTGTCAAACACATGGCCTTTCCTTAACCATTCTTGACTTTCCATTCATATTTTTATTTTCTCTTTCTTAAAACTCCTCCTTTTCTTTTGGGCACCACACTAGACTGCATTTACTATTTCTCCAGATCTTCTTAGCTTTCTTCCCTAACTCTTGCATTTTTTGTCTGTGAAGCTGAACTTTTTCGTCTGTGAAGCTGAACTTTCCCACTAAGTTTTATTTTCAGTTTTCCTTCCTAAACACTCCTTGAACAATTTTATCTACTTCTATGGTCGTTATTGTGGTTCATTAAAATGACGGGAACAAATCTGTACGTCTAACCCTTTTCTCTCTTCCTACTATAGGTTTTCATTTTTACCCATATTTAGTGAATATTTAGTGAACTCCACTTTTTCTGGTGCCTAAAACCAGAATTCTCCACAACTTCTACCTCCCCCAAAAGTTCATTAAAATTCATTTCTATTAATATTTATTAAGTTAATCTTATAAACTTGATTATAATCTCTGACTTTTCTTTCCAGGTGAAATGCAAATTCTTTAACTTAGCATCAAAGATCTTCCCACATTCTCTTACCAGGCTTATTTTCATTTTGAAATGAAATCAGAGTTTACTGATTAAACTCTATATTCTAGTCTAGCTATTTTCCAAATAGGCAATAGACTTTTTAACCTCAATATAATACTTCTCCTTGGAATAATCTCCCTTACATATTTATCTACTTAAAATTTCACCTATTCTTGGGTTCCACATCCAGTTTCACTTTTTCATTATACCTAATGTGTAAACTGCAGAAGTGACTTTGTTTTCCCTTTCCATTCAGAGCATTTACTAAGAGAAAGTTAGGTGATACTTACTGTCATCTACCTTTCACTATACTTGAGTAAGTACCTTGTCTCCTTTTTTTCTTAAAAAGATTTTACTTATTTATTTTTAGAGAGGGGGAAGAGGGGAAAAAGGGAGAGAATCATCAATGTGTGGTTGCCTCTCATGTGCCCCCTACTGGGGACATGGCCTGCAACCCAGGCATGTGCCTTGACTGAGAATCGAACCAGCAAGTCTTTGGTTTGCAGGCCAGTGCTCAGTCCACTGAGTCACACCAGCCAGGGCCCTTGTCTCTTTTTATAACTTGTTATTTACTTGACTCTATCCTGAACATTTTTGTGTCATTCAGGATAGCATTTAGCATGGTGTTATAAGTAGTTCAAATCTTTGTTGGATAATGAAAAACCAATTATATCAATCAGCATCCTGCCAGGAAGCCAGAAATCACTCTAGGTCTTTCAAACAGATATAATGTAATATAAGAATCTCATTACACAGATAAAGACAGAGCAGCAATGCTAAAGAGGATATAGTGAGGTAACCTAGTGATTAGCAAGAGCAGGAAGTCCCTACTTCTTCTGGGTAGGAGGGACTACAAAAGGAAGTAGTTCTTGCTATTAGGAACTCAGAAACTGGGGTTGTCCAGTGAGCTAGAATCACAGTGAGGATTGTCCAAAGGAAGCTGGAGAAGGGGTGTCTTGTGGGAGATGGTGCCATAAAAAGATACAACTATTACCAGGGCCAAAAAAAAAAAGAAGCAAAGAGAAGAAAAAAATTACTCTAGCATTGACTCCCATCCACCAATCTTCTGTTAGTGCCCCCTAGTGGCTGAATCTACAGAAACAAAAGGGCACAGAAGCCTTCAATACAAAGCTGAGAGGGGAAAAAACAGGCAATGGCTGGCAATGACATTCTTAAACTTCTAAAGTTGTTTTTTCTGTTTATTACCTGTTATTTTCCTATATATGCTATATCTTTTTAATAATGCCTAAAATTATCAAACTATAATGTAAGAGCACATATCATCAAACTTAGGTTGTTTGTTGCACATTATACCTTTTTTAATGCCCAGAACCTAACTAAACATTCTATTTGTGGGGAATCCCCGTATAAGTGAGAGGCAGGATCTGGCATCTAACCTCAGAAAACAAAATAGGGTGGATATCCCTTCTTCCAAACTAAGAGCAAAGTACATACAGGCCTGTGATTTAAATAAATGCTCCTGTCTGGGACACTGAATCTAAAAGGTAGTAATATGCAGAGAGAGTATTCACAATGGCTACTGCAAAACAGGGGCTTCAACAGTATGACACCAGTGCCATCCCCAACAGCAGCATCCTGAGTACACTGTTTTATGACAGAGTATGCCTTCCTTGCTCACCCTGGTTCCTGCCCATATTTTGAAACTGCCTCTTCAGCCTTTCTGACAATATTGTGAATTCCTTTATTTCTAGAGTTAGTTTTGTTGTTTGCAACCAAGGGCTCTAATTAATATAAGCTACTGACAATGTCATGTGCCTTGAATTCTCTGCTGTGTTATTTGATATACTTCAGTGAAATGTTACAGTGTATATCCAAGTGTAATTGATCATTAGGACTAGTTAAGTTGCCATAAATTGACATGGGTACCTTTTCCAAGGTGAGAAGGTTTATTTCAGACTGTAGACGGATTTCTGGTTTGTTGCTTTGCTGATCCTTAAACTGATGGAACTCTTTCTCCAAAATCTTATACTTATTTTCAGCATCATTAAGCTGTATGAAAAAAAAGCATTACAGTCATTTTAAAACAACAGATATAAGTTTAATATTATAGAATTCAACAATGTCATTTTTTCTTATTCTAAATATGTTCACAGAACATTTAGAAACATAAATATATGAAAAAATTAAGATCTCTAGTAATCCTAAAAATTTAGTAAATCAACTGATTGACAATATACAAAAAATTTTTTAAGAGTATAAAATTTCTTATGGAACCAGTATCAGGAAACCATTTTTGTTAAATTGTAGATGGCAAATGAAAAAGTTACCTTATAAAAATACTGATACTTCATACTTAAGATGTTACAGGTAAGAAGGTTGAAGATTATACAGATAGAGCTGATTATTATCAATGAAAGTCAAGTTTAATTTTAATGCAGCATTTATTGTTCTTAATATTGGGTACTATATAAATTTTGTACTTCAAACACTATTATTACAATTTAAGGTAATTTAAAGATTATTTGGCCCAACCCTTTCATATTTATAGGTAAGAAAACTGAGGGTCAAAGGGCTAGTGCGCCAGTCAGCGGCACAGGCATGACTAGAATTTTGATCTTTTCACTCCCCAGAATAGTGTGCTAATGGAGAGCAGGAGATACTTCCTTAATTTCAGAAGAGGTAAGTTGCCTTAACTAAATACTCGATAAAGGTATTCTTTACAAATCTGAGATATTTTTTAAAAAATCAAATGTAAATAAGTACTGTTACAGATGCTTCCCAAAAATATAAACCAGTGTAACTACCCTTCATTAATTAGATAAACCAATTATTTCTCTATTAAGACATAAGAAAACTGAATTTGAAATACTGAGAAAATTTGTGGTAAAAATAGATCTTAACTTATCAATAATATATTCCTACTTTATGCCAACAAATACAAATAATTCTAATTAGAATTTATCAGGCATCTTTAGGTAATACTATACTACATGTATAAATATTCCAAATAACAGAAATTTCCTTCTTTGAATATCTAAACATTTCTTTTTAAATTTGAATAAAGATCTTTCTAAACTATCTTACTTACCTGTTTTAAACAAAACCTAATAAACTTGATATTTAGTATTTGTTTCCTATCCTTCAGGGATTTGTCATCACCAATTACTGTGGTTACATCAGGTGGTGAAGCAGTAAGCTGTCAGGCAGACTAGGCTCTTTTCCCTTTGCTAAGTGGTCCATAAACTACACTGATTTTTTTTGAGTTCTGGTAACTGCCTTTATATATTTGAACAGAGATACTTTATCTCCATCAGTTTTTGCCGACAGTATGTCTATCAGTCACTTCTACCTATGTAGTTAGATTTGTACATATTGTACATGTAACCTGGTTCAAAGTAAGGGCCTAAAAAGGTTGTACAAAGAAAATGTAAAATGTTTACAGTTGTGGGCTTAGCAACATGGGTATCTCAGAAATTTCTGCTGCCCCCAACCCCCATTTTTCACAGGTCTTTAGATTATGTTTTAGGAGTTCCCTGGGTAAGTTTTCTAAAATATTAGTTCTTCCCACAAAGGTTCTTTCTACAAAGATGTTAGCTAATTATGCCAGTCCAGGAAAAGGTAGAGACCTGGGGTTTTTCAAGAACTCCCCTGGTTCCAGACAGCTGAATCTTCCTGATAATTGGGAGAAGAGAAGCATTTGGTGAATCCCATCACAACTGCCTACCTTTTAACTTTATCTCTCATATTTTAAATGAGATCTCCACAATAACAATCAAATTCATATTTATGACTGCCAAATAGTGTGACCTTAACTGACCCTGAACTGCTATGAACACTATTCTTCATGCCAGACTTTACTGAAGACTTTGGAGGCATTCATCATACATCTCTAATCCACAATGAAATTTTTCAAGATAAGCTTAATATTTAACAGATTGATGTTTTTATTTTTTAGCAAATATGTATTAAGACCAAATTATGTGATAAAGGCTGTCTGGGCTCTAGGCATACAGATACAAAACTGAAATAGTTTTATGGAGCTAACAATCTGACGCTGATCAAATCATTACACTAATGAAAATTAAAAGAAGAGAAGAATATCCCATGAAAATATGTAACAACAACTTAGGGAGCAGGGGTCAAGGACGATTTCCCTGGATAAATAGCACACACAACGATCCTCTGGTTTTGTGAAGCTAGCACAGTATGCTGGGCAACCTGAGGAAGACCAGTGTGGCTGGTGTGCAGGGCAAATTTGAAAGAGTGGGAGATGAGGTGCGAGACACAGGCTAATTCCAAACTACACAGAGGTTGTAAGGCAAGGTAATTATTCTGATCTTTATCCTATGAAAGGTTTTAGAGAAGAGTGTCATGATTCCAAATGTCAAAAATATCACTGGCTGCAACAGGAAGAACAGGAATAAAGAACACTTATAGGAAGTTGAGGCATGGATGGGAGGATCATGCTGGGTTTTAAATGCCTTTACACATCCAATCAGAGATGTCAAAAAGGCAGTTAGATAGCTGGGTCTAGAGTGCAAAGGAAAGGTCTGGGATAATAAATGTGAAAGTCCCAGAGGTACAGACTGTCTTTGTACCCATGGGCATTAATAAGATCGTTGAGTACAAAGTCAGTCTTGAACTTGCAGCCTAACATTTACTGGCTAAAGGAAAACAAGTCTGCAAAGGAGCCTTGGAATGGCCAGAAAAGCAGAGGCAAAAAAGGAGAGCGGTGTTAAAGAAGTTGAGAGAAGAGAATATATAAAAACAGTGACAACAGTGTTGATATCAATAACTCTGAGTAAGATGAGAAATGAAAGGTGCCCACTGAACTTAAGTGACTGAGTCATTGGTGGCTTCTTTGACAACTGGCTGCCTGGAGCACTGGGGATGGAAAGCACAGTGGGATGGGTTGAGAGGTGAGTGTAGGGTGAGGAAATGAAGAGGAGCACAGACAGTTCTATCATGAAATTTGGTTCTTAACTGAATTCAGTCCACTGACAAGAAGTATATTTATGTTTGCTAAAAGGAGATTTACCAGAAAAAGATTTCAAGCCGAGAGTTACCTGAAATGTAGCATAATCTCATGCAAATAACTGTAAGAAAAGGAAAATTAGTCCAATATAATCCTTTGCTTTAACTTAGGAAAAGAAGATCCAACTTAAAGTATATTTGAATATCAGTGCAATAAATATTAAATATCCAAATTACTGAGTTTTTGTAACTTTTTAGTGAACCATACCTATCATTTCTAGATGCAAATAAACTCTAAGTGTAAAGAGATGACAGGTATTTCATCCAACCTGCTGCTGAAGTCGGTGTTTATCCTCTTCCAGCTGCTTGGTCTTCAACCTCTCCAGCTCTACTTGGTGAACACAATCTTCCTTGGCCCTGCGGATGGAGCTCTGAAGCTCTTGCAGGTTCCGTTCACGTTCTGATTTCAGTTCCTTTCTTTCTCTTTGAAGCTTAAAAACAAGTGCATCTTTAAGAGGCTGACCTATATGAGCTGCATTAAACTAGTCAATATTCTATTATCTATATAAATAGTCCAATGTTCAGAATGTTTACAAATTTATTTCCATATACTTTTCAGTAGGCTTAATCTCTAAATATACTGAATTTATAAATTTTCATTTAATTTTAATATACAAAGTATATACAAAAATCCATTTATGACTTGTATAAATTCAACTGAAAATGCCCTAATCACTTAAAATTCTGACTTGAATAAACCCATTTTAATGTATAAGCAAATAAACCAGAGATTCTTTTCTTCTTTTAGAAAACTTATTTTCTGCCTAATCACACAGAAAATAGACTCTCAGTATTAGGAACAAATATACATTTTAAGTTTAAACATCTACATCAATTTAGACATCCCAGAAAGTATATAAAGATAAGGTTAGGGTGATATGCTGAGAAAACTTTAAGAAACATATTTGGGTAGGTAAGGAGCATATAACTTTAATATATAAGAAATCCTAATTATTATGAAATGACTTTTATCATAATTTTTAGAAGTAGGGTAAATTTTGTAAGACCTAACAAAAATGCTAACTAGGCCTACTACTCATCTGTTCCTGGTATCCTGTTTTTAAAGGGCAAGAGAGATAAGTTACTTCTTACTGAAAACAAATGAGATTCTAGACCCTTGAGCCTGTGCTACATTCTCTCTTTTCTCCAGGTAGTGCAACTATCCATTCCTTTACATAATGGGAAGGTTAGCCAAATATCTCCACTATTGCAGAAGTCAACCAAACTGGCTGAATAATAGTTAACCATTTCAAACAACAAATACTTTCTACCTATTCCTTACATTCTAAAACACAAAACATGCTTTACCCAGTTGAAGAGCACTTTTTTCCATAATATTCAAAAGACAATTTCTATGAGATATATTTTATATAAATATAAAGAAAAAAGGAATGGTATAAATCTAATATATATACAGCTTCTGTGAAACAAAGATATTTGATACACGGCCCTGACTGGTTTTATGCACTGTCCAGCAAAGCCAAAGGTCACCCATGGGGGTACCTGCAAGAGGCAATGTATGTCTCTCATATCGATGTTTCTTGCCCTGTCCTCCCTCCCTTCCCCTCTTTCTAAAAATAAATACATAAAATCATTTTTTGAAAAAAGATATTTGGTAGACAAATACGATACCTCTGATTCTGTAATGGCAAGCTGCTGCTCTCTCTTCTCTAAATCAATTAGGGTTTTTTGAAGTTTTCCTTCCAGAATGGTATATTCTGCCACCTAAAATATAATAAATTATCTTAAATCTTTTCCCCAAACTCAAAACACACACTTTCAAAAATATACATACAAGACACTATCATTAACATTCTTTCTTTCTTCCTGCAATTTCTATACAAGATAACTACCTTTTTCTTCACTAGTGATTCTCTCTCTCGGTCCCTTTTCTTCCACTCTTCTGCAAGAGCTTGCATATGAGCCAGTTCTTTCTGCTTTAGCTACAAAAGGAAGAAAAATAAAGTCAGGAAAAAACCTAAATGTTTTAAGTAAACAAATCAGTTGTTTTCAGTTAAAAATTAAGTGATCACTGCCCTGGCCGGTGTGGCTCAGCTGGTTGGAGTACTGTCCTGTAAACCAAAAGGTTGCGGGTTTGGTCCCTGGTCATGAGTGTATAAGAGGCAAAGATCAATGTTTCTCTCTCTCTCACTTTCCCTCCCTTCTACTCTCTCTAAAATTAATAAGGATGTCCTCAGGTGAAGATAAAAAAAAATTAAGTGATCACTGATATGTTTCTTTCAGTTGCTCTGTTTTATTTTGTTTTTTAAAGGATGCCTGAGGCAAGTGTTAATAATACCCATATAATTCAGGAGAGTACATGGTAAGTTCTGTTTTCTAACTCTCTTGTTTAAAGACTCATGATTCCAGGTTCCAGGAGGGCACACTAAATGAGGACCTGAAATTTAAAGAAATCTCCATGTTCTTAATCTTTGAACTCTAACCTTCAGTCCTAATTTTGCCTAAGACAAAGTTTAGGGGAAATCTTCTGAATGGCTTCTGCCACTCTGTCACATTTAGAATGTTTTATCCTCGATTTTTCTTTAGGAGTAAAGTATTCTTGACATACAAAGGGACTAGACAGGGGACCCATGAAACATGGCACATTTTCCCTTCACCATGTCGGCTTTACTAAGCCGAGAAAATAAGAGTTTTAAAGTAACATTTAAAAAGTAACCTGATTTTCAAAAATGTCTTCTTGCATCTCTTTCCACATTTCTAGCTCAAGTGCTGCTTTGTATTCTAAGGTTTCCCGAGGCTCTGTCTGGATTTCTGAAGGACAAGGAGCAGGAGGAAGAGAAGATGGCTTCTGCTGCATGGCAGCTAAACCCTAACATGGGAATAAAAAAGGCACATTGACACAAATACACTCACTCACATAACACATTAGATACATTTTAAAGAGCGATTTGATAACATTTAAAGATAGGTACCTGAGATGAGTCAGAGACAAAAATCTCACGTGTTTTTACTAGTCCGTAATCTTCTAGAGTCATTGTGTAAGAAAGACTTATTATCCTGTTATTTGACCTACAAATGAAATAAAAAATATATTAAAATTCATGGAAACATTTTTATATTTTTTCTCTTATGTTCCCAATGCTATGGCATTGAATAGACAACATTTCCTGCATCTGACACTTGCTGCTGAAACCGCAGCAGTTTCAATAAGCTTCAACAACTTCCACATACGTGATTTTATTTAATCACAAACACCTTATTAAGTACATACCTCTGTTTACTCAAAAACACATACTGTAAGTTACTTGCAAAAACAAGAAGTATAAAATACAGGAGAAATGTTAAATCTCACTGCCCACAAAGGTGTTACTGCTAAAATTCCTTTCCTCTCTTTGTTTTATCTATAGGTATATGTAATATGTACGCACACATATTACAGTTTTGTCCTTTTTTCCTATTTACATCAAGAGCATTTTCTTTTGTCATAAATATTTTAAAATGTAATTTCAATGCCTGTAACATTCTTTAGTATTAAAGAATTTATGTAGTAAATAAACTTAATTCCTTTATTCTTAATACATACAGGATTTTCTAAGTTGTTATTACTATTTTACTTTTCTGAGGTTGAATACATTTGTACATAAATCTTTTGCTAGGTATGAGCACTGACTCAGGATAATTTCCAAAAGTAGAATAACTATGTTATTTTTATCAGTATGAGTATCTCTTTGTAGCCTAGAACTGCATGTAGCATTTATCATTAAATAAAAAAAAGACAAAATATATTAGAGGAAAATAGAACCTGAACAAATACAAACAAACAAAAACATGGCTTAGTCTAAATCAAATATATTCCGTAAACCCTGGGTTAGACAAAACTTCAGTCAATGTATCACACACAATTAGAACTTAATCAACTTTTACATTTTCTTCTAATCTCGTAGATTTTAGAAGAAACTTGAAAAGTATACAGAAGCCCTACCACACCTGAGATTTTCACTTAGGTAAATCTAAAACTTCTCAGTCTATAGAGCAGGGCAATAAAAGTTAATATTCATAACGAACAGCATTAAAATAACTTCAAAGAGTAAGGATTTGATTATTTTCATTGTATTCTACATATGATGATAAAAAGTGCTAATTTTTAAGAGATTTTCAACAGCAGGAATTAAAAGAATTTTCAGTTACCCAGAGTATCTGATTCTCAAAACACCTGTTCCTGATCTTTCAAGTGAATGAGTTTCACTAACTCACCACTCTCTGGAAGTGGCTACTGATGGGAAAGAGTAAAGGAAGAAATTTCAACAAAACTCTTTAGATCTCAGCTTTTTACTGAGCCTGATTTCCTTATACTTTCTTACTATGCTTTAAATATAAAGACATGTCATTTATAATGCCAAACAATTTAAATTTCTACTGTTAAGTTTTAAAGATCACTCAACAAATATATTATTTTATCTGAAATGTGTGAACTCCAGCTTTTCACTCTGTCAATAAATTTCCAAAACACAATTTTTTTTAAAGGGCAAACATTTGTAACATTCTCAGACTTCAGTAATGAGGTAAAAGTTGAAATATTTTTTACGAAGAAAAACAGTCATGCCCAATGCAAAATTATGTAAGAATACAGGATAAATCTGACCTTCAATTACTAAATAAAAAGATCCTGAATTTAAAATTGCCAGGCTAAACAAAGGGGAGGGAAATATTCAACAGTCCAGGTAAATATTACAGTATTATATAAGAATAAATTCTTCACTTTATGAGGGTATAAGGGGTACTAGAAAGCTAAAGAACAAACCAGGATATAGTTCCCACAGGTCAAAAAAGAAAGATCAGACAAAAAATGTTATGAAAAGATAAGGTTGTAGCTAGTTAATCAGAATAAAAAGAAAAGACCATTTGCAAAATGCATTACCCTTGTGCTGCTATAATAGGCACACTTTCACTGTGAGTCTGACGCCAACACTGTTCACCATTAGAACCTAAAAAGCGAGTTTTTTCTGAAGACAAGATGTTAGAAAGCTGGATTCTGGCGATTCCCAGAAGCAAATCTTTACTCATTTTATCCTTGTGCCATAATTCAATCAGCAATGGAATCCTGAAAAAGAAAGAAACACATTCATACCTATCAACTCTGAACTAAGTTTTTTGGATTAAAATCTTTGGATTCCATTAATGTAGTCAAAGATGTATTTGTTACCTGGAATGTAAAAGCTCAATTCCATAGGTAACAGAAAATTCCATTACATCTTCTATACCTCTTTCCTTGTAATAAAGAAAGCCTCCAAATACTATTATCCCCACAAATGGATAAGTTTCAGCTACCTTTCATTCTTCCTTTTAAAATATTATAAAAATTTGAATTTAGATACAATGATAAAGTAAAATGACATTTCACAGATCTCATTTTTCTTCACAAATCTATTTAAAGTAGATGAATTAACACAATTTTATATAGATAAAAATGGAAAAAGAAAATAATACACTATAGTCATTCAATGAATCAGCAATAAAAACTAAATAGTTCATACTTATCTCCACATATATTAGAAAAAGGCAAGACTATTTATCAAAGTTCCTTTACTACTCATAGACTGTTTTAACAAGCTGTAACATGTGAACTCAAGCAAATAAGACATGAAGATCTGAAAAGAGCCTTCATAACCACATAAAACTTCGTAGCAAAAGGATAAATGACACAGACATTATTAGTATATTTGTTTCTAGATTCTCAAATGCATAAACTGCTATGGATTTAAACCTACAGGAATCCCTCTTCTTTATAAGACAAACTTTTAAAGAGTTGACTTGAGAAGATACTAATAGTATCATATACACAGTGTAGTATATACATTACCTTAAGAAGGTGTCTTGCAGCTGATGAGGCATAGTTGCAAAATCAAATGCACAGTAGGATTGGGGAAGAAAAACTTCCATGTTTTTCCGAACTTCTACAGGAGGATTAGTCATAATAGGAGCTGCACTTCCAAAGAATGGATATGAGTACCTATAATTTCAGAAAACAAAATCTTAGCATTTAGAGTTTACAGTCTGTTAAAAGTATTACAATATGAAAAACATGGGACTTCTGGCTAAGATGGAGGTGTAGGTAGAAACACTTTGCCTCTTCGAACAACCAAAAGAAGAACAACAACAAATTTAAAAACAAAAAATAACCCATACTGCCAGAAAATAGACTGTATGGAAGTCTGACAACCAAGGAGTTAAAAAAGAAACATTCATCCAGACTGGCAGGAGGGGGAGAAATGGGCAGCCGGGGCAGAGAGGACTCGAGGCAAGGCAGCAGCTGGAGAACCAGGCAGTCGCACATTTGCATGTGGTTAAACCAGGAGGAACTACTAGGGACTGTGACATAGCAAGCAACCCAGGGTTCCCATGTGGGGAAATAAAGCCTCAAAATCTCTAACTAAAAACACTATGGGGGTTGTGGTAGCAGGAGAAAAACCCAGCCTCACAGGAGAGTAAGCTGGAGAGACCCACAGGGTCCTAGAATGTACACAAACCCACCCACCTGGGAATCTGCACCAGAAGGGCCCAGTTTGCTTCTAGGTAGCAGGGGAAGTGACTGAAAGCCAACAGAGAGTCAAGCAAGTGGCACTGTTCCCTTTTGGGCCCCTCACCCACATGCAGCAATGTGGTTTTCCCCAACCCTGGCAAATACCTAAGGCTCCACCCCTTACTATGTAACAGATGTGCTGAGACAAAAAAAAGTATGGCCCAAATGAAAGAACAGATCTAGCTCCAAAAACAGACTATGTGATGAAGAGATAGCCAACCTATCAGATGCAGAGTTCAAAACCACTGGTAATCAGGATGCTCACAGAAATGGTTGAGTACAGATGCAAAACAGAGGAAGAAGTGAACGCTATGCAAAGGGAAATAAAGGAAAATATACAGGGAACCAAGAGTAACAGGTAGGAAACAGGGATTCAAATCAACGGTTTGGACTAGAAGGAAGAAATAAATATTCAACCAGAACAGAATGAAGAAACAAGAATTCAAAAAAATGAGGAAAGGCTTAGGAACCCCCAGGACAACTTTAAATATTCCAACATCCAAGTCATAGGGGTGCCAGAAGGAGAAGAGGAAGAGCAAGAAATTGAAAACTTAGTAGAAAAAAATAATGGTGAATGTCCCTAATCTAGCAAAGGAAATAGACTTCCGGGAAGTCCAGGAAGATCAGAGAGTCTCAAAGAACTTGGACCCAAGGAAGCACGCACCAAGGCACATCATAATTACATTACCCAAGATTAAAAATAAGGACAGAATCTTAAAAGCAGCAAGAGAAAAGGAGCCAGTTACCTACAAAGGAGTGTCCATAAGACTGTCAGCTGATTTCTTAAAAGAAAATTTGCAGGCAAGAAGGGGCTGGAAAGAAGTATTCTAAGTCATGAAAGGCAAGGACCTATATTCAAGATTACTCTATCCAGCAAAGCTTTCATTTAGAATGGAAGGGCACATAAAGTGCTTCCTAGAGAAGGTCAAGTTAAAGGAGTTCATCATCACCCACCCCTTATGAAATGTTAAAGGGACTTATCTAAGATAAAGAAGATAAAAACTATGAACAGTAAAATGACAACATACAACTATCAACAACTGAACCTAAAAAACAAAAACAAATTAAGCAAACAACTAGAACAAGAACAGCACCACAGAAATGGAGATCACATGAGGGTTATCAGTGGGGAGGGGGGAAGAATGGGGGAAAAGGTACATGGAATGAGAAGCATTAGTGTTAGGTACAAAATAGGGGGAGGTTAAGAATAGTACGGGAAATGAAGAACTTATATGTATGACCTATGGACATGAACTAAGGTGGGGGAATGCTGGTGAGAGGGGGGAAGTCTTCCTGTAGGGTGGAGGGGAATAAAGGGGAGAAAAAAAAATGGGACAAGTGTAATAGCATAATAAAAAAGTACAATATGAACATTATGAGCAAACAGAATTTTTAAATAGATAAGTGATAAAAATACATTACGGTTTTACTCTTTTCACCAACTTTAAAATATACAAATATTTTGTGTTGATATAAAATTATAGAAATTATACAGAAAATGCATCATTTGCATAATACTACCTCCCAAGCTGCTTTACAGGTAATCCTTCAATTATCCTCTGTAGAAGAAAGAGAATTCTGGGGTCTTAAAGGCAATAATACCAAATAAAGAAGATATAGTAATTTTGATGCAATCCACATAAGACAAAGAGTTAGGAATGAAAATAACTTACTAAATAAAAACTGAGTTCCCATTTGTTAAACAGTTCCTTGAGGAACTGTGAGTCCTCTTTTTCATCTTTGAACTCCAAGGGACAAATAAGCAGTTTCCGCCACATAGTAAACACTCAAGGAAATCTTGCTGAACTTAATTTCTAAACCTCTTTTCCTTTATACAATAATGTCTTGATCTTCTATGAGCTAAAAAGCCCTTAGTCAACTCCAAAAGGGTGCATTTATGGTACCCTGTTTTTCAACAGAGAATCAAGGATGAAAGCAACTCAGATATCCGACAGGTGAATCAAAGAGCGACATAACACTTTTTCTTCCTTTCATCATGAAAACCAAACCAGATACACTGGAAGAATGCCTGACTTGAAGTTCTTTTTGTATCTAAAGCCAAATACAAAGATATTATAATGCTCACTTACATTTCATGTTATATCTTATTATTCATTATGAAAACTAGAATTTAAAGCCACTAATACAAGTTGCTTTCCTCATAAGAATCCTGTGCATTCATTCATTTTCAATATAATTATATATCCATTGAAATCAGGGAATCTCAGAGTTCATGCCCTAGAAATTCACTGCCCCACTACAGGTTGTTGAGATTAAAAAATTACACACACACACACACACACACACATGCACGCACACACTTTTTCAAATACTAGTGTTACCTCACAAATCCCATTACATAGTTATAAATCATAATTTCATACCAAAACACGGCATGATAACATACACTTTATCAAACACAGAAAACATTAAATGGCCAGCATTTTTAATAATAACTTAAAATGAACCTAAGACAGAGCCAGTAGTCCTTTTTTAAAAATTTCAGTCTTTCCCCTTTTCTTTGCCAAGTGAACTAACTACTAGCCTCCCTCACATACTGACTTATTTCTGAATCTGTCCTTCACTAGGTTGAACTGTTTATAATATACACACAGTGTAGTGTATGTACCCCTAATGTACCCCATGTACCCATAATACCAGGCACACTTCTGGCATACTGCAGGCACTGCATGATTAAACAAATAGCCTCTATGACAAAAAGGAAACACAAAAGCTAGTATTAATGCTTTCCAAGTGGTTTGTATAAGGCTTCCCCCTTCATGGCATCTAATTTTAGATCATCCCTGTTTCTATGCTTCTGGCTACCATCCTCTTTAGATATTCTAAGATCAGATTCGCTAGTACAACAGAAGAGTGACCTCAATAAAGGAATAGAGGGAGAAAAAGACTCCCCACGCCCCCCAAAAAAACCTGAGGTAAAGAAAAATAATTCTATTTCTAAAAAGAATTTGAAGAGATGTTACATAAACTTGGAGGAAAACTATAGTTGTATTAGGAAACTATTCTAGCCTTCAATGTTCAAGTAAAAACATTGTAGCAACGACGCTCAGCCTCCAACACGAGGTAAAATGCAGACCTAAGCTGTGATGGAAAGACTTCCATTCTATGAATTCACAATCACACTGTGCTGGGTCCCTTTGATTCTGTCCATTACTCACACTAAAGCTCAGATTTTGGAAACAGCTTTGTAAAAAATCAAAGAATTGAAAAAGTAGATCTAAGTATGAGTTGATTTACGCATATGAAAAGTAAGTATGCTTCAAATAACAGCAGGAAGCAATGTGCAGCCACTGACACCCCCGGGAATGGCAATCCAAGGTGACAGAAAAATTCGCTCCCTTCAATCACATCAAGACCAACAACCTTGGTACAAATGCGGCTGCTTGCTCCAAAGAAATTTATGAGAAGAAACCAAATACTCCAAACTAAAACACATTATTGTATTATATTTAATTTCTATCTCAGCCACAAAAGTCTATGAAAATATAATATTACTAAAAATAAACTAGTGTATAAAGCCATTTAACTGAATGAAGTACATATTTCAATTTTTTATATTGGAAAGTGTGGACACATTCCACTTACAGTACATTAAGTTTGGTTTTTAGAGTCACAGCTATAAAATGTAGGTTTTGGGAATATAACCTCCCCATCTAATACAGTTTTTATGGAAAAATCAGATACCTTCCATTATTCTGACCTGTGGCACCATTTCCAGAAACACATTTTAAGTTCAAGAGTCACATTTTAAATAGGACCACTAATAAATTATTATCAATACTTACAAATATTTCACTGGAACAGTTAAGACTGTTACCTCCCAATCACCCATGCCAGCCTGGCTGAAGTCTAAAATCATTAGGCCACAGACTTACCCTGTTTTAGTGCACTAATTCAGTAAGTGTTGTAACTTCTTTGGTGACATTTCTCTGCAACTTCCCAAAAAGAGTAAAGGCATTTCTCCTCAGAAAATAATACTTTGAAACAAAACAACACACCTTAATATACAGTTGATTGGAAATCCAACTTCCAAGTCATGGACGCTCCGTAAGTCTATCGAGAAGCAGAAATGATGCGATGTTGCTGGAACAGCAATCTTCTGTCCTGAGGCTGTTTCTGGAGCATTGGATGTAGTCGCTGGCTGGGCCAGTGAGGCAGGTACAGAAGAAGTGATGGCTGAAATAAATGTAAAAATGTTTCTCTAAATAATTCACTTGCTAAGTTTTTCTTAAGTTATCCAAATAATTTAAAGATATCCCCTTTACCTTCAAGTAAGGAATTTCACCATTTGGTTTTATAAACATATGAATTGAGGCATAAACACCTTGAAAGTGACTTGTCCCATATTATGCAAGCTTTCAGTTCCATTATAGAACTGTGTATAAAGAAGAGCTTACTCTTAGCATGTACTGCAAAAATGAAATCATACAGTACCGATGCAGTTATGTGTGACAGCTGCCTGATTCCAAAAGGCAGCTGAACAGAACTTACCATTAAGGATTATATTTGACACTTAGTGCAAGTATAATTACAATAGTTTTTAAAAAGTAGTTTTGGTTAATTAAAGTACACATGACATAGTCTAATGAAAAGCTAAAACTTGAAAAAACAGAGCCAGCTGGTTCAACCTTGTTACAGACCAGAGATGTTCAGTAAGCGTCCCAGTCATACAGCAGCTCAGTGACAAAGCTGTAATCGCACCCACATTCCTAACTCCTCACCCACCACTACTCCAGTTACTTACAGTACTAAACGTAACAGTAGACCCTTATGTGATGGATGGAAAACTTTCTAAAGCCAGATAAACATGCATTCACAGACTCTTTTTAGGATCAAAAATGATTAGTTTGAGTTTAGTATAAGAAATAGTAACCCCTTTAAAATTTCAATGCATTCAAGATATTCAAGAATTTACTAGTTAAAACTCTATCTGAAAGAACCAGAATTTATTAAAAAACTGTATATTTATTCTAACATGTTTAAACTTCAGACACCCTCAAAGTACTCTCCATTTGATGCAATACACTGATCAAGACGTTTTTTCTACTGCCCAAAACAGTTTTTGAACTCATTGATTTTGATGACTTTTAGTGCTTCTGCCATTTTTGTTGCACCTCTTCCACATCAGCAAAACATTTCTCTTTGAGGCCTTTTTCATCCAGGGAAACAAAAAACAGCTGCTCAGGATGAGAATGGGTGAATAAGGAGGGTGAGGCATGAGGGCCATGCTATTTTTGATCAAAAACTGCTGGGCACTCAGTGTAGTATGGGCAGGTACACTTGCCCAATGAAATGGGCAAACACATTGAAAGAATTAAAAAAAAATTCACTGAAGCCAAATGTAGCCTCTCCCAATAATGGCAGCTGGTACATACACTGATACAGATGGGCTCCTACAACATTTACTGAGTGGGGAAGCCTGCACTACAAGGGTCCCGCCCCCCAGAAGATAATTCAGGGTTTTGTTCTTTTTTTGTCCTCTACTAGGTGAGTGTTCTAGGAACCCTTGATTATTCTTCTTTTTTAAAATTTAGTCTTTATTGTATTTTTTCTCCTATATTCTTTAATTTCTTTTGAACAGGCTACTATTTTCTAGTACAAAAGTAAAAAGAAAAATGTTCTTACCATTTTGCAAGTTCTACAATGAAGTTAAATGGATTACAATTACCTTAAAATGATATTTTTTATACTACTGCACATTATTGGTTCTTTAAAAAACTCAATTTTTACTTAGATCCCATGAAAAGACTCATAGTCATTTATTAGATGGCTGCAAAGGCTATGCCTAAAAAATCTGTTAAAAACAAAATCTTACCCTTTGGATTTGGTTTTGGGTCCTTATCATACTGTAAGCTTTCCACTTCACTTTCTGTTGCATCATCTCTGGTTGGAGGTGACTGGTCGTGAGGTGCAACAGGGGACACACTCGGTGACTTGGGCTCACTGAGTTTCTCCTTTATGGGGGTTAAAGCTCTCTTCTTTGAATGCTGTGGCTCATGTTCATTCTGGGTTTTTAACTCAATTAAAGACTAAAAACAATTTTTAAATAAAGTATAATTTGCAAAGAACTTTCCTTCACAATTAAGCAAAAAACTTGACGTTGACTTTTTAAAATATAAGCTTCCTTTCCCAGTCTGGATATTCCTAGTCTATTTTTCTTCATAATTTGCAAATTTTCTTATAGCATCTAGGACCAGAAAAAGGAAGATGAACAAAAAGGAAATATATCCAGAGCTATCTACCAAAATGCATCCTAATGGGTTGGAGGGAACATTGGATAAAAGAAGTCAGGTATAGGTACCCCTGGAAATGGTTATTCATACCAAGGCCTACACTACTTTAAAAAAATACACACACCAATGTCTAAGTATGATTTTCTTCCTCTCCTCTGGTCTACTACCCTCTAAAAATATAGACATATATATTTCTTAAACTCTCACTTCAGCTTTTCTATCTTTAATTCATAAGCTATATAAAGATCAATTCTTTACAAGACCAGGATGCTGAAGCTGATTTGGGGATACAGTATATACAATAACAAACCATGTACATTCAACCCCACTGCCTAAAGAGAGCATAGGAACTATAAAACACTAATGAACCAAGAACCTTATCTTAGCTCAGGTGAGTCAACCCCCCCAAAAACCCGTTCATAAAGATTCCCAGAAACTAGGTCTAAAAATGTTCTCTTTTGCTGGAGCTCCTTTTCTGCCATAGTCACTGACTACGAGTTGAGGGTGGCAGAATGGTTTCTACCACGTGGGAAGACTGTACCTAAAAGCTTTGGATAGTCACTTATAAACCGTAGCAGTGAAAGCCACAGCACTTTTCAGAAAGGAGGTATCACGTGATGTAGGCTACTAATTAAGAGTAATATATAATAAGCACTTTCTCATGCTAGAAGTTGAACTTTGGTAACTCTTCCAAAGTTCAACTTCTGTGAAGAATCATGAGTGAAACCGGAGAAGCTGCAGTAGAGGAAAGAGGGTCATTACTTGCCTGTGCATCTATGCCTTCTCTCTGCAGAGCCACAGACACTCCCAGAGTTGGGGCCAGCTCCACAGGAATGGGTGCAAGCTTTTGTTTGGCTCGGTTCGGAGGTTCAAGGGTAAAAGCACCCTCAACTGTGACTGGGTGCTGGTTGATTTCTGTACTACCCTTTTTCAGTAATCCTGTCAAGGGTATTTCTGTACTGCCGAGTGACTGGTCTCCACAGCAGAGATGGATCTAATATGAAAGGGAAATCAAGACAGGGTTTTGTATTTCCTTCTTTCTCCTAAACTTTAAAAGTTATTAACACTTAACACAAACTTGTGTTCTATAGAAGGCAAGTATAATGCAGGTTATCTTACTGACCTGCAGTGATTCAGTAATACATTCTGATACGATTGTTGAAATGGTTGATTAGGCACAACATTTACCAAGAACTCAATAATAAAGCTATGACTTATTTTTCATTTTTTCTTTCAATACCGTATAATATATGGTGCACCCATTTTTTCCCTGTCTCTTTGGTGAGCTATGGTTACTTTAATATTTTACCATGCTATTTTACATATGCAAATGATATCATATACATGAACTTAAATAGAAAACAAATACTTGAACAGATTTTTTCTATTTCCAGTTCAATCCTAACTTAAACACATCTCTAAAAAAGTAAGTTAGTAGATCTAGCTATATTTGGAAATTAAAGAACCTCAAATAATTGTTTTATTCTTTTTTCTTGCTTTTCAGACTTTATTTATGAAAAAGTGCTTAACAGAAAAAGGTAAAGGAGAATACCCCGGGGATGGAATGTACTGTTCATCACTGATGGCTAAGTAAAACTTCGACATTACCACCTTTTGCAACAACGAAAAGGAAATTCCAAGTACGTACATGTTGTATAACTATTCTTTTCCCTTACTATATTGAAGCCATGGCAAACTTAGTACTCACGGAAACAATAAGCAATCACAACACGAAAATATTTTTAGCTCTAACATCAACAATATCTGTAACTTAGTCTTAATGTTATCAGGTGTGATGATTATAATGGGCTGGACAAAAGGAATTTTTATGACTTAAATGTTCTTGAGAATCAAACAAGTCAGTACTTTAGGTAAGAATTGATATATCAAATATAGAATAAAATTAAATGTGGCTTTTCTCTGCATCTTATCATTTCATATAGCCTTCAGCTTTCTAAATACCTTGGATTTAGCACAGTCACCTCTAAAATTTAGTTCTACTAAAATTCCTTAATGCCTCTTCTCACTTCCTACCCAAAACACAAGCCTGATCATTTCACTATGAATAAATATCACATCCTATAGATGACTATCCCCTTTTAGGTTAATTTAAAGCAATTGTAATAGAAATAGAACAGTAATTTTCACTAGGTAATGTTCACTTTTAGAGTCCACTTTGAAATTAGTTTATAAAAACTCCCATTCAAGGGCAGGTTTTAGAAAGTTATGTTATCTCTCTGCTTTTCTAAAAAAATTTATTTATTTATTTATTTATTAGAGACAGGGAAAGGAGGAAGAAAGAAATGGAGAGAAACATCCAGTGGTTGGTTGCCCTTTGCACGTGCCCTGACATGGGGACTGAACCTGCAACCCAGGCATGCACCTCAACTGGGAATCAAACTGACAACCTTTTGCTTTGTGGGCAATGTCCAACCAACTAAGCCCGACCAGTCAGGGCTCTCTTGCTTAATACCAATGAGGAGTGTAAATTCTGAACTCTCAAGTGGGATCTTTGTGCTTATAGCTATCTCCACCAACAGTAATGAAACCTTCCCTGTGCTCACAGCTTTAAATGTCAAGTATAATGTTTTATTACAAAGGACTGATAACTGACATATCTCTTTTCACAATTAACTAGGAAGGACATAAATCTCTTAAAATTCTGAAGTAACTATTATGCCATGACTTTACAAGTCAGGATAATTCCTAAAAAAAAAAAAAAAGATGTGGCAGAAAAAATGGCCTCCACTAGTAAAATGGTTTAGGTACCTTTCTAATGCTTAAAAATATCATCTCTAATAAAAAAAAAAAACAATTTTCTGTAGTACTTACCTGTAGTTTAGATTGAAGAGCCAGGTAAACACGAAGAATTTCTACACTGCTTCGTATTCGAACAGATGCTCTCTCTGGCTCAAAGTTTGGGTTGATCAAATCATTGAAGGGTTCATTTGTAACATCATTTCCCAGCAAAGAATAGTAAAAGAAAAACTCAGGCTGTCTTTCTGGAAGTTTCATGGTACACGGAATTAACTAAACATTTAAAAATAATGAAAAAAAAAAAAAGACAGTATTACTCTGTAAACCACTAAACATGCTCAGTATGTTTGATGAACTCCAAAAATTTTGCAAAAATGTTCATGATTTTTTAATTTCAAGTCTTAAAAATCACTCAAAATGTCTAAATCTCTGCCAAATTACTAGTCTGATTAATTTTAGAAGTTTATCTTGGAAGAGCATAGAAGAGCACAGACACAAAAATAATTTTATAGATTTAAAGTTCACATTTCATTCACCAGACCCATGATTACATGAAAGTTCACTGAGAAGAAATGTTTTTACAATTGAGTTTTCCTTATTTCCGAATATCCTAAAATCTTTTCCTTCCTCTGCCATCCTCTTCATAAATGAGAGAAGGTTGTTAAAAAATCTTAATCCAGGCTATTTAATATAACACCCTAGTCCCGACTTTTGATAAAAAAGTATTTAAGCCACTCTATCAAAATTTGGAGACCGGTAAACTAGCAATTGCTGAAGGATGCCTTCTGTACTAGGAGTAATATTAAAGTTGGTAGATTCACGGCCACATATAACATAGACATAGGATTCTTGTCCCATAAAATATAAAATAGCCTCTAACAGACCTTTAATGTCCACTAGAAAATTGTTAAAAATAACAATAAACTATAAACAACTAATGTATTCATCATCAGGAGATGGCTTAAATATATGAGGTCTGTCTGGAAAAATTCTAGCCACTGTTAATATAGTGAGAATGGTTTGTAAACATCAATGTAACCTGGCAGCCAATGAGAGTGGACTAGAATATGCATGCATGAACAATGACAACTTCACTGTACTAGTCAGTGGGGGTATAGATGTCATTAAATGAGAATGTGTACTGTGTGGCCATTGCACTCAAAATGACTGAGTGAGTAGAACAACAAATCTGCATCAAATTCTGTGTTAAGCTTGAACATTACTCCACAGAAACTAATTGGATGATTCAGAAGGCCTCAGCTATGGGCAACTGGTGATTGGCAGCTTCATGACAACAATGCACCAACTCATGCATCACGTTTCGTGCAGTTTTGTGGGAAAACATCAAGTCACCCAGGTGACTCAGCCCCCTTACAGCCCAGATTTAGTGCCCTGTGACTTCTGGAAATTCCCCAAACTAAAATGACCTTTGAAAGGGAAGAGATTTCAGACTAATACCATTGGGTAGCTGATAGCAACTGGGAGCACTGTGTGAGGCCCCAGGGTGCCTACTTTGAAGGGCACTGAGATGTCATTGTCCTGTGTGCAATGTTTCTTGTATCTTCTTCAGCAAATGTCTCTATTTTTCAAAGCACATGGCTGGATACTTTCTGGACAGACCTCGGATTAAGTAATCATACAGTGTCTCTGCTAAATGATGACATAATGACATGAAAGTTATCTGAGATATAATGTTAGGTAAAAATGTTATAAAGAGTTTGTATGGTTTATATAAAATTGCTATAACCACTTAGATGAAAATGAATTTAATTCATGTACTGAGCACATAGTAAATATTCAATAGTTATTTTTTTATGTAAAGTATAAAGTAAAATAGGTGGTCAACATAGCAGAATAGATAAACCTTTGCTCACCTCCTCCCATGACCATATAAAATTATAGAATAACCACCATTAAGAAGCACACTAAGACTAACTAAACAGAATTCCTATAATTAAGAATATAAAGAAGCTGTGTTGAGACTGGTGGGAGGGACAGACATGTGGAACAGGCAGATCCCACACCCAGAGTGTGGCAATTTAGAATCAGGAGGAATATCTCTGTTGCAGAAGTCCCCACTGAGGAGCAAGGGGTCCCAGCCTTAACACTGGGCTCCCAAGCCCAGGACGCCAGTACTGGGAACAGAAGTCTCCATAACACTTGGCTGTGAAAACAAGAGGGAACCGTGTCTGAAAAAGACAGTGGGTTGCTTAAAACTTAGGTGTTGCAAGTTTGAGCACAGATTCACTTAGAAACTCACTTGCTTGGAGCTCCAGCACAGTGGCAGTAGCTCAAAGATCCTAAGGGGTGTATGGGGAGGAACTAAAATGACTGGCTTCAGGGCTAGGGCTACAGGGCAGGTTTCAGGCAGTTCTCTCTTGAGGACCTAAGTGCTGGTGGACACCACTGTTCCTTTGCAGAGGCTTCCCCTCCCCGACCCCCCCCCCCCCAGCCAACATATACCAAATCTAATCTTTGCATCAACCTGGCTAACAGTGTTTGCCCCTCCCTGGTGATTCCCTGAGACCATGCCCCACCCTACTCCCAGGCCTGACCCAAACCACTTTTCACAGCTTTCCCACACCAGTGGCTTGCCTTGGCTCACACAGCACTTTCCTAAAAGCTCTCAAAGGTCCACAAATCCCAAACAAGCAGCAGCTGACCTCCATGAGCCCTGTGCCTCTTGCTAAACAGTCCCCAAGTCTAGCACTAGGGGCAGCCAGTCTCACTTCACAGCATAACCTTTTCCAGGAACCTCGAAGCACAACAGAGGTAGCAACCAACTGCAGATGAAATTGTAGCTCCTACCAAGTGGCTTTAGGCCAGGTACAGGCAGAAGTTGACTTTGGCTTGCACCAGAGCCCCTCACAAGAAGCCTCAGAGTCAACACACCCAGTAGGTGGCTTCAGAG
Source organism: Tonatia bakeri (assembly GCA_004024845.1). Taxonomy (NCBI): domain Eukaryota; kingdom Metazoa; phylum Chordata; class Mammalia; order Chiroptera; family Phyllostomidae; genus Tonatia; species Tonatia bakeri. Next base: position 261,468 of record PVIA01000456.1, on the reverse strand, counting down.
TGAACCAGAGTACCACCCAATCACCTTTACAAACACTACACCCACAGGGCAGATTTGATATGCACCAGAGTCCCACTAAAGCAAATCCTGCTACAGAGAGTCAGCCTGTGCACAACAGCTCATCTGCTACTGTCACAGCCAGTCAATATAAGGATCAATCACATCTACTGACATGCCTACCACAATCAAGGCTCAAATGCAACATGAAGGTACACACCACCCACACAAGGGACACCACTGGAGCATCCAGCTCAGGTGACCAGGGAGACTGCGTTGCTGGGCCCCACAGGACACCTACTATATAAGACCACCCTGCCATGACTAGGAGACATAGCAGATCTACCTAATACACAGAAACAAACATAGGAAGCCAGCTAAAATGAGAAGAAACACACCACAAATGAAGAAGTAAAACAAAACTCTGGAAAAAGGACTAAACAAAATGAAGACAAGAACATTGACAAAATAGAGAGTTCAAAACACTGTTCCTAAAGATGTAAAATGATCTCAGTGAGAACTTCAACAAAGACACAAAACATAAAAATGGATATAGAAAACAAAACAGAACCAGTCAGATGTGAAGAATATAATAAGTAAAATGCAAAATACCTTAGAGGGAATCAATAGTAGATTAGGTAAAACAGAGGATCAAATCAGTGATCTGAAAGATAAGGTAATAGAAAACACCCAATCAGAACAGCAAAAAGAAAAAAGAATTTAAAACATTAGGATAGCTTATGGGACATTGTGGATAACATCAAGCAAGGCAACATTTGCATCAAAGGGGTACAAGGAGAAAGAGAGAGCAACAGATTAAAAAACCTATTTGATGAAACAATGATTAAAAACTTGCCTAACCTGGTGATAGAAAAAGACATACAAATCCAGAAGCACAGCAATTCCTAAATGAGATGAACCCAAAGAGGCCCACTCCAAGACACACATAATTAAAATACCAATGGTTATAGACAAAGAGAGACTTTTCCTCAAAGTAGCAAGAAAAAAGCAATTATATACATGGGACAGTTAGCTGAGTTCTCAACAGAAACTTTGCAGGCCAGAAAGATTGGCACAAAATGTTCAAAGTAATAAAAAACAAGGCCCTACAACCAAGAACTGCAGGGTAGAGTAGCCTATGAATCAAAGTACAAATAGTTTCCAAAACAAGAAAAGGCTAAAGGAGTTCATTGCTACCAAACCATTATTATAAGAAATGTTAAAGGGACTTAAGAAAAAACAAGATAAAAAACATGAATAAAAAATATCAGAAAAATATACTCACTGATAAAAGCAAATATAAACAGTGGATCAACCAACTATAAAGCTAGTACAAAGGTTAAAATAGATTACTACAAACATAGCTCGGTATATATGAAGCACATGGTAACCACAAACCAAAAATCTGTAACAGAAATAAAAACAATGAAGAGAAAGGAATTCAAACAACACTATAGAAAGTTACTAACATACAAGAGGCTAAGAAAGGAACAGAGGAGAACTACAAAAACAATCAGAAATCAATGAATAAAACTGCAATAATTACATGCCTATCAATAATTACGTTAAATATAAAGGAGCAAAGGGTTCAATCAAAAGACACAGGGTGACCAAATGGATAAAATCATAAAACCTATACATATGCTGCCTACCAACTTCAAACTAAAAGAAAAACAGACTCACAGGAAAGGGATGGAAAAGATAGTTCATGAAAATGGAAACAAAAAAGGTGGGGTAGCAATATTTACATCAGACAAAATCACTTTAAAACAAGGGCTGTAAGAAGAAATGAAGAAGGGTGTTTCATAATGATAAGTGGATCATTCCAACAAGAGGCTAAAACACTTGTCATAAATATCTATGCACTCAACACAGGAGCACCTAAATATATAAAGCAAATATTGCTGAATATAAGGGGAGAGATCAATAGTAATACAGTCACATTAAGGGACATTTAAGACCCACTGACATCAATGAAAAGATAAAATAGACAGAAAATCAACAAGGAAACAGTGGCCTTAAATGACCTTCCACTATATGACTGAAATGGTATTTTTAGGTGATTTCACCCAAAAACAAAATATACAATCTTTTCAAGTGCACATGGAACAGGTCTAGCATAGACTACATGTCAGGCCACAAAACAAGTCTCAATAAACTTAAGAAGATCAAAATCATTATCAAGCATCTTCTTTGATGACAATAGCATGAAACTAGAAAACAATTACAAGAAGATAAATGAGAAACAAATGCATAGGCTAAATAATATGCAACTAAACATTTAATGGGTTAATAATGAAATCAAGGAAGAAATCAAAAGTTATCTCGAGAAAAATAAAAACAAGAACAGAATGACCCTAAATGTATGGGACACAGCTAAAGCAGTGTAACAGGGAAATTTACAGCAGTATAAGCCTACCTGAAGGAACGAGAAAAATCTCAAATAAACAACCTAACCTTACACTAAAGAAAACTTTTTAAAAAAGAACACCGCCACCATCCAAAAGGAGTATAAGGAAGGAAATAATAAAGATCAGAGTGGAAGTAAATAAAACAGTCTAAAAACAGAAATGATCAATGAAATAACAGATGATTATTTGAAAATATAATCAAAATTGATAAACCTTCAGCTAGACTGGTCAAGAAAAAAAGAGAGAGGGCCTGAGTAAATAAAATCAGAAACGGCCCCAGCTGATGGCTCGGTTGTTTGGAGTGCTGTTCCGTAAAACATAAGGTTGTGGGTTCAGTCTCTGGTTGGGGTGCATACAGGAGGCAACCAGTCCATGTTTCTCTCTCCCCTCCTTTTTCTCTAAAATCAATAAACATCTCCTCCTTTGAGGATTTTTAAAAAATCAGAAATGAAAAAGAAATAATAACAGCGCAGAAATACAAAGGATTATAAGGAAATACTACAGTATGCCACAATATTAGACAACCTGGAAGAAATGGATAAATTTGTAGAAAAATACATATCTTCCAAAACTGCGTCATGTGGAAACAGAAGATCTGAACAGACTGGTAACTGCTAATGAAATCAAATCAGTTATCAAAAAACTCCCAACAAAGAAGAGTTCTGGACCAGATGACTTCACAGGTGAACATTACCAAACATTTAAAGAAAAATTAATACCTATACTGCTCAAACTATTGCAAAAAATTGAAGAGCAGGGGAGACTCTGAAATTCATTTTGAGGACAGCATTATACCAAAAATGGGCAAAAACATTACAAAAAAAGAAAAATTATAAGCATGGTGAACACAGATGCAGAAATCCTCAAAAAACTATTAGCAAGCCATAAAAAAAAACATACACCATGACCAAATGGAATTTATTCCCAGGACGCAAGGTTGGTTCAATATCAGCAAATCAATTAATATGATATATCACATACACAAAATGAAGGCTAAAAATCACATGAACATAATAAGCATTTAACAAAATCCACTGTCCATTTATAATTAAAATTTTTTCAGCAAAATAAAGATAAGGAAATGTTGGGGACCACCCTGCCTGGTCTCAGGAAGCTGTGACCCCCTGTGACTTAGGCTGAGTGAGAGACCTCCAGACCAGGAGCCACTAAGGAGACAAAAATTATTCCCCTGGCATGAACGCTACCTGTTCTGTTCCTGGCCTTTAATGCTTGATCAGTTAGCCAATGACGGGTAACAATTCTCTAAGATGGAGAATGGACCTAAGACAGGTGCTGACCACTTTAAGGCGTCTGGAATGAGACTCATGAGGCTGTGGAAATGAAGGGGCTGTGGAAAGGAAGGAGTGATCGACATCAACCCCTGCCCCCTCTTAGCCTGAGTCTTTGTATTTAGATGTGAGAAATCCAAGTCTCCTGGCTGCCTCTGTCTCCTGCCCTTCTCAGGGCTAAGCAAACAGCCAAAGGGGCAGCTTAGACCAGAGACAGCGGACCCCCGGGGTAATCAGGCCTGGGGCATAGCATATGCAAGATCCTGTAAGATCTGTTTGCTAGAGGATGTTATTAACTTAGAATTTAAAGGCACAGACAAGAAACCAAAACTAGCCCTTTGAGCCATGTAAGCCCTTTCATATGATAAAACTCCAATCTCTGCCCGTAATCACAGCAGGGACTGTGTTAGCATCTTTGTAAGTTACCTGTTCCCTTTGATCCCTTCTGCCAGACTGTGAATCCACAAACTGTGTCTACTTTCTCAATAAAACCCCACTGGGGTAAAGGTACAGGGCTCTCCCCACTAGAGGGTTAGCCATGTTCTCTGTGTCCCCACAGGATTAGGATAAATTCTGTGTATTATGAGTGTTTAATGAACATCCGCAGCCAAGATGAATACCGCAGGATGGCCAGGGTGGTAAATTCTTCTTCACAAGGAAACACATTTCAACATAATAAAGGCCCTATGTTACAAACCCATACCTAACATCATACTCAATGGTAAAAAGCTAAAAGCTTTTTCTTTAAGACCAGGAACAATACAAGGATGTCCATTTTCACCCTTTTTATTCAACATAGTATAGAACTCCTAGCCATAACAATGCGATGAGAGAGAGAGAGAAAGGCATCCAAACTGAAAAGAAGGAAAACTGTCATTATTTGTAGATGACATGATACTATATTTAGAGAGAACCCTAAGATTCCAGCATAAACTATTAAGGTAATTGAATTGAGCAAAGTAGTAGTATACAAAATTAATATTCAGCCTTGGCTGGCGTAGCTCAGTGGATGGAGCGCAGGCTGCGAACCAAAGCATCGCAGGTTCGATTCCCAGTCAGGGCACATGCCTGGGTTGCAGGCTACGGCCCCCAGGCCCCCAGCAACCGCATGTTGATGTTTCTCTCTCTCTCTCTCTTTCTCCCTCCCATCCCTCTCTAAAAAATAAATAAATAAAATCTTAAAAATAAATAAATAAATAAATAAATAAAATTTATATTCAGAAATCAGTTGCATTTTTATGCACCAACAAAGAACTACCAAAAAGAGAAGTAAAAAATATGATCTCAATTACAATTGCTTCAAAAAGAATGAAATACCTGGGAATAAATCTAACCAAGGAGGTAAAAGACCGGTACTCAGAAAACTGTAAGACATTAAAGAAACTGATGATACAAGTAGGATATGCTATGTTCATGGATAGGAAGACTTAACATTGTTAAAATGTCCATACTACCCAAAGCAATCTACAGACTCAGCACAATCTCTATCAGAATGGTAACAGCATTTTACACAGAACTAGAACAAATAATCCTAAAACCAATATGGAACCAGAAAAGACCCTAATAGCCAAAGCAATACTGAGAAAGTAGAACAAAGTTGGAAGTATAATGCTACCTGATACCAAACTGTACTCAAAGGCTATATTGTATTCAAAACAGGATGGTACGGGCATTAAAAAAAAAAAAAAAGACATATAGATCAACGGAACAGAACAGAGAGCCCATAAATAAACTCAGAAATAAATGTGTATATGGTCAATTAGTCTATGACAAATGAGGTAAGTCTATACAATGGTATAAACACAATCTCTTTGATAAATGATGTTGGAAAAACTGACATGTACATGCAAAAAAAAATAAAATAAAACTAAGACCACTTTCTTATATCATATGTAGGAATAAACTCAAAATGAATTAAAGACTTAAATGTAATACCTGAAACCATAAAACTCCTAGAAGAAAACATAAGCAATAAACTCTTTGCCATCACTCTCAGTGATATATTTTTTGTTAATATGTTCCTTGGGCAACAGAAACAAAAGAAAATATTAATAAATGGGACTATATCAAACTAAACAGTTTTTATACAGCAAAGGAAACCTCAACAAAATGATATGACAATACACTGAATAGAACACATTCTTCAATGATATATCTAATAAGGGTTTAATATTTAAAATGTGTAAGAAACGCATACAACTTAGCAGCAAAATAACAAACAATCCAATTAAAAAATGGGCAGAGGACCTAAATAGACACTTCACCAAAGAGGACATACAGATGCCAAGAGACCTATGAAAAGATGCTCAACATCACTAATTATCACAGAAATGCAAATTAAAACTGCAATGAGTTGTCACCTTGTATTTGTCAAAATAGCTATCATCAATAAATCAACAAGAGTAGCAAGGATGTGAAGAAAAGAGAACCCTGGTGTACTGCTGGTGGGACTGTAAATTGGTGCAGCCATTACGGAAAATAGTATAGAGGTTCCTCAAAAAATTAAAAATAGAACTACCACATAAGCCAGCAATTCCACTTCTAGGTATTTATCCAAAGAAATGCAAAACACTATTTCAAAAACATACATGCACCCCATATTCACTTAGATATTATTTACAATAGCTAAGATATGGAAACAATCTGAGTGGCCATCAATAGATGAATGGACAAAGATGTGGTACATACATAATGAAATGTTACTTAGCCATAAAAAAAGGAATGAAATCTTGCCATTTGCAACAACACAGAGAGACCTACAGGGTATTATACTAAGAGAAAGAAGTCAGACAAAGAAAGACAAACACCATATGATTTCACTTATATGTGGAATATTTCACTTATATGTGGAAAAAACAAACAATCCAAACAGAAACAAATTCATAGATACACAAAACAAAATGATGGTTGCCAGATGGGAGGGGTGTCCAGGGGAATGGGTGCACATGGTGAAGGGATTAAGAAGTATAAATTCGAAGTTATAAGAATAGTCACAGGGGTGAAAAGCATAGCACAGGAGGTATGGTCAATATAACTATGGAAGGTGTCAGATGGTTACTAGACATTTTATAGTTATATAAATGTCTAATCATTATGCTGTGTACCTGAAGCTAATCTAATATTGTATGTCAACTGTAATTTAAAAACAAAAATTAAAGAAATATAAAAATAAAATCCATCATTGTATTTCTTTTTAAATACTAAATTAGTATTTTTAAAAAACAGACATAGAAAAGTACATAAACTGTAAGGTCAGAGCTCAATGCATTTTTACAAAGTAAACACATCTGTGGGACTAGCACTCACATCAAAAAAAATAAAATAAAGCACTGGGACTTCTGGCCAAGATGGAGTTGTAGGTAGATACAATTTGCCTCCTCGCACAACCAAAAGAATGACAATAACACATTTAAAAACAAAAAAATAACCAGAACTACCACAAAACAGAATGGTATAGAAGTCTGACAACCAAGGAGTTAAACAAGAAACATTCATCCAGACTGATAGGAGGGGCAGAGATGGGCAGCAGGGACAGAGAAGACTCAAGTCAAGGCAGTGGCTAGAGGACCAGGTGGTCCCACATTTGTGTGCGGATAAACCGGGAGCAACAACTAGTAAGCAAGACAGACCAAGCAACCCAGGGTTCCAGCACAGGGAAACAAAGCCAGAAACCTCTGACTGAAAAAACGTGTGGGAGTTGAGGCAGCAGGAGAACCTCCCAGCCTCACAGGAGAGTTCACTGGAGAGACCCACAGGATCCTAGAATGTACACAAACCCACCCACCCGGGAATCAGTCAGTACCAGAAGGGTGCACTTTGCTTGTGAGTAGCAGGGGAAGTGACTGAAAGCCATCTGAGAGCCCAGCTAGTGGCATTTCTCCCTCTCAGACCCCTCAACCACATGCAGAGCCACAAAACAGCAATGCAGGTTGCCCCACCCTGGGAAATACCTAAGGCTCCACCCTTTACTACATAACAGGTATGCTACGACAAAAAAATATGTCCCAAATGAAACAGATCACAACCCCCAAAACAGAACTAAGTGATGAAAAGTAAGCCAACCTATCAGATGCACAGTTCAAAACACTGGTAACCAGGATGCTCACAGAAATGGTTGAGTACAGACACAAAACAGAGGAAGAAGTGAAGGCTATGCAAAAGGAAATAAAGGAAAATATACAGGGAACCAAGAGTGATGGGAAGGAAACAGGGACTCAAATCAACAACTTGGATCAGAAGGAAGAAATAAATATTCAACCAGAACAGAATGAAGAAACAAGAATTCAAAAAAATGAGGTGAGGCTTAGGAACCTCCAGGACAATTTTAAATGTTCCAATATCCAAATCATAGGGATGCCAGAGGGAGAAGAGTAAGAATAAGAAATTGAAAAATTATTTGAAAAAATAATGAAGGAGAACTTCCCCAATCTGAAAAAGGAAATAGACTTCTAGGAAGTCCAGTAAGATCAGAGAGGCCCAAAGAACTTGCACCCAAGGAGGAACGCACCAAGGCACATCATAATTACATTAGCCAAGATTAAAGAGAAGCAAAGAATCCTAGAAGCACCAAGAGAAAAGGAGATAGTTACCTATAAAGGAGTTCCCATCAGACTGTCAGCTGATTTCTCAAAAGAAATCTTGCAGGCAAGAAGGGGCTGGAAAGAAGTATTCCAAGTCATGAAAGGCAAGGACCTATATTCAAGATTACTCTGTACAGCAAAGCTTTCATTTAGAATGGAAGGGCATATAAAGTGCTTCCTAAAGAAGGTCAAGTTAAAGGAGTTCATCATCACCCACCCCTTATTATATGAAATGTTAAAGGGATTTGTCTAAGATAAAGAAGATAAAAACTATGAACAGTAAAATGACAACAAACTCGTAACTATCAACAACTGAATCTAAAAAAACAAAAACAAATGGAGGAAACAACTAGAACAGGTAGAGAATTTCAGAAATGGTTCACGTGGAAACATGATACATGGAGGGTTATCAGTGGGGGAGTGGGTGGGGAGAGAGGGGGAAAAGGTACAGGGAATAAGTAGCATAGATGGTAGGTAGAAGATAGGCGGAGGGTAAGAATAGTATAGGAAATGCAGAAGCTAAAGAACTTATATATATATAACTCATGGACATGAACTAAAGTGGGGGAATGAGGGTGAGAGGAGGTACGCAGGGTGGAGGGGAATAAAGGGGGGGAAATGGGGCAACTGTAATAGCATAATCAATAAAACATAAGAAAAATCAAACAAAAAAAGAGGCAATGTTTCTCACATCGATGTTTGTCTCCCTCTCTTTCTCCCTCCCTTCCCATGTCTAAACAAATAAAATTAAAAAAAGAATAATAAAAATGGAACTGCCTTTGAGCCAGCAATTCCAGTTCTGAGGTTATATCCTAAAAATTCTATAACACCAGTTTGAAAGAATATACACAGCACCTGTATGTTCATTGCAGCATTATTTACAATAGCTAAGATCTGGAAACAGCTCAAGTACCTATCAGTAGATGAGTGGATAAAAAAGCTGTGGTCTTTTTCTTAAAAAAAAAAATATATATATATATATTTATTTATTTTTAGACAGAGGAGAAAAAAAAAGTAAATACTAGGCAGTACCCAGGGATGAATAAATTATTGGAGTTAATTTTTTGTGTTTTTAAAAATTATTATAAAATACACATAACAGAACATTACTACTTTAACTGTTAAAAAGTGTACAGTTCATTAACATTCAGTTATTCAAAATGTTGCACAAACCATCAGCACTGTCTAGTTCCAGGGATTTTTCATCGCCCCAAGCGAAAACACCACAGCTGTTAGGCAGCCATTCCCCATTCCCCCCTTTCTCCAGCCCCTGGAAACTACAACTCTGATTTTTCTCCTCTATGAGTTTGCCCATTGTGGATGTTTTACATAAATGGAATTGTACAATATATGGCCTTTTAAGTCTGGCTTCTTGTTTCACTGAGCATATTTTCAACAATTGTCCAAGCTGTAGCAAGTATCAGTACTTAATTCCTTTTATAGTTGAATAATATTCTACTCTATCTATGTACATTTTGTTTATCCATTCATTCACTGATGTACACCTGGGTTGTTTTTATCTTTTGGATATTGCGAATCGTGTTGCTATGAACATTTACATACAAGTTTTTATGTGAAATACCTGTTTTTAATTCTTTTGATATATACCTAGGAGTGAAATTTGCTGGGTCATATGATAATTTTGTTTAATGTTCTGAGGAACCTATTTGGCTTAATTTTTTAAAAAACATTTTATTTATTTATTTTCAGAGAGAGGGGACGGGAGAGAGAAAGAGAGGGAGAGAAACATGGATTGGCTGCCTCTCACACACCCCCAACTGGGGACCTGGCCTGCAACCCAGGCATGTGCCCTGACCAGGAATTGAACTGGCAACCTGACCTTTCAGTTTTCAGGAGGACACCCAACCCACTAAGCCACACTAGTCAGGGCTTGCCTCAATTTTTAACAGAGATAGCAAACAGCTTGTCAGACAAATCTGCTTTCAAAAAAACCAAACACAAACAAAACCAGAGTGATCTGTCCCAATAAGTCACCTTGCATTATCAAAAACTATTAGTTACAGTGTGGATTCAATAGGTCAATTACCTCCAACAGGCCTTTACACACAAATATAGCTTCACAGATACAAACTATATACTAGGCACTTTAAGTTATTACATTATCTCATTCCTCATACACATTTGTAAACTGGTTGTATCACCACTACATAACAGAAAATTCAAGCCTCAGACAGGTGAAGTGGGTTGCCTAAGCTAAAGAAAGCAGTAAGGAGTGAGAATGAGATTCCAACTCAAATCCATCTTACTGCAAATCCCGTAAGAGGCAAGAGAGCATAATAAGGGAATTTTAAAAATGTGAAAAGTAACCACTTGGCCAGAAATACGTAGGCTATTTATTTGGTGTAAAACATACCTAAGACTTGGTTTCCTCATCTTAAAAATGAAAGATAATAATTCCCTAAAGGCGTGGTAGGATTAAATGCAGCAAATGCAAAGAGGTTGGTACAATGCCAACCTCACAGAACATAACACACAGTGAATGATTGTTAATATTTAACAATTATGCTTCCCTAGGGAGTTGAAAAACATTAAAAATAAAGTGGCAATTTAAAATGCTTTGCAGATATCTCACAACACAGTAAAAACGCACTGTAGTTGTCTAATGTTCTGGTGTTTTAGTGTTCTTTTTTTTTAAGATTTTATTTATTTATTTTTAGTGAGGGAAGGGAGGGAAAAAGAGAGAGAGAGAGAAACATCAATGTGCAGTTGCTGGGGACTGTGGCCTGCAACCTAGGGATGTGCCCTGACTGGGAATCGAACCTGCGAAGCTTTAGTTTGTAGCCCGTGCTCAATCCACTGAGCTACGCCAGCCAGGGCTTCTAGTGTTCTGATATGATTAATGAAAACATAGTGGACAGGGCTTCCCCCCAATCTGAGTGCATATTATGCTGGGACAATCCACAAGCAGAGAAGAAAAATAAGAAAATTATTTTGGGGGAAAGACAAAAGCAAATAAAATGTCAATGAGAAAATGACAACACTAAATTAGGAGAAAGAGTAAAGTTCAAAGAACAGTACTTATAAAAGTGCTTTCTGTAGTGGGCATCAATTGTGTGACAAAGTTAAACATATTTCCTGTGAAAAATCTTTACATTTGATAAATTTTACAAGTCAGAGAAATATGTGGTCACTAACTCAATTCACTTGTGAATGTGGACTATGTGGGAATTTTGTACCTCTAAGTAAATAATCTCATAAAAATTTTAGCCATAAGTCATATTCTTTATTTTTAAAAAATATTAATTTATTTTAATTAAGTTGCTACAGAACAACATAATTAAAAAAAGAAAACTGGACATGATCCTCAGAAGGGCAGTGGGTGGAACAACAGCTAATTTTGTGCTGATGAGCCATTTTGGGGAAGAGGCAATCTGCCACGAGCCCCACTCATCCTTGCACAGTTTTGCTAACTGCCAGGACCGCGAGGCCCTGACCACTCTCACCCAGGCCATTTCCTAGGGCTGTTTATGCAGCTGGTGACTTTGAGCTAAGGTAACATGTCTTTGGGACAAAGACCAGGACTGCTCACAATAAAAGTGGTGTGTTCCCCACATTCTGTATTCTTCAGCTGTGATGCAAACTCACTGTGACCCTCTGTGTCTCCATGCAAGAAACAGTAACAGGCTCACTGGCTATTTGTAAATACCAGACCCCACAGCTACTAAGCTATGACTGAGACAAAGCGCTCCCAACACCGCACATTTCTGCAACGAAGTTATTCAACGCTTTGAAAAAAATCCTTCCATACCAGTCCTTACACTCACTGCCACACAGTACAACGGGAAACAACGCTTACTAATAGTCTTCCTTCTAAATCCTGAGAGACTGAATTTATTCTTACTACCAAGATCATCACAATTTGTTCTTTTCCTAAAGCAAAAATGCTTTCTGATGAAAGAAAATAGTTTTCTATTTCATTTTTAAAAAGTAAAAAAAAAAGTCAATTTGCAAATCTTTTTAAAACCTGAAAGCAGATTAAAAAAAATAAAGTTCAATTTTCAAGTTCTTTATGAATCACTGGTCTGAGGGGAAGTCTCACCTGCTCCAGCTGGGTGGCAAACGCGATGGTCACCGACATGGTGAAGAAGTCAGTGCAGCGCTCCGCCGGCCCGATCTGATGGTAGCCTCCCTCCTCATTCAGCACCGCCACAATGTCCCTGGGGTCAAGTCCAGATAGGCTGCCAGGGACTTTATGGAGAAAAGTAAATAAACTACATTATAGGTTGCCATTAAAAGATTTTGAAAGCTGGTTAAACTTTTTTGTTTGCAGTTTTCATGGACACATTTACTATCTCAGTAAGGTTTCCAGTGATTTTATATATAACCACCATTTTCTATCTGTACATGAAGTCATATTTTGAAATTAACTAACATTTTTAAAACTTCAATTTCATTAACCACAGAGAAAAGGCATCACAGGTTTTCTAAAGGAAGTGAATATAAACTGGGAACTGAAAAATAAGCGAAATTTGGCTAAAAATAGAAAGGTGACTGAAGAGAGAATGAGGGAGTCAAAAGTGCTCTGGGCAGAAGGAGCAATACAAACAAAGACTCAGCAGCAAGAGAAGGCATGTACAGACTGATGCGCCGAGTCAGAGCAGGAGGGCCGACCTAGAAGAGCTAAGCCTGGAGGGATAGGCAGAGGCCATCTCAGAGTCTTCTTCAATGCCATGTTACAACAAATGGGTAGTTTTCTAAGAATAAGAGAACACCATGAAACAATTTTGAGAAAAGGACTGACATAATCAAATAGACTTCGATATGAAGAGAATGGAGAGTTTTCGTTTTTCAAATTGATCAAGAAAAAAAAAAAACAAAACCACACACAACTTAAGTAATAGACAATATTCAGTACTAGGGAGAACGCAGTAAAGCGAACACTCTCAATATGCCCATAAGTACAGACTAGTGTACAACCTTTTGAAGGGTATTAACTCAGGGCTTATCAAAATTTTATGCATGCATATTCTGTAAACAAGTAGTCATTCCTGACTCCTTCAGGAGTTAATCCTGAAGCAATGAGCTCACTAAAGCCATGACTAAAAACTGCACAATGGTTCAGAACACAGACACTAGAGTCACACAGACCAAGGTTCCAATCCCAGTTCTGCCACTCACTAATTATATAGGAAAACTATGATCTCCTTCAGTCTCATTTTTTCTGCAAAGTTTTTTGTGTTGTTGAGAAGATAAAATTAAACAACAAAAAGTACTTAGCATAGTATCTGACAATTAAGCACTTGAATAAAGGTAGCCATTTAATTTTAAGGTCAAGGGAGCTTAGAAATCAAAATAACTGTGACAGGTCTCTTACTGTCAGGAAAGGGAGTTACAAGTATGGAAGGGGAGAAGAACCAGGATAAATCTTGCGGTGCAGGACTGGATGGACTGAAGGTGTCTGTGAGTGTATGCTTTTCAATAAATGTAGAGATAATAAAGAAAAGTAAGAGAGACACAAAGATACATATACTCGTGTGTCTATGTAGGGTGGAGCAAGAGTAGGTTTACAGTTGTTTGCATGAATAGTTATAATATTTCCTCTGTGTCTACATGCACAAATTCTCTTTTTCCACTGAAAGGGCCTGAGTGCAGCAACATCCCAATAGCAATTGACATTCCTAGAGCTTGGATCTTGACTTCTAAATAGCATTCTTTACTCAAAGGAAACAGGGCTCCTTGAAGAAATGGTTGAATCCAGGGCTGAGACAGGAAACGTATAAGATAAGCCTGAACCATCTTCTTGTGCCAAAAAACAAGAAAAAACTAAAAAAATTATGGAGACAGTCAAAAGGAAACAGAAGCTTGCAGAAGCTGCCACTGTGCAAATTTGGGACAAATATGATAGGTAAAAATTGTAACCCACTAAATAAAATGAGAAAATTATAAGTCTACACTTATATAATATAAACAAACAGAAGGTTTAATGAAGAAGAAATATTTTTATAATTTTATAATTCTGACCCATAAAACATTTACTAATTACAAAGGAAAAATAGTAAGTTTACAATTGAGAACACAGACACACAACACCTTAATCAAGTAATCAAAGTGGTCATCATCAATAATGGAACAAATCAAATTTCTGTGTCACCTGACAAGATAGCAATGAGAGAAACACAGCACCATTTCTGTGACAGCCCTGCCAAAGGTGTACAACCTAAATCTAGTATCAGACACACACAAACAGTACAGGGGCATAGTATTATCCAAAGACTGAAACTTAATTATGGGACTACAGAATGTCTACCCTCCCCCCAAATATTACCACTACATCACTAAAGGCCTATTTTCCTTTTATGCAGTGTATCATTTCCACCTTTCAACAAAAATATTACAAAGTATATTAAAAGGCTAAAAAACAATCGTCATCATCCAAGCTTTCATCTTAGGAAAACAGAGAGGAACAAATTAAATTCAAAGTAAGCAAAAGAGAGAAATAATAAAAACTAGAGCGGAAATCAATGAACCTAAAAACAGGAAATCAATGGAGAAAAATCAAAGCAAAAGCTGGTTCACTGAAAAAATCAATAAAATCAATAAGCCTCTAGCCAGCTTTAGAGCAAAAGAGAGAATACATAAATTACGAATATCAGAAATGAAAGAGGGAACAACACCATGGATCCCATGGGCATTAAAAGGATAACCAAAAAATACCATGAGTAACTCTATGTCCACAAACTTGATAACCTAGATGAAATGCACGAATTCCTTTGGAAGATACAATCTGCCAAGATTCACACAAGAAGAAACAGACAATCTGAATAGGCTGTACCATTTAATTAAATTGAATCAGTAATTTTACAAACCAGAAAGCACCAGACCCAGATGGTTTCACTGATGAATCATCCCAAACATTCAAGAAAGAAATTACCGTGGACCCTTAACACAGGTTTGAACTATGTAGGACCACCTATATACAGATGTAAATCACTGTTGTTCAAGGATTAACCATATTTTGGATCCACAGTGGGGATTCTAGCATGCTGAGGACCAACTTAAGTTAAACACAGATTTCCAACAGCTGGAGGTTCAGCACTTCTATCTCCCACTCACCACTTTGTTTAAGGGTCAACTGTACACCAACTGTCTACAATCTTTTTCAGAAAATGTCAGCAGAGGGAATACTTCCTAACTTGTTCTATGAGGCCAATATTACTATAATATCAAAACCCGACAAAAGCATTACCAAAAAAACAAAACAGAACAGATTAATGTGCTCATAAACATAAATGCAAAATCCTCAACAAAATATTAGCCAACTGAATACAACGTATAAAAATGAAATATACACCATCACCACCCCATGGGATTTAAAAAATCTATTAATGTAGTCCACTGCATCAACAGGCTAAAGAAAAACCACATGTTCATACCAACAGATGCAGAAAAAGTATGAGGCAAAATCCAACATTCATTCATGATAAAACACTCCCAGAAAACTAGAAATAGTGACTTCCTCAACCTGACAAAGAACATCTACAAAAAATCTATAGCCAATAGCACACTTAATGGTGAGAAGTTTTCCCACTAAGATCAGGAAAAAGGAAGGAAGTCCCCTTTCACTATTGCTTTTCTTTCTTTTTAAAAAATCTTTATTTTTTTCCTAATCTTTATTTATTATATTTTTTTCCATTACCACTTAGTCCCCGTATGTCCCCCTCCCCCTAGCAATTACCACACTTATCCATGTCCATGAGTCCTTCTTCCTTTTTGCTCAATCCCTCTATCCACTGATTTTCAATATCACACCAGAAATCCTTGCTAATGCACTAACACATGCAAAGTAACTAAAAGACATGCAGACTGGAAAGGAAGACATAAAACTGTCTTTGTGTGCAGATGATATGACTATGTACAGCATACCCATCTATGGAAAGACTCCACAAAAAACTCCTGGAGCCAAAAGTAAGTGATTATAATAAGGCTGCAGGATACAAGATTAACATGTAAAAGCCAAATGCTTTCCTATATACCAGTAATGAACAAGTAGAATTTGAAATTAAGAAAAAAACCACTATTATATCAGCCCCCAAAACAAGTATTTAGGAATAAATCTAACAACATACGTACAAGATTTATATAAGGAAAACTGCAAAACTCTGATGAACAAAATCAACAAAGAACTAACTAAATGGAAAGATATTCCAGGCTCATAAATAGGATAACTCAATATTGACAAGATGTCAGTTCTTCCCAGCTTGATCTATAGGGCTGATGCAAGCTCAATAGCAACCCAGGTGCCCATCAGTAAATGAATGGATCAAAAAACTATGGTACATTTACACAGTGGAATTCTATGCAGCAGAAAGAAAGAAGGAGCTCCTACCCTTTGCGTCAGCATGGATGGAGCTGGAAAGCATTATGCTAAGCGAAATAAGCCAGGCAGTGAAAGACAAATACATACCATATGATCTCACCTTTAACAGGAACCTAAACAACAAACAAACAAGCAAAATATAGCCAAAGACACTGAAATAGAGAATAGGCTGACAGTGACCAGAGGGGAGGGGAGGGAATTTCAGAGGAGAATGGGAAGAGTTTACAGGAACAAGTATAAAGGACACATGGACAAAAACTAGGGGGGGTGGAAATGGGAGGGAGGTGGGGAGGGCTGGGTGGGTGGGCTGGGAGGGGAGTAAAGGACAGAAAACTATACTTGAACAATGATTAAAATAAAATTAGGAGGAAAAAAATCCCAGCGAGTTATTTATGGACATTGATAAACTGATCTTAAGTTTATATGAGAAGCAAAAGACCCAGAATAGCAAACTTAATACTGAAAGAGAACAACACAAGGCGGACTGATACTCAAATTCAAGGTGTACTGTAAAGCTACAGTAATCAAAACTGTGGTAGTCAAATGATCTTTGACAAAGGAGAAAAGGCAAAGATAGAGTTTTTCAACAAATGGTGCTGGAACAAATGGACATCCACACATTAAAAAAAAAAGGATCTAGACTCAAACCTCACTGCCTTCACAAAAATTAACTTAAAATGGATCATAGACCTAAGTGTAAAACAAAAACCTTCCAGACTTCAAATAAAACATAGGAAAAACATAGATGTAGATGACTTTGGACATGGGGATGACTTTTCAGATACAGTATCAAAGGCATGAGCCATAAAAGAAATGGTGAGCTGGGCTTCATTAAAATTTTAAAAACTCCTCTACTGAAGACAATGTAAAGAGAAGAAGAAGACAAGTCATACTGGGAAGAAATATTTGCAAAAGAGAGATATGACAAAGGACTGCTATCCAAAATATATTTTAAAAACCTCCTAAAATTCAACAATAACAAAACAAGCAATTAAAAAATGGGCAAAAGACCTCAACAGACACTCCACCAGAAAAGATACAGACAACAAGTAATCATATGGAAAGATGTTAATAACACATATCATTACAGAACTGCTATTAGCACAAGGTACTACTCATCTATTACAATGGCCAATATCCAAAACACTGATAATACCAAATGCTGACATGGACATATAGCAACAGGAACTCTCTCATTCATTGCTGGTGGGAATGCAAAATGGTATACCCACTTAGGAAAGTAGTTCAGCAATTTCTCATAAAACTAAACATAAAAACTCTAACCATCCAGTAATCATACTCCTTGGTATTTACTCAAATGAAATGAAAACTTATATCCACACAAAAACCTGCACAGGGATATTTAAAACAGCTTTATTCCTAATTATTCAAACTTGAACGCAACCAAGATGTTCTTCAGTGAGTGGATAAATAAACTGTGATACATCCAAACAATGTAATATTATGCAATGCTAAAAAGAAGTGAGCTATCAAGTCATGGAAAGATATGGAAGAATCTTAAGTGGGTATTACTATGTAAAAGAAGACAATCTGAAAAGGCTACATATAGTATAATTAACAATGTGACATTCTGGAAAAAGAAAATCTGTGGAGACAATGAAATATCAGCGGTTGCCAAGGGTGAGAGGGAGGGAGGGAGGAACAGAGCACACAGGATTTTTAGGGCAGGGAAACCATATTGTAGGATGCGACAGTCATGGATATGTCATTGCATGTTCGTCAAAACCTGTGGAATGCACAACACAAAGAACACACCCTAACAGGAACTAGAACTTCAGGTTATAACGATGTGTCCGTGGAGTCCATCAATTATAGCAAATGGACCACTCTGGTAAGGACTGTTGACAATGTGGGAGTATGTATCTGTGTGAGGACAGAGTTATGTGGGAACACTCTAAACTTTCCAGTTTTTCTGGGAACCTAAAACTGCTCTGAAAGATAAAACTTATTAATTAAAAAGGAAAGAAACAAAAATGAAGATTTTGTTAAACTACAGTTAATACAGAAGAGCATAACTATTTACTGACATTCCTGTACTCATCCAAGAGAGAAAATTTCCCAAGTAGCAATTTTTAAAAACACTACGAAATTCTACCTTGTTCTATTATGTATCAAATAAGAAAAGGAAATCTTCCCTAATTTTCTAAGCTTTGTAAACAAGAGCTAGAGCAACAAGTGCTGCATGTATACAATGTCACAACATCTGTCTGATACACCAGAGCAAAATCAATTTACACTCCTGCACATATATACACATATATACAGCTTCCTGTAACGCCCCACCACCCATCCTAAGGTTCTGATCCACAGATGCAACCTCTCCAAGAATGTCCTTGGAGATGATGCACAAACCTTTTCCATCTCGAGGAGGAGCTCCCTTTGCTTTAAAACTGTCCACTGGTGCCTTTGAATCTGTTTCCAAAGCAATGCTTATCTGTATCTCAGACTTGAACTTGGTGTATTTATTACTCAGCAACTGGTACCATTTTGGTGCCTGGAGAATAATAACAAAACACCTTCATAGTTAACAGGAAATAGATAGTAGTGGGACATGTTCTATAAGGTTCTAAATATATCTCCTGTAATTTCTCAGTACTTACTCGACTTAAAACAATTTCTGCACATTTTCCTCAAAAGAAATTAATCCTGCTTAGGAAGCTTACTGAATTTCCTCCTGAAGTGGAAGTTTAGAGTATCTTTCTTGTGGCTATTCCTATGCTTCAGCAGATAATATATTTAAAAAAAAAACACAATTTCTTTCTTTCTATCTTTACACACATGTCCCCAATTTCCCTTCATTCCTTAAACAAACAAAAAAAAGACTACCAATTCTCCATTTCCCTACCCCTAATTTTTCACTTTTTCTGTTATATACTTATTCTACCTGGCACACTTCTGCTTTGTTCTACTTATATCAAATAAGGGAAAGAAAAGCTTAATATTAATAAAAACAGTAAAACAATACTAAAGTAAAGGTCTAATGGTTGAGCTCTGGGTTCTGGACTATGTGTCTGATTGACATTAAACTATAAAGTCTTTCTCACAGAATGAAGTGCCCTAAATTACCCGGATATTCCCCCCAGAGTAGCATCAGAAATTCCAGCCCCAAACCAGCCTTCACAGCCTCATGGCCCAGGACCATGGGTGCTGTCGGTGCAGGAACCACTGGTGGGCAGGGCACCATTTCAACACCTGGGAGCAGCATCCTCACTGTGACCACTATTCCACAAAGGCACAGTCCAGTGCTTGTACTGACCAAAACCAAAAGCAGCTTTTTGGTTTGATAAGTTCTATCTGATAAGTAAAATAGGATAAACTAGCCATAGATTTAAAAAATTCACAGCCAAGTTTATTTTTTAAGGTTAAACTTCATAATTTGCTGTGGTACTTTAATGTTGTACTTCTTAAGACAAAATTTGTTTGTTCTCACATGTCTTGTGACAAATGAAAAAGGACCCAGGGGCAGACTGGTGATGAGTACCCAAGGACTGGGGATAAACAAGTCCTCTTTCAAAGCATTTTAAAATTTCAGTTTCTTTTGAACGATTCCAAATTTGGGCCAGGCTGACTGGCTTATCTGCAAATATCATTGCTATCAGCAGCAAAAATGTTAGTAACAGATAAATTTTTCTTCACAGAATCCTAACTTATGATTCAAATCAAGTATAGAGAAGTTTGAAATAAAAAAGATTAATTTGTACTCTACTTTCTTTTAGAAACTGTGAGAAAACAAAAACAAAGAAAAACTAAACATAAACATGTCTAAAAGTCAATAGTGTACAAAGAGGTTAAATGATAATAAAAAAGACACAAGAAACATTTTCAATAACAAAAAGCCCTAACACAGAAATCAGGACCCAGAGCTTGCTCCCTTGCAAGCGCCTACCCTCCCCACCCCGCCCCCACCACCCCAGTGAGGGCGGGGTAGGGAGCTGCTGTTTTCATAGAGTTAGGTGGGTTTCCATAAGTTCACTTACTCTATTAGGTATGGAAGGCAAGGAGCAAGAAGCAGGGAAACCAACTAGAAGGCTAATATGACAGCCAAGGTAAAAAACAATGGTGGCAGGGAAAATGCAGAGTAGTAGATGGATCAGGAGGGAAAACACTAACTGGGAAGGATGGCTACAGAGGCAGAAAAAGGGAGGTATCAAGAAAGACTTCTATATTTGTAGCTTGCAAAACTGGAAGGAGAGTGGAGGCCACTCACTGACGTAAGGGACAGTGCAAGAACGCCACCTTTAAAGCAAACCTCAGGAGTTGCAGATGTTGAGCTCCAGGTAACAGCAGCCTGACCGTAGGTTTGAGCTCACAGAGAAGTTTCTTTGAGAAAGGCAGGTTGTAGGTCAACAAAACGATCAGAAGGTCAGGGTGTTCTAAATCAAATGCACAAACTAAAACACAAGAACTGCCATAGTGGCATTGGGTCTAGTATTCCACAGACTGCTAAAATCTGATACGGCAATCAGATTTTCCATCAATCTGATTGCTATATATTAAAAAACAAACTGTTTAACATAATCAGTAAAAAACATCAAAAGTACAGTACCTGCTTTGTTTCTTGAGCAGTTCTTAAGTCTAGAAGAATGTAACCTATAGTTTCCTTGGCTGCAGTTACAGGGTCCAAAGCAAAACACTGGAGTTTGATAGGAGTACGCTGTAGCCTGTAACATGATTTATGTGAAAAGTAAAATAGCTTTTGTTTAATATTAAACTGACTTTCTATTACCCTTGAAAACGCTGCCTACTACTATCAAGATTCCGTATTTTCTGAAAAACTCTTCAACCAGCAAGAATTAATTTGATCTACTTATATACAAAACATGTCAAAAATCTTAGTTTCTGTCCTCTAAGAGGCTGTCATCAAGGTCAATGTTTTTCAAGCTTCTGTAATTTATAGAACTCTTTTAAAGTAAAAATAACCATTACTCCTTAAGTTTGCTTTTAATTGTTTTTCTTGTACTGTCCCACACATAAAACTGCAAATATACACATATACTTACAGCTATTTTTGTACCTAAAAACCAAAATACACTAAGGCATTAAACACCATAAAACCATAACTATTAAAACTAACAATGTAATATAATGCATGACAATGCTCCATAAGCATGGCTGTGACTGATATGCCATGAGTTCTGTTGTATCCGGAACCCCTACACCGGTTCTTGCAGTAAGCTGATTAAATTTTGTCATCGCCTTTACCTAGTGAAACGGCTGTGAAACCTGCACATGGCGCAAAATCATCATTTACATATTCCACTGCTCTGTGTCATTTTCTTAGCCTGTATACTCAGAGCAGTGCCACCGGGCAGTGACACAACTGTGCAGACAACTACCAACGTAGTCACGGGCATCTCACATCAGACCTCTGTCTAGGCAGACGCTCCAGAAGTCACTGGGAGGAAATACAAAATTTTGATAGTCTCTACAAATTTAATATCCTTACAAATAAACCCAGGGACTAATCTAGCAATGAAGAAAATAAATTTCTCCTTGTTCTCATTTTTAACTTTGCATTTTGATTTGATTTAGTAGTAAGAGCAAGTACTGAAGTGATTATATGTTTCCCAGAAGGAAAATCTTCTCAATCCTTTTAAAAATAAAAAACATTAATGTTCTTGCCTGCTTCTGGTCATCAGAGTTCATGAAATAAATAAGAGGCTATGAATCATAGTCTGCTTTATAATAAAGTGTTTAAATGTCTAAAATCAAGTATAAAATTAATTTCAAAGATCCTTTATATAATTACTCTAATACATATCTATATATCCTTGGCAAGCCAGATAAAATATACAATAAATGAATAGAAATCACAATGAATTCCAAAGCATATTTAATATTGGGTAGACATCATTATAGCACTTCTAGATACCTAGTCTCTCATACATTAGCAAAAAATAAAAATAAAATAAAGCTAGGTGTAGTGGCAAAAAGCTTAGGCTCTGGTGCTAGACTGCCTCAAGCTCCACCACTATCCAGCTGGCCTCTACCACCGTCCAGCTAACTCAGGACAAGTTACTTCACCTCTTTGGCTCCAGTTTTCTCATCTGTAACATGGGGGAAATACCTACTTCATAGAGTTGATCTGATTTTTAAATGAATTATTGTTACCATGCCCTTTCAAACTTTCCGGGTACATTAATATTTGTTAGGTGATTTTTTTATTACTATAATCTAATGAGGTATATGCATTTATTTATTGAACAGCCTGAAAAAGCACAGAGCAAACTGACAACATACAGTCACCTGTGCTGATGGAGTGCTTTTCTGTCAATTTCCCAGGCTAACTCAGTGGCAAATTGTGGCTGGTCAGTATGGTCCACAGGATCAGTAGCCAACTGTTCTCCATCAAATTTTGCTTCTACTACAAGCACGTGCTTTGGACGTTTGGGGAAATGGCGACCTGGAAAAAAAAGACTATATAGGTTAAACAGAAGTATACAAAAATCAAATGTCATTTAGCATATATTTAAAAAATTGATACATGTTAAGAGTGACTGACTAACACATGTTTACATACATACCCACTCAAATTCAGTGTTCATAAAAAACATGAATCAGCCCTGGCTGGGCAGCTGGGTTGTAGCATCATCCTATACACCAAAAGGCTGCGGGTTCAATCCCTGGTCAGGGCATGTACAGGAGGCAACCGATCAATGTTTCTCTCACATGGCTGTTTCTATCTATCTCTCTCCCCTCATCCCACTTCCTCCCTCTCTAAAATCAATAAACTATCCTCATGTGAGGGTTTTTTAAAATGAATGAAATTGAAAGCTATAACTTATAAATTAGTGCTTCTCAAACATTACTGTGTATATGAATCACCTGAAACCCTGTAAAACTGTAGATACTGCTTCAAGAGGTCTAGGGTGGGCCCGAGAGTCTACATTTCTAACAAGATCATAGGTAATGTCAATGCTATTGTCCTCAGTTCACACTTTGAGCACCAGTGATCTCAATAACATTTAGAAATAAAGAATTAAAAATGTGATTACACCAATTTTAGATATTACCACATAATACAAAACAAAGTCATCTAGAGAGTTAGGAAATAAATTAGCAAACACAAATTTACCTGCATTTAATTTTCCTGTTAACACAGTTAAAATTTTGCAAATTAGCCAAAGAAAAGTAAACACATATATTCATTCATTCTATTCTCAAGGACAGTGTTGCATATTTGCAAGAAATATTAAAGCATTCTACCTACCCATTCCTTCACTGTTTACTGAAGGCATAGTCAGAGACAGGTATTATGTCAGATGATGGGATGCACAAAAACGTAAAACATCTGAGTACTTACCTCAAAGAATGAAGGTCTTAGTGGAAAGAGACAAAACACTGAAAACAGGAAGCTAAAGAACTAAGGCAGAAGCAGTAAGTATCTTATAGTCAACCTGTTCATAGGTCTGGAGAGGCAGATCTTGGTGAGGGGAGTTTTAATCACTGTGAAGTAAATTCATCTCTGCTGCTACTCAACCTGGTGTAAGCTTACTTAGGAATTAAATTGATGAAAAAGACTTTGACTGCAAACCTGTGATTTTTACCTGAGGCTCTCACGGAAACCCCCTAGTAGGAATCTTGCTACACATGACCTGGCTCTCCTAATTAGTAGTCACAGAGGTTTCTCTCTGGACCTCATTTTCAGCTGTTTTAAAAGATCACTAGGTTCCCCAAATGAATGTCACGTATGTCAAAAAGAAACCTATATTTTCAGACTCCAAAACCTATATTTTAACCTCCAATAATCCTGAGAACAGAGGCTATGGTATAGTGCAATAAATAAGGAATACCTTGAGAAGAGAAACCCCATCTTTTTTATCCTTACTATTCAGTACACGTCTCATATCCTGCTCATGGTAGAAACCCAATCATTTTCTTTGGCATAAAGGGCACTTCTAGAAGTATAGCCAAGGAACTGCAAGCCGCTCCATACTGTACAGTTGAAGGACTGGGAACACACGACTAAGAGGCAGGAAGGGAGATGAGGCTGAAAGAAATGCAAGTGATCTACCAGAAAGGATATACCATTCTAAGAAGTACAGACATTATCCTTTAGGGCACCAAAGGATTTTAAGAAAATGAGATTTGCATTTCAGAAAGAGTATCCCCAGACAGTAATGTGGACAGTATAGTTTCTAGAAAGGAAGAAAACATTTATGAAACAAGACTACTGAAAAGATTATTACAATAGATTAAATGGATAATGAGGGTCCCAAAGCAGGCATTCACAATGGAAGCTCATTCATTTAAGTTTATATGAAGTGTCTGCTAGCATTTTTAAAATAAAATCAACAACACCTGGTGATAATTTGGAAGTTGGGGATGGAGAGGAAAGGGACGACCCCCAGGTCCTTGACTTGAGGTGACAGCGTGGTTAATATGAAGAGAAATGCGAACACAAAAGGAGGAACCGTTTGGAGGGAGGCCAAAGGAGTTTAGACACGTTTGTGATGCCTGACACATCCGTGACTGCAGGGTCTCTTCCCTTCACACCGCTACCAAACTGAACTTGCACAAAACTTTATCGTACCTGGGAATACATGCCTCCCCCTTAGTATTTAGCACATTAAACTATTTTCTTTAAAGAGCCTTCAAGGCCTGGTCGTTCTAGGTATACAAGCGTATTTCTTACCACAATATTCCTAAATACTCACCTTCCTACACCCTGCTCGTCTTGCTGACCTCTCCACTGCTCGTGCCCAAACTGTCCTGGGTCCTCCAATCGCCTGGAATGATGTTCTTCTATCCCCTATCTAAAGCTTACTTACCATTTTAAGGACTTCAGCCATCATCCCCACCCACCCCCAAAACCTGTGTTTATAGCCCACATCACATATTTTTAATACAGTGTATCCCAACATACTGTGTCCTGCACATTAATTTGGTATTCCCAAGTACACAAATGCCTACACCTTTGAAGGGAAAAATAGCGCCTCCTATTTCCATTTCCTCATAGCATGGGATAAGTCCAGAAGCTTTTGTTAACAACATGATAATGGGATTTTAGTCCTATGTTTTTATTTTTTTTTAACAAGTTATTTATTTTTAGATTTTGTCCTTTTTTAAAAGATTTTATTTATTTTTAGAGAGATGGGAAGGAGAAAGGCAGGAAGAGAAATATCAATGTGTGGTTGCCTCTCGCATGTCCCCTACTGGGGACCTGGCCCACAAACCAGGCATGTGCCCTCACTAGGAATCGAACTGGCAACCCTTTGGTTCACAACCCACACTCAATCCACTGAGCTACACCAGTCAGGAGTACTAGGTCTTTTAAACAATTAGTAACCTAATAGTTGAAGCTGTCCTAGTGCTCTACAGCTTGTCATTCTACTGTTCCAAAACTCAAACATTCGGTTTACAATATTTACTTCCTCCTCACCCTGCGAAGAGTGCCAAGCCACCACAAAAGACCTCCCACGGAGAAGCGGGGGTTGGGGGGGAAGGCCCATCATGACTCTGGCCCCACTCAACATGACTTCTTCTTGCATGTTCTTTACAACCTGTCCTCAATTTACCTGTCAATTCCTACGCTCTCCACTTTCCTGCAGTCTGCTCTCCAACCACACTGAATTTAAGCAACCACAGAAGACGCCTTGCTTTTCCATACCTTAAGTGTTCTTTGACTTTCTCTTTGCCTGCTTCCCTTTGACTTTCCTTTTTATCACCTGTCAAATTCCTAACCATCCTTTAGGACCCAAATAAGTCATCTCCTCCGGGGAACCTTCCCCAACTTCCCTAAAGATAGTCATTCCCTCTTTCTTACCCTGATGAATTGTTTGTTG
Organism: Tonatia bakeri; assembly: GCA_004024845.1. Classification (NCBI taxonomy): domain Eukaryota; kingdom Metazoa; phylum Chordata; class Mammalia; order Chiroptera; family Phyllostomidae; genus Tonatia; species Tonatia bakeri. The sequence continues at coordinate 235,047 of PVIA01000456.1, read as the reverse complement.
GCACACTGTCCATCCTACACCCTTAGCTTTTAGAACCAGGATTGTTTTATTCTGACATTCCTAACACTGTGCCTGACACTCAAACCAAACTCTAGGACACGCATAGTAATACTAGGGCCTCTTGACAACCTTTAAGTCCTCCATCAAGACTAGTAAAGGACATGCCCTCCACAATACTCTGAAACCGCAGGAAACATGTATTTGAATCAAGGGAAAATTCTTGGAAATGCTGTTACCGGGAGGTTGCTGAACGGAACGTGCTTTCCAGGCACACTTTCAGCTCATATATAAAAGTCACTGACATGCTGCTGCTTCTGGAAATCGTTTTCCTACAATCTCTGGGGCTGCGGCTAGTCACACTAAATATCACCTATCCTTAATAGCATTCATACTCCCTTGAGAGATTTTTAAATCAATTGCCTAACAGACCTCACCACGCACAACTCTGAACAAGTCTTTGGGGACCAGGAAAGCAAAGATGACAGGGTTTAGGGCTCACAAAGCCTCGCTCCCGCATCACTGCGTTAAAATCAGGAAGCAGCAGTTGCATAAGTCAGTCCTGGGCCGCTTACCTTCTACGATTGACACAACGATGAGCAGTGGGTCGGACTTGGAGACCATGGCTGCGGTCTGCGGCTGGCAGAAGGGGTCTGCTGGACGGAAGGGGGCCCCAGCTGAGTTTCGAGTAGCCTGCGACCCCCTGCGGGGCTGCGGGCACCGCCCCCACCGCCCGCTCCCAGCCCCGGATGCCGGGACCCAGCTCTGCAGCCGGGTCCCGCCGCAGCCTGCAGCGCTCCCGGCTCCCCGACCCCGGGCCGCCAGCCCAGCTCCCAACCCTGACCGGATTCAAGGCAAAATGCCGCTCCGCCACCCGGCCGGGCCAGTCTGCAACCAGAGGCAAGCCCGCCGCCTAAGGACCTTTTGCCGCCAGCATACCAGCTTTTCAAACGCCCCAGCAGCCGCCGCCGCCACCCTCAGCTTCCGCCTAGCAACCAGGCCCGCAGGCCCAGTGCCCGGAGAGGCCGGAGGACAAAGGGTGATAGAGACCAGGGCAGATGAGGATAGAACGCCCCTCGGCCCACTTTGCCACCTGCCCTTTTACGCTTGGTTCCACAGCCCCAGGGAGACGACTAGACCAATATCTCACAGCGCCCTCTGCTAGCCGGACGAGGGAAGGCGGGCGATTTGCGGGGAACAGCTGCGCAGGCGCACTACTACAGTAAAGGCTACCAGAAGTTCCCTTATGAGGAGTGTGAGTGTAGTGTATTCTCTGCATTATGCTCTGGACAAAACCTGGGAAATATATCAATAGAGATTTTTTAGGAATCTAGCTCGTTTCAAGCCCCTACTAAAGATCAAATCACAGAAAAATAATGAGTTAAGTCTGAGTTCTGAGCTTGTCCTGGCGCAGCACCTCTAGTGTGTACGCTTTGAAAACAAGTAGCGTCAATACGGTAATTACTGTAACTGGTGGTGGTGACGTAAGCTCTCCGAGAATTTCCTGTACAGGAAAAATTACCCTAAAACGAAAACATTGTCACGTGGGCAGAAAAATTAAAGGTATACGTTCGTCTACTCTGTGACCAGTAAGTAACGAATTAGCAAAAGCAAGACCAAAAATTAAACAAGGCATCCAAATGCTGTCAACCGACATTTTTTTCTCCAATGGAGAGACTACATCAGATCAGGATTTGGGACACACCTCTGCCAGTTACCTGCCGGGTGACCCTAGGCAAGTCGTTTTAGCTCTTTGAGCCTCAGTTTCAGCTAAACAACAGTAGTATACATGAAACGCTAGTTTAGGACTTAAATGTAGTAAATTCCATTTAGTTATTATATTTTTATATGAACAATCTTAGATCTCAAGTGAAAGAAGTAGGAATTTCTATCAATACAACTTGTTGTTTTGCTTTAGAATATCCAGCAGGGCATGAAATCTAGATTTTAAACCATCATTCAATACTAGAGAATAACTTTAGTCAGAAAAAAATCTGACAAATCATTAAAATTAACTAAAAAACTCTTTCACATATTAAAATTCCACATGATTTCCTTTCCTGGACTCCCCAACCTCCCTTAAAAAAAAACCAACCACTATTACTGTACTTCTAAAATCATCTCATCAGAGCTACTGAAAAATCAACCTAGTTGGCAGGATGTTGTTGGGTTTTGGGTTTTTTTTTAACAGACGGTACAAAAGAATGACATGAAATTTTCCATCTATCTCATCTAGAAATGGAATTACAATTCCATCAGCATCTATAGCCTCCTTGTCTGTTACTCAATAATCTAATTTCCTTTCATATGTGATATTAAACAGTAGTAAATTCAGTTCTAACATAGATCATTATATTTTAGCTTAATTCATAAGAGAAAATTTTGTTATAAGTTTATGAAGCATCAATTACTGTTTCAAAATACATAAGTAAATGCCAATAAAGTATAAAATTTTGTGTATCAGACAATGTGAGATTAATTGCATTATAAACATGCAAATTCAATCCGACAACTTTGAGTAAACATGTAAAAAAACCACAAAGCATTCTGACTCATTTTAAAGCTTTCTTTTTCTGTAGCTATTTTACATTTTGAAAAAACACTGTACTTGTACAGTGTCTCTGTATTTTCAATCTTTTTAACAACTTCTGTAACCTACCATAGGAGGGACCATGAGCTGCATTCCCTTTCCTCAGACCCTCCTTTCTTCGTGTCCTCTCCCTGCCACACAAATACTCTCACACACACTTATTAAAACTTAAGGCAAGTACCCTGGGTTATTAAAATTAACACATCTGTTGAATAACTGCTATTTTTAAGAGCACGGTGCCAGACCCTCACCTTCAAGAAGTGTTTAGAAAAGTCTCCTTCTGGAAGAGGGAGCAGGAGTGGAGGAAGTAACTAGTACTCACTTAATGCCAAGGGATCTGACTTCCAATCCAGGCTCTGATTTCATTAAACTTGGCAGTTAAGCTGGCTGCCTTTAATTCCTTGAAGAAGGGCCACAGATGTCAATGTAAGGAGAGGTAGCGTAGCCCAGCAGCAGAGTGACATATATCTGCATTCCAAGATCCACAATTTATTAGCTTTGTGATTTGGCTAAGTCATTTCTCTCTGAACCTCAGTCTTCCCTGTTGGTAAAATAGTATTAATAATCCTCACGTCACATGCTTTTCACAAAGATTAAATGGCATTGCCTCTGTGAGGGGCCTAGGCTGTGAAAAAATCCCTGAATGTGGTAGCTATTTTTTATTGTTAATGTGGAGCAGAAATAACAAGATTCTTATACTCCCTGATCTTGGCCTATACATATGTTCTAGGGTCAATGTCCTCCTGAACAGCCCCCCTCCCTCGCTTTTGTGAAAGACCACAGAAGAGCATCCTGAAATCAAATACAAGTCAGGCAGGTGCTGTCAACTAACTAGTGAACTGGGCTGGGCCTGGCCTGCGCAGAAGCAGAGCCCTGTGGTGGTCTAAAAGGATGGCCCTTTTCTGCCTCAGCTGGTTATTGCCATGCAATAAAAACCAGTTTTCCCAAATTTCCGCAAGAAACTAGAATGACAGATTTTTATATGAGCCCATCCAATTAAATGTTAGTAACGAAGTTCAGTTAAATAAACAAAAACACAGCATGAGCCAAATCAAAACTTCTGCCTGCCACAGATTTGTCATCTCTGACTTAAATTCGTTAAGTGTTTGTAACAGGTGTTCCTGAAAGGTAGAGAAATGGAGTAGTAAAGAAAGAAGTTGACATGGTCTGAAACTGGAAAGGAGAGGGATGAAGGAGAGTGAAGGGGTGCCACATTTCTCTCCTTGGCAGAACCTTCAGGAGGGGACAGGAAAAGGGACTCACCCTATGTGGTCCCTAGGGAAGTGAGACCTTAGGCTCCAATATATCATCATTGGCACAGGTTCTTAAGCCTCTAATTTGACACAAAATTTGTAACTTAACTAGACTTCAAGGGACCATGGAGGCTTGGATGATGGACAGTTTATCAGCGACCAGTTTGGGCAAAAACTAGCAAGGCCTCCGCAAATATTTGCTCTGTGTCAAAATCCCAGCATCTTTGAATACTTTGTATATGGAGGAGGGAACCCCAAAGATGACTGAGATTCAGTTGCCTGTTGCCTAGCAGAAGGATCCTGGCTGTGAATTTAAGAGTCTACAGAAAATTTACATTTCTTGCATTCCCCGCTTTGTGGCCTAAGCTTTATGGGGTTGCCTTAGGTTGGGATGACCTCTGAGCTACCCTGCCAGGGGGCGTGTCACAGTGGCTTTGAGACCAGGTACAGAGTACAGGGTGTGAGAATGCCCTCTATTCCACAGAGAACAGATAGAGCTGGAGGTAATTCTGGGAAGGTGGGAAAGGACTACAGGCCATCAGAAAAGGCTACTTGGCTGCTTTGGAAAGACTCTGTCGTTGGTAGGGTGCCTGCATGCTAGAAGCAGAAACTTTTGAGAAGGCTTCATTTTAGAGGTAGAGGAAGAAGGTAGATGCTAAAATGAAAGGACCCCCCCCCCCACTATAACTCTGTGACATTGAGAAACACTATGTAACATTGTGGGACTTTGATTTGCCTTTGTCTTCTGAGTGTCAGGGGTTTTTTTCTTTTTCTTTTTTCCTTTAAAAAGCTTCCTTGCCAAATACTGAAGCTAATAGTGGAGGAAGAGCTGGTACCAGCCTACTCAGCTGTCTAGAGAAATTCTCCAGGCTTCTGGGTGAATGGTTTGGCCCATAGAAGCCTGACCCCACTAAATGAAAACATGGGATTTTCTGTAGGACAAGATATCTCTTGCACAATCGTTTTATTTAATGCTGATATCCCAAGTACATTCAAAGGCTATAAAACTCTTCCTTACCTCTATAATGAACAACAAAAATTAAAACAAACAATTAAAAAAAACACCTTCTCTTGAAATCAAAGAAAGCTTCTAAATGTATGGCCTGGATTCAGAGAAGATAGAAGCTCCTCTCAACTTCTTGCTCACTTTCCTAAGCAATAGCACAAACAGCGCCCCCTGCCAGCGGCCTGCAAGCTTTATTGCGCATCTTAGTGAGTCGTATAACAAAGCCAAGTCATTACACCTTGCAGCTGCATAACTCACAAAACTGTCCTTCCCAAATAACTGCATGTGTTTGTGATGCCAACATAATACTTTTTATTTGCAGAAATGTGTACACTTCCAAATAGATTCTAGCAAGTGTAACAGGCAACAGGTTGTTGAATGGGCACTTTGTTGCCCTGGAGTTATCACTCATGACCCGAAGGATAAAAGAGAAGTATCATGTCTTCTTCATTATGAAGAGCACTCAGGATCGCTAAGGCCCAGACACATCTCCCAGGCTTTGTAAGAGATCGCCACACTGGTTTTGCTACCTCCACCATCAGCCCAGCACCCACCTAATACTATATTCTAAGATGATGAGCCTAGGAGTGGTGAGTGATAAGCCTAAGGTCCTTCTTGTTGTAAAGGGTGGCAGGCTTCCCCTTCTCATCCCAAGCTGAGTGAAAGGGAATGTATCCCAAGGAATCTCCAAGAGGACAGGCCACCAGGTGAGGAGACTGCAGCAGCACGTTGCTGTGGGAGGTACAGAATCCAAGACAGAAACTGATCTGGTTTCAGAAACATTTGATTATGAGGAGTAAAAAGTAATGAGTTAGATGGGTCTCCCAGAACAGAATATATTGCATTGGGAAGCCCACCACCACCACGCCATTCCCACCAACATTGCCTGTAAAAGTAACTCTCACATGTGTCCCAGGGGAGACTCAGCATGTAGCTGGGAACCACTCAGTGCATCAGAGTCTGATGGATCTAGAACAGAGAAAGAGCAACAGGCAAGAGAGGACCACATCTACATCTGCTAAGGTGGGGATATTCACAGTCTTTCCCCACTGTACCACAATCCTTTGGAGTGAAGGGGCTCCAAGAGAAAGAGAGGAGAGGGAGTAAAACAGTTCGTCTCATTTGTTTCCTAATCTTAAATCCCTTAGGAGGAAATTTTGCAGGAACAGGGAGGATGGGAAGAGATGAGGCTTCAAACAGAAATGAGGTAGAATTTTAAATTGGGTTAAATTGGCCTGAACTGATATTTTAATAGCTGAAGTGATCAGAAAGCTATAGAATCTGACCTAGCTGTCACAAAGGAATAGGAGAAGGAGACTCGATGGAGCACAGTTGAAAAGAGCGATCGGAGAAAGATGGAACCATGTAGTATTTGTACTAACCGAAGCTCAGGGTGTTGAACAAACCAGTTATTTGGTAACAAGAAAAACAGTGATGTCTTACTGACTTTTGATCTTTTCAGCAACACTGTGGAGAGTAAATCAGGGATGTTATCACTTTTTTTAGCAGACTTATTTTTTTAAGATTTATTTTATTTTTAGAGAGAGGGGAAGGGAGGGAGAAAGAGAGGGAGAGAAACATCAATGTGTTGTTGCCTCTCACACACCCCCTCCCAGGGACCTAGTCTGCAATCCAGACATTTGCCCTGACTAGGAATCGAACTGGTGGCCTTTTGGTTCGCAGGCTGGCACTCAATCCACTGAGCCACACCAGTCAGGGCTCCTTACTTTTAAACAGAGGAGAAAAAATGAAGTTGGAGCTCAGGTCTTCTGAGAGCTTATGTTAAGCTACCCCATTGATTCTCAAACTGGGGTACACACGTGACCACTGGTTAGTCAATAGTCAGAAATTAAAACATTCTTTTTATATTAAAACAAACATGAAGCTATATAGATACAATAGACAACATGATTTTTACAGATAAAACATGACCGTTCAAAGAAATTAGTTTTAGACTACATCTTCAGACTTCACCCAAAGCAAACCCAATTCATGTCCCCCTCTTCTCCAGTTAAGGGGTCACTTCCTGGACCTGTGAAGCTCCTCACTTACATTCTTGAGTCGGGTCCACCTTAAAAGCTGTTTGTAATAGTGAAAGGGGGAAATGCAATGTCTAAGGGGAAGTTTGTCTTCCACATAATGCTCCCTGGGGTTGGAAAAGATTAAAGTTATCTTAATTATATGTTGAAATTGTCATTTCAGTACAGTGAATGAAGTTCTTAGGAAGAAGATTGACTTTCCTATTCTAGTTACTCCTAACTTAAATGGCTGGACATTTAGCTGAGAGGTAATCCTAGGATTGTTGAGTATGATATCAGAATATTAGTATATGCTATAAATTGTTACAAATGTTGTTTTTGTCATAAAAATGATTGATGTCCCAGATAAGAGTTTTATACAAGGTGAAAAGCAGTGATTTTTTAGAAAAAGTTTATGGTTTATTCTAAAATTAACCAAAAATATATAATTTTCCATCAATCAGTGAATGTAAATTCCCCTAAGTCAGTGAATGTGTTTATTTCGTTCATTATTGTATAACACCCTGGGGCCCAGAAGAGTGTCTTCAGTAACTTGTAGTAGAAGCTCAATACGTTCTTGTTACATAAATAAAGTTAAATTTAAAACAGTGTTAGAATTATATCTGCCCCAGTCATAAGCAGTAATAAAGACATAATTGTTACATGTGTAGAGGACAAAGGTGAAGACATAATTTGGTGCAGATATATAGCTTCAAGATTGTCGTGTTCAGACTGCACCAGACGTTCTCTGATTATGTTAAGAAACACTTTGTAATCTGTTTGATTTCAGAAACTTTTTAACAACAGAGAAATAAATGGTTTATAAGACTAAAGGAGAAAAGGAAGATTTACGGTGATGATTTGGGAAAAGGCTAGAAGATTAAGATGACTATAAAACAAAGAATTTTGCAAGGATATCAGGGATGAGAGTGAATGGGTTAATCTTGAAAATATGATTATCCTATAAGAGTTAAAGGGAGAAAGAAGAAAACTTAAAGAAAAAAAAGAAAAAGAGAGAGATAATATTAAGCTTCTGTGATTCATTAGTGGTCTCACTGGCAGCGCCAACAAGCAGCCTGACAAGGCAAGAGGACTGCAACCTTAGAGAGTGACAAGTGTACTTAAAATAAATATTTTTAAATCCACACATCTGCAGAATTTAAATCAGCATTCATAGATAAAATGAGGTTTTTCTAAATATTTTTAAAGTATGCTTCTGTCTCGCTCCCAGTCGCTTTTCCAGAGCTGCTACCTTCACCATGAGGCTCTGCGAATTTTCCCAGTTCAAACTTGGACTTATTTAGCATTTTGACGCTTGTTGTTGTTGTTTTTAAAATTGTATTTATTGATTATCTGTTACAGTTGTCCTGATTTTCCCCCTTTTGTGCCCCTCTACCTAGTGCCCCCTACTCCCTCAGGCAATCCCCCCACAATTGTTCATGTCCAAGGGTCATGGGTATAAGTCCTTGGGCTACTCTATTTCCTGTGCTGTACTCTACCTCCCCCGTGGCTATTCTGTAACTACCTATTTGTATTTCTTAATCGCCTCACCTCTTCACCAATTTTCCCCCTCCCCCCTCCCATCTGGCAAAATCATCTGGTAACTTTTTTTCTCTTGCTGCTTTTAAGAGTCCCTCTTTATCTTTGATCTTTGGCCTGTTAATTATGATGTGCCTTGGAGTGGGCCTCTTTGCACCCATCTTGTTGGGGACTTTCTGTACTTCCAGGACTTCCACGTCTATTTCCTTCACCAAATTAGGGAAGTTTTCTTTCACTATTTTTTCCGATAGATTTCTCATTTCTTGCTCTTTCTCTTCTCCTTCTGGCATCCCTATGTTGTGAATGTTAAACCTCTTGAACTTGTGAAAGAAGCTGTTTATACTACCCTCATTTTTTTTTAATTCTTTTTACTTATTGTTCTGTGTGGTTGTTTTTTTGCTTCCTTATGTTCCAAATCAGTTTTGATTCTGAGCTTCATCCACTCACTGTTGTTTTCCTGTAATTTTTTTTTTAACTTCAATTAGTGGATACTTCATTTTTGACTGGATATTTTTTATGCTGCTGAAGTGCTCACTAAGTTCCTTGAGCATCCTTATAACTTCTGGTTGCAAAAGCCAGTGGGGAATGGAGCTCTGCATCTGATAGACTGCTTATTTCCATTTTGTTTAGCTCTTTTTCTGGAGTTTTGATTTTTCTTTCATTAGGGCCATGTTTCTTTGTCTCCTCATTTTGGCAACCTCCCTGTGTTTGTTTCTATGTATTAGGCAGAGCTACTTTGACTCTGTGTCTTGGTAGTGTGGCCAAGTGCAGTAGGTATCATGTAGGGTCCAGTGGCACAGCCTTTTCTATTACCCAAGGTGGGTACTCAAGGTACACCCTTTGCACAAGCTGAATACACCCTCCTCTTATAGTTGAGCCTTGGTTGCTGTTGGCACATCAATGAGAGGGATTTACCCAGGCCCGTTAGCTGTGAGGATTGACTGTGACCACTGACCACCAACCTCCACTGTCCATGGAAAATCAGCTATGTAGGGGCAGGGTGGTGGTGCTCTGATATGGTCTGTAGCTGTCCACTGGCTATGCTGGCCCTGGGCTTTCCTGGGTGGTACAGGCCAAGGTCAGCCCCCACTTGTGTTTTGCCCAGGGTACCCTGCCTGAGCTGTAAAGCAATCTGAGATGGTTACTGCTTGTGCTGGGCTTGGAGGTTCCCAGGTGAAGCCAAGCTGTGACTCTCATCTGGCTGCCACTAGGGCTCATAGAAGCCAATTGTTGCTTGTTTGATAGGATTTAGGACCCAAGACCAGATATTCACATGGAAAAACAGCTTGGGTGGGCCTTTGAACTGGGTGGGGAAGAGCCCCTGGGGATCTCCAAAACTGATCATACAGTGTTAGCCAGGTTGATGGAGTCTCAGATTGGACACCAGCCTGCTGGCTCTGTAGGGGGAGGACCCAGAAAAGGGACAATGGCCTCTGCTCTCCTTGATGCCAGACACTTCTGTCTCTCCCTGTATACCACTGGTGCCTTCCAAGTTGCTACCCCAGTGCTGGAGCTGAGAAGGAGTGAGTCTGAGTAGGTGAGTCCACATGTGGGTTCTTTAAGAGGAACTGCTTGGGGCTCCATCAGTTTCTTCCACTGGCTCAATTCCCCACTGTTTTTTGCAGCCAGAAGTTTTGAGAACTTATCTTCCTGGCACTAGAATCCTGAGGTAAGGGTCCTGGTGTGGGTCTGGGATTTCTCACTCCTGAGATATCCCTCCTGAATTTTTATCCACGTGAGTGTGGAAAAAGCCCATTGTGTGTCTGTGCCCCTCCTACCAGTCTGGATGGAAGTGGTTTCTTTAATTCTGAAGTTGTCAGACTTCTATTCAGCTTGATTTCTGATATTCCTGAGTGATGGTTGTTCTATATTTTAGTTGTAATTTTGATGTGGTTGTGCAAAAAGGTGAGCTATGTCTGCCCATGCCACCATCTTGACTGGAAGCCAGCATCTTGATTTTTCCAATAAAAACATAATGAAGTGAGTAAATTGATTAGCAAGTCTCTCCTATGTCTTTTCCAATGTGATACGGAATCTGTTTAATTACCACTTCTTTCAAGTTGTCTCTTGGGTCATTATTTCCATCTTCTTCTGGATTTGGCCAACCTGTTGATGCTGAGCACAAGAAGTCTTCCTAATCTGAGTCTTGCATCTTTTAGAAAAACCAACATGGAATCGATGAAGCAAGTAACCACCCGTAATCCTGACATCAACGTGAGCTTCAATCATAGTCTGTCAAGTTTGGGCCACGGAGCCACACTTTTTCATGGGTAAGATCCATGCCATGGAAATTAGGCAGGCAGTTTTGGGTCTGAACCTCCTCAGAAATTAGCTTGAATTTTCTAAATGCCACTTTACCATTCTGGAGATCAGTTGAGCTCACATCAAAAGACAGCCCTTGAGACTGTCTGAAGTGATTTTGGTTCCTTGAGTTCTCATGGCTAGTGTTTTTCCAATATTTCTGATATTGAACACAGCTGGTGCTTTCACATCACACCAATCTTTCTTAGAAAATGGACCGACCATCCAGGCAGTATTTGTTAACAAACTGGTTTTTGTTATCCCTATCAGGAAATATAAACACACCAAAATGATGTTTATTTAGCAGGGTGAAGTTCAAAAGGCATTTTATCACTTGTTTGTTATTATTTTGTTATTGGGAATTTTAATGCTGTTTTGATATAGTGCATCCCAAATTCTTGTTTAAACTAACATGTCATTATGTTAATAGCACAAGTTCAAAGAAATACAATTAATTCAGTTCCATAGGATAAGGATGTTGTCTGTTCAACTCTCTGTCCCCAGGATCTAGAATAGTAGATCTTGATACAATAGGAATTCAAGAAATATTTGTCAAATAAATGGACAGAACTATAATGGATTTTAGACAGTAGATGGACTCTAAACCTAACAAGTTATCATATGTTTAACTAACATTCTCTACTATAAAGTAAATTTATCAAAATATTAAACATTTTCTTAGAATATTCATTTCATTAAAATAAAATGCTATAATACTATTTTGTTATATTTGGCTAGCAGCTTTCTACCTTTGTCAAACTTTATATTTCAATTTTTTAAAATATAGAAATCAGAGGTTTTCAAAGACCTTTTTCCTATTTCTTACCTGAACCAAAATAGAACCATAAGATTCCCAGGAGTTTCTTCAAATTTCAAATATCCAAGTTCACCTCACTGTCTATCTTGGAAAATTTACCTCTGAACTTAATTAAAGAAATTGAATATATTTATCATTTATCTATGTTAAGTCAAGTTCACTGGTGATTTTCCTTTTTTTAAAGTTAAAGTAAGCTTCAAGGTTTAGGAAAACTGAGCAGACATTCCAGGACCTGAGTTTGCTTCCATTTAAAAAGTATTAAATGGTATAACAAATGCATTGGACCCAATTATCATCCCATCTAGATAGGTAACTTACCACTTCTAAGAGTAGAGCTTAGGGAGTGCTCCTTTTACACACTTGGTCAGGTTTCTTTTCTTCTTGTCCTTTTTCCTAAAATGTTTCTGCCTAGATCAATTAGCTTTCTCCCTACCAGACCTGGTTCTCATGAGTATGGGTGCCTAATGTTATCGTTTTGATATGAAAAAGGTGGAAACTCATAGCAGCTTCTTGTATTCATTAACTTCGAGTCCATTTAAATCAAACTTCAGTCTGGTACCCGGTAACCAGACAGTTATTTCATACTCCTTTTTCTCCTCTCAGTTCCCTCACACCAACCGTGGCTAATATTCAAAGATATGTTATTTATTTTGGTCAAAGTTTCACTTATTGAGATATTTTGTTTATGAATCCTCTTCCCTAATCCTCCCTACCCCCTCAAAAAGAAAATATTTTTACTGGATTAAAATGTTTTAAGTTTTTGGAAATAGAACCTACAAATTCTCTCATATTATTTGTTTGGATCTTATCAGATACTGGTTTCCATTCTAAAATCTCAAACGTAAACCTCCACAGACACAAAAAGGATAGAATTCATTTAATACAGTTTCCCTTAATTTAAGAGCTTTCTATTTTGCTACAGCTATTTCTTTTTCATACTTTCCCGTGTCAGCAAAACAGAAATCAATTTAAATTTAGATGATCAATATTCAGCTAGCTTGAATACTTTATTTCTCCTGTGGACACATGCTATTATAATGTGTATGAATGTATGAATGTAGCAAATTAAATATAAGTAAATAATAGAGGATGGATGGCAAAGTGCTTATGGATCTTTAGTCGGCAAAATAAATCCTGCTGAGTTTAATGGAGAAAAAGTGGAAACTCCCAAATAAGCATCTTTGAGGGGCAGAAGATTTACTGTCAAAATGTAACACAGGTTTTCCACAGTTATTGTGGCACCTAAGTAATCTTCAAAAACATACATTTTCAATGTATTTGCATTTCTCCTAGAAAATAATCATGTGGCTTACACTGTATCTGTTTTTATCACCAGCCCCTCTCCCTACACCCTTAAATGCACTGATTTCCTAGACATACGGAACAAAATAGGAAATGATTTCATCAAAGAAGGAAAAAGATGACTTCTTTTTTAAAAAGTTGACTTTATTTTATTTTTATAATTTTAATGTTATTTTAGAATATTTCAATGCATTTTAACGAAAGAATGAACTATCTGGAAAGACACCACCTTTAAAAAGCATATGGATAATTTTTGTGATACCATAATTATTAAAATTCTTCAATGTAGTTCTTTAACTGGTGATGTGATACATAAATTATGCACAAAGACAAGTATTTTGGTCACTTATCATCATTGATATTTAAGATTAGACCCTAAGGACACTGCAGGTAAAACAGTTTAAGCACAAATTTTATTACTGAGACTTGCTTTAAGATCATTGTGATTGTTGAAAGCCCTCAGCTCTTGTAACCAGCCATATAATTATGCTATATTTAATAGAAACTTAGAATTAATATTTAAGATATTTTTAAGGTGGTTAACTTAAATCAATACAGAGACTAAAGCAACTTCTCTTTCCCTATTCATTCTAACCTCTGAAGTGAAACTCAGTTCACACTAGGATTATGAACCTGTAGTTTGAGAAATTCTTTAATATTACATATGGTATGTCAGTATTAGTATGCTTTCAGCTGTAAGAAATGGGAAAGTTTACCCAGCTGACTTACCAAATAAGGATAAGCATGCACTTGGCACTTCAGAAACAGGAAGGGTTTCAGCTTGGTACCGTCCCTGCAAATCCCACCTTTGTGTGCTGCACTTTGACGTGTTTCATTATCAGGTCAGCTTCCCTCATGGCGGCAAGGCTGTCACAGTCTCAGCTTCACAACAGTACCAAGTGACTTCCAGAGAAAGAGGGTGTCTGTTCTGGGGACTTTCTTCTGACAGCAAGGACTTTTCTTTCCAAATAGCTGGCATCTCATTGGTTTATACTGGCTCTCATGCTCATTTCTGAACAATCCTATGGCCAGAGAATGCCATAGCGACTTGCCTGGGCTCTTGCCCCAAACCAGTCACTGTTGCAAGGAGTTAAGACACCCTTTAAAACAACTAGGCCTAGCTCCAAGGCTGGAGATGAGATTATCTTTCTCTGAAGCACATAGTTGTAAAGATATAAAAGAAAAGTAGCTCTGAGCAGTGTGGCTCAGTTGGTTGGGTGTCAAACCACAAAGCAGAAGGCCACAGGTCAATTCCCCTTCAGAGCACATAGCTAGGCCACAGGTCAATTCCCCTTCAGAGCACATAGCTAGGTTGAAGGTTCTGTCCCAGCTGGAGCACATACGAGAGGCAACCAATTGATGTCTCTCTCACATTGATGTTTCTCTCCCTCTCTTTTTCCTTCCCTACCGCCTCTCTAATTTTTTTTTGAGTTAGGTACAGTTAGGAAGGGAAAAGGTGGAAGGGAGGGCTCTGTCAATGTCCAACAGAATATAGTAAAGCTGCTTTTTCTAAGTTGGTAGTTGTCTGTGATGTTGATCTCATTATGCAATAAAAGACAACAAAATATTATAGAACAGTAATGATCAAAGTGTGTGGAGGGGGCAGGGCATATTACAAGCATTTAGGAGTATTTTTATTTAAATAGAATTCCTCTCCCACCCCTGATTTTTATCTGTATGAAGTTAGTTTCTTAACCCTTTGAAAATTAGTTCTCTTAGAAAAAAAAAGAAAGAAAGAACATTAGTTCTCCTAGGAGCCATGTTGGATCTGATGGATAATGGGGTTTAAAAGATTGAGAACTATAGTCACAGGAAAAGTTTTATAATTGAGGGGTAAAATAAATGGTTGTAAGAGAATAAAATCAAGTTTTGATATCTGGTTATTGGAATTTCAACCTGGTGTCAGCCTCTTTCCACTTGCTATTTCGGATTCACAATCTTGTGAGAAAAACTATTGTTGATTTTTGATTTCTTCAAGGGGGAAAAGAGATTTCCTTAACCTAGTATGATGGAAATCAGCCAAACTTGTGTTATTTTGTTGGTCCTGTGTCTCACCTAAGACTGTGTCTCTTGGTAGAGAATGGTTCAGGAATTGTGTAGCATTACTATCCCTTTCTCAGCAGAAGGCAAAAGAAATTTCTCAGAGAGCCCTGGGCAGCAGTCGTTACCATTTTAGATGGTAGAGACTCATCTTGGAAACACTGAGAAACTTTGTTTAACATGAGCTCTTTTTTAAATTTCATATATTTTCCAATTTTTAACAATATAAAAAATTAAATGTAGAAAATTAAGAACATGTAGACAAGTATAAAGAATAAAATTTAAAATCTTCATAACCTCTCTAGCTAGAGAACCATTGATAACAGTATGGCATATCTTCTAATTATATGTGACTCAATTGCAATATATATATATATATATATATATATATATATATATATATATGTATAATGCTTTTCAAACACAGTACTTTACCAGAAATTCTGTTTAGTACATTGCATTCTTTGTTTAATATACTATGAGTATTTCCCTAATGTAGTAATAATTTTTCTAAAACCATCATATAGTTATACAATAGATTATTTAACTAATTTTGTTTGGAGAGATATTTTACTGTTGCAGATAAAACATTTTGCAAAGCTAGAATATCCAATACAAGTACAAGCCTAGCCTTCTGTTTGAGCTACCTGAGTCCTAAAGTTAGCATTAAATCAGAAACTCAATAAGGAAACAAGGAATAAAACCCCAAATTATAAAAACAAAGTGTGACAAAGACAAAGAACAAGCCTGGGAAGTAATTATGAGTCAGATGTGTGCTGGAATTTCCCGGAAGTTTTCAGATCCAAGTCAGAAATGTTGTTTTGTCTACATGTATCTGGACTAAACTTCTGTATAGCTGCTCCTCTGTTAAGGTCTTACAAATGTCAAGGTTGGAACTAAAGTAAAAGGAAAAGAGCTGAAGAGTGAACCCATGCCTTGTAGGTAGTAGGTACTTGATATGACAGTTTTCAGGGGAAGAGATGGGGAAGGCAGCTCTGCCCCTCTTTGTCTTCGTATAGTGGGGAAGGCATGCCCCTCTGGGGAGTGGGCCAGGCCGCTGGGAGCAAGTGTTGGCCACAGTAGCGCTGAGAGTGGCAGCTCAGGGTAGAGTCAGAAGTGTCATTGCTCCAAGGAGTGCAGTTCAGAGTAAGACCAATATTTCTGCTTAGCTTTCACTCAGGGCAACATTTCTGAGACTTAAGATCCTTCTTAGACCACTTCATGATTTTTCCAAGTCTGCCTACCACTCATGCTATCATTAATATTTTTGCCTCAATTTACTTTTTTCTTAACTTAAATATGTTATGCTAATTAAAAACATATCACAATTTTAATCGAAAAACAGAATCACTTACCACAAGTGGAAATGGTAGGTGACCTCATAAATTCAATGAAAACAAACATGCAACAAAAATAGTATTTAGTTTGGGCTAGATGCTGTTGCTTGCCAAAGGCTTTTGAGTTTGAGGCCCGATTGCTGTTTGTTTAGCAAACAAGTGGGAGAGTGGGTAGGGAAGAATTAACAAGTGTTAAAAACATTACCAGCAAATCCAGACTGCCCAAGGACTTCCTCAGAACAACAAGGGAATGAAATCACTTTCACTATGTGACTCAGTGTTATTTATACCACCTAGCTTCCTGTTCAGTGGTGTACACCCCTGGCTAACAAACATTGTGCCGGATGAAGCTGCTGTCGGTGAGCGGGTAGGGAAAAGAGCCCAGTGTTGCCCTCAGGCCAGCTTTAGGAGCTATGAGGAGTTGAGGAGTTACCACAAACCTTTATATTCTGTAAGTGAATGATAGACTGAAGAAGGTACGCTCTCATATCTTGTAAACTCTCCCATTAACGGGGCATATTGTGCCCACCCTACCCCCCATTCCCAAATTCATATGTTGAAGTTTTAACTCCCACTACAACAGAGAGTGTTTTTTTTTATGGAAATAAGAATTTTAAAGAGGTAATTAACTTAAAATGAAACCACTAGAGTGGATCCAAATCCAATTTGTCTGGTGTCCTTAAAAATAGAGAAAATTGTGTGGTCAAGGGCCAGAGGGAAGAGGGAGCCAGAGGCTGGATGGAGGTGGGCAAAGGAAGGGAAGAGGGGGACATCTGTACAGTCTCAATAATAAAAATGAAGAAAAAAGAAAAGGAAAGAAAAGTAAGGGATGCATACAGACATGCAGGGAAGACCACGTGAAGACATAAAGAGATGACAGTCACCTCCAAGCCGAGGAAGATGCCTCAAAGGAAACCAACAGTACTGACATCTCCATCTTGGACTTCAAGCTACCCAGTCTGTGCACTTTCTTATGGCAGCCCTAGCAAACTAATATATCTTCCAAGTGGAAAAATTTTGAAAAGAGACAGATTTTATACAACTGCTTGGGCTTGTTTCCTGGACTATTACAAAGGCACTAATGTCTAAAGCACATGTGGACACCACTTGAATTTGGTTTCTTAATGGTAACAGGTGTCTTAAGGCTAATTGTGTATACACTAATGGAAATTGTGTATAAGGAGACATCCAGCAACACACAAATAAGGCACTGAGGTGATTAGAAACAATCCTGTGTATTATTGATGTCATGAGATCTGTACTTTAAGGGGACAAACAGTCTTGGGTCAAATGGAGTCATGAGTGACTGACAATGTTCTTAGCAGGGTGGCCCCTGTCACAAGATGCATTGGAACTTATTCCAAAATGAGCACCCTGCCACCCTAAAAATCACAAAATAAGCAATAAATGAGTTATTAATCAAGTTGTCTTCATCAACTGACAGCCATCTATCCTGGTGCACAAATTTAAAAGTCTGACCCTGTCCACCAGGTCAGCCTGAGACCCAGTCTGGCCACTTTGAGACGTATTGTATTGACCAAAAAGTCCATTCTGTTTTTTCCATATGATGGCTCTAGTAGTGCTTAGTTGTCTTTAACTCCATTCAGAACAATTTTGTGAGATTGTATTGTGACAGCTGTCATATCAGCATATATTTTAAAAAAGCATCAAAATTGATGAATTTTTGAGCAGCTATTAATATTGAAGATGAAAGAAAATATGCAGCATTTTCAGTATATTATGCTTTATTATTTCAAGAAATGTAAAAATACAACTGAAATGCAAAAAAAAGATTTGTGCAGTGTATGGAGAAGGCACTGTGACTGATCGAATGTGTCAAAAGACATTTTGGTCAAATAATTCTTTGCTGTGGGGCTGGCTTATGCATTGGGAGATGTTTAGCAGCACCCCTGGCCTCCACCCACTAGAAGCCAATAACAGGAAATAGCCAACATACTAAAAATATCCAAATCAATAAAGTTATTGGTGAAAATGAAAAAAGGTAACAGACTTTTTGGCCAACCCAATAGCTTGACTTCTGAAGCTGACAGCAGCTTCTGTTACGGAATATGGATCATCCCTTTAGGCTTGTCTTCTTCTAGCTTCTTTTTTGGTTGGAGGGATGATCCAGTTAATAGATTTGTCAGTAGAAATCAAAAACTTTCCTATATTCTGTTACTTCATACTCCTTGAGATTGGGACAGTGCTGGGCTGTGGGATGTCGAAGAGATACTACTGCATGAACTGGATGACCCAGTGATGTTAGGGAGGACCATCTGACTCAGCAATGCCCCATTCCCAGGAGGTAATTAGTCTTGTCACTTGACTTTTTAAGTTTTTGCCATTTGTTTCTCCTGCTAGTCCCACTGAAATCAGGAATTTTCTACTTGACTACTTCATTCTTGGCATCTAGCAGGGTGCCTCACATATAGCATATGCTCCATAAGCATTTTTTTTGCAGCAATGAATAAGAGCCATGGGCATAGGCTATGAAGCTACAGCAGCTAGCTTTAATCTCAGCTGTGCCATTCACTAGCTCTGTGACTTTGGGCAAATTACTTAAATTTCCTGAAACTATTTCTTCATCTGTAAAATGGGTATAGTCATACCTACTTCATATTATTGTAAGGATTCAAGAACTAACACAGCTCCCCTGGCACGTAAGTGTCTAGCAAATATTAGTATCATAATTGTTGTAAGATAACTGAAAACTGAATCTCTTATTTAGGTACAGTAACTGGCAGAGAATGCTCTGTTTGGATGAAGTTAGACCATGCAAATCATTGGTTTCATTACTACTAATTTTTCTGTGTACCATGTAGATTCCAATTAAAAAATTTTTGACCACCAAAACATATGTTTGGAAAGTATATTATATAGTAGTAGTTAAAAGAGTCACGGTTTATTGTTTTTATTTTAGAATTTTTGTGTTCAAATCTGGTCAACATATTTTATACATAATTGATAATTGTGTAAATGAATGCTGTTATTTACTTAAAATAACCTATATGAAATAAAATACATTAAAATATATTTAGTATTATTATCTATTTAACAGAGCCAACATCTTTATCCTTTATTTAAATATCCATAAAGGATAATGACATTAAAATAAACCATTATGAAAATTTCAGATTATGACTGATTTATGTAAGCATCTAAATGAAACTCCTGTAATACAATTGCATACAGTAAATGTCTTTTAATCTTCTGTTATCTAGAAGCTAGTGTAGGTGTGTGGGTGGGTATTTTAGGAACTGAGTCCTCTGAATACAAAGAATGTAGTTAAAAAGGGAGGATAACAAAACCTGAAGTTCCAGTTTGGCCTTAGAAATACGTCTAATAACAACCTTTTATGGAGGAACAAGTAGCTGATGCTCAATTTCCCAATTTTGATTGTTATTTTTGTAGAAAAAATACAGGTTTCTAATCATGTATTATTACCCAAGAATGTGCCTTATAAAATGCTGTGTTTCTAGTTTGATTATTTATTATTTCTTGGACTAAGATTGATTTTCCTTCATAATAGGGAATTCACAGACACATGGTACATGTGGAATATACATATAATGCCCACCCCCCCGTGGAGATTCACTACACTCTGTGAAAACTATTAAACATGTCTTTATTAGTTATTTTGAAAGAAACCCTGTCTTGCAAAATTCTTTAATAGAGTTTATAAGGAATGGTCTTAATATGAATCAGTTGTGTCACACAATTGTAGATACTTTTAGCTCATTTCCCAAAGTCTCTCAAAGCAATTTATAAACAAATATTCATTGTATATGCTGTAAGAGAATACAGGAAAATTATGAGATAAAGTCCCTGCCAAAAAGGAGTTTGCAATCTAATTAGGAAATAAGACACCCTCATAAAACCAGTAGTGAACATATGAACAAGGCAGGATTTTACACACACACAGAAATGGCATTTTATTCTCATTTTATACAAATGTTTGGTGTCCCCCACCCTTTCTCTAAAAGATGATTGGAGTTAGAGGAAGAAGAGGGTGGCCCTTTCACCTTTACCCTGGTTACCTGTGGCTTGGCCAGGGTGAACGATCCCATGCTTTTCAAGAGCAGAGTAATGTGTCACAGACATACGCATTGATTCAAGAGCCCATTCTTCCCACTAGAAGAGTAAGAGTTACAGTCTGAATGGGGAGCCAGATTAAATAAGATGCTTCCTCTCTCCTTGAGTTATATTCTTTTCATAGTAAATAAAGGCTAAAAAATTCTGTTGTGGATATGTTTCTTGATAAGCTAGAATTTAAGCCAAAGTCTCTACTCATTGTTTCCATAGAGAAAATCTGCACATACTGTATTACACCCTTTGGGGTTAAAAAAATTAACCAAAAAAAAAAATCTGCAATGGCAACAAACCCACATATGATGTACTTTTGCTCTCTTGTTTTTTTATTCTTCTCTGCAAACCTGGGTAGGTGGCACCTACTTGTATTCTAGGCTCAGAAAGAATAAGAAAAGGTATCATCTGCCTGTACATCACATTTTTTAGAGCCCCTGGAATAATGCAAAACCTGGAAAGTTAGTTAAGTAGATGTCTGAAATTTACCAGGTGCCTCAGGAAACAATAGAAAGGCTTTAATTTAGGATGGCTTGCTCTCCCCAATGTGATGTGGAGTACCTAATTAAAGTATAACTGGGACACAGGTGGCTACACGATTTTCACAAAGGGACCATGCTGTGTGCTAATCTACTTCTTGAGTTCCAGTTCTTTTCTGTAAATGATACAGAGAATAGGCCTTATATACTATCATTTTAGAGTGCACAAGAGAATCCACAAGGATTATAAACTGCAAGCAGTGTGTATGCACACATAAATTAGTTTTGTGTTCTTTAGTTTGCCTTGATTTTCACTGCTAGTGAATAACCGAATTTGCCAGATGACTATTAGAAATTATTTTTTGCAACTGTCATTTGAGCTCTTTTAAGACTAGAAAATAATTCATTTGTATAATTTTGTCCAAGTAATATGCATTTTTTTCTTAGCAGAATTCTATTCATTTGTAGAATACAGTTTAAAATTTGAGGTTTCTAAACAGAAATGTAAAAAAAAAAAGCAGCTCCTTTGGATATTTAGTAAACTCATGTTGCTTAGTCTTATATATAGTGAGATCTTTGGCCAGTAAGAAAAATATTATTTAATAGAAATACGGGCAAAGGACAAAATCAATACAAATGACCAATAGGTAAATGAAAATATGTTTGAATTCAGAGTTAAAGAAATGAAAGTAGATATGACATTGAGATATAACTTTTCACCAAAAGTACTTTTTTATAAACCTTTAAAATGCCCATGGTTGTGAGTTGTTGAGAAAAATGCCAACTCTTACAATGTTGGAAGGAGTTAGACTGGTACAAATCTTTTGGAGGGCAATTTGGCAAAATATAGTAACCACAAAAAACAACATAGGCTTTAACTTGGTAATTATACTACTAGTAATTTCTTGCAAGAAGATAATAAACCCTCAAGAATATTTTTTTTCCCTACTCTTCCCTTCCTTGAGTCCTAAAAAATTTCCAGTGTTCTCTCAATACTGATTTATTGCCTTTGGAATGAAAATACTACAAGTGGTGTAAACTGCTTTGCTAAAAGCATCAGAAGTACAGTATGCATCATAAGCAGGAGGGAATGATAGTCCCTTTATCAATCCTCATCCCTCTCAGTGGCTGATATATTTCTTTTTTAGACTAATTTGTTTGTTAGATGGTGAGTGAATTGTAAGCAGTATGCATTGGAATACTTACTTCAAGAATATCTTATATGACCTTTGCACATCAAACCAAGAAATTAAAGTAACCTAATTGTTAATCAATAAAAGATTTATAAAATAAATTATGATGTCACCATACAATGGAATACTATGCAGCTATCAAAAGTGATGGTGATTAATTAGTACTGTATTTAACATGGAAAGATGCACAGTACATGATGCAGGTTTAAAAAAATTTTGTAAAAAACAATACAACATACAGGGTTGGGCAAAAGTAGGTTTACAGTAATAAGTACACAAAACAGAGTTCTTGTATTATTATTTATTTATTTATATTATATTATTTATTATTAATCTACTTTGCCCATCCCTCTATGTAGTATTATCTTAATTTTATAAGCTTATATGTTGAGAGACACCTGGAAGTATATTACTAAAAATATTAAAAGTAATTGTCTCTAGGTGCTAAAATCAGGGGTGGTTTTAATTATTTTATTATATTTTTCTGCATTCTTAAAATTATTACACAGAATGTGATTTACTTTTAGAGTTTGAATAAAAAGTAGTTTATCTTTCCTTATTTTTGAGGTAAGATCTGCTTTTATTAATGACAATGGTACTTAAGGAAAGCTAGAAAATATCTCAGTTCCTTTGATCTCTATAGGGGGACACACATTATAATTATGCAGTACTTTTAGTTAATCAGGGTGAGTCTTTGTGTTTAAAGTTCTGTCTCACTAAGAGTAAACAATGAAACAGGTGTGCTAGGTGGGGTAGACCATCTGTTTCTCTTTGTAGAGATTTTTTTAAGAGGATGGAAAAGGATTTCAAATCTATCTTCACTGACTGAAAAGCTAGAAGAAAATTAATACCTTCCCTAAAATCCAGCATTGCCTTCTGTTATATTTTCAGTAAACATGTATTTAGAAACTACCAACAATATTCTTCACAAAGTTTCGGAAATACAAGTTTGATTCTGGCCAGAGTCTCAAAGTTCACTTGTCAAAAAGATGTTAATTAATAGCTGAGGTTCAGGTGGAAACAGCCATAAACACTAAGTGAGTTTCAGAAATACCTGTTTATGATGAAAGCTTTGTTTTGTACTAACGGTGCAGGGGCCTCTTGAGTTGAGTAGTGAGAATCTCAACCTGTCCTGTTTTTTTTTATTATTTTCTTCTACTGTTTGAAAAGACAATCGCCTTTGGGTCCCTAATAGGGAGGTTGATAAGATTCACGAAGGCATTATTTTGCTATTTAATGGGGCCACAAAATAGCTGTCTTATTAAAAATTATTAAAGTGGTACAGCTACTTTGGAAGGCATTTTGGCACTTTTGTACAAAACTAAACATATGCTCAATGTGTGATCCAGCAATCACATTTTTTGTCATTTAATGAGTGAAAATATTAAACTTAATGGCACTTACCCAAATAAGCTAAAAAATAAAATACAAAGACTGTCACGTGAATGTTTACAGCAGCTTTATTCATTATTCCCCAAACTCGGAAGCAACCAAGATGTCTTCCAATAGATGAATGGGTAAACTAACTGTGATAAATCCATACAATGACTAAAAGAAGTGAACTTTTAAGATACAAAGACTATTAAATGCAATTGAAAAGATATGAAGGAACCTTAAATGCATATTGCTAAGTGAAAGAAGAAAATCTGAAGAAGCTACATACTGTACGATTCCAACTATGTGATATTCTGGAAAAAGCAAACTATCAAGACAGTTAAAAGATCAGTTGTTGCCAGGCGTTTGTCGGGAGGGAAGTATTGGGGATGAATAGGTAGTGCACGGGATTTTTATGGCAGTGAGACTACTCTGTATGACCTTGTAAAGGTAGATATATGTCATTATACATTGGTCAAAGCCCATAGAATGCACAACACGACGTGAAGCCAAATTATGGGATTTATTGTAGTTAATACTAATGTGTCAATGTTAGCTCTTCAAATATATTACACTAATGCCTGCTATTAACAAGAGGGGAACCTGGGGGCACAGTAAGAGAAAGGGGGTATTTGTGAATTCTCTGTAACTTTCCACCCCATTTTTCTGCAAACCTAAAGTTTCTGTAAAACATAAAATCTATTAATTAAAGACAGACAAAAAGGTCGTTAATGGCTGTGTTGCAAACATCTGGCTCCATGATAGAACTCTGAAAGCTTTGCTCTTACAGGCACTGCCAGACCCGGGCTGTGGCTTCGTGTTCTTCAGTGTATAGCACACCATGTGAATGATAGAATCATAAAAGAATTACATTGGGTGCACATGTACATTGTATACATACATGCTATTATATTAATTTTTATCACATGATACATTAGAATATTCTGGTCTCAAATCATACTTTCAAAATTTTTAGCCCAGGATTTCTTTAAATATCTTAGTCACCATTTTTTGTGTTTATTTCAGAGATTTCCAAGTATGAGAAAGTTGATTTGAAAGATCTGAAATATGACACCACTTTGTCTTGATAACTACACAGTTTGAACAGGCAGAGCATATACTGTTTATAATTATGTATTTCATCTTTTGAAATCACTTGGCTTAAAACTCCAGTAGCCGTGAAAATGAACCACACTCAGATCTCCTACTGCAGAGTGCATAATCGATTGGCAGTGCAGCCCTCTAGATCCACTTCAGTGTTGGAGCTGAGGCCACAGTTTCCCGGGGCTGCCCCCAGTCAGCAGCTAAGTACAAAGGGACTACTAATGCGGCTTATTGTAGCCAATCATGGCACTAATCCACAAGGCAACTTTCACTTAAGCACTTGCCCTCTGAGACCCCTGCAGTCTGAGACTTCTTTCAATTCTCTTTCCTTCTCCCTCAACTTTCACAGGTATCAGATCTAACCTGTGATCTGATGGTTTTCCTGCCTACTCCTACTTTCCTCCCCTTCACTTTCACAACCATTACTAATAAATTTCTTGCATGCCTAATCCTATCTCGGCATCTACTTCTCCGAGGACCTGAGCTAACACCAAGACCAATATCTAACACATGGTCATTTTGATCATTTGAAGCATAATAATGTCAATGAAAATCTATAAAGCTTACACCTCTACTTGTATGGATCAAGCTCTGACATCCATGAATCACAAAATGTTCTGTTACTTCTGTGAACATGTTTTGAGTAACTTTTTAATTTGAGGAATACTCATTTAATTGCTTATTGTTTGCCATGCAGTCCCCAAACAGACATTGTATCTTTAGAACTCATGTGTTTCTCTTTCTCTCCCATTGGCAAGAAGAACAAGGGTTAAGAGAGAGATTTCAATGCCACAGGTTGCTTAGTAAGCATCACTGTTTCCGTATTTATGTTTCATGAGAACATCTTATCTTTTCTATGTAAAAGTAAAATTCCCTTCACTGTAAAAATAATATATTCTCCAGTTAAAAAACTTATTTTGCAATAACTGTAGACACACAGAAATCTGTAGAAATAGTGGAGCGGTACCATGCATCTTTCATCCAGTTTCCCCCAATCACAAAGATTAACATCAGTGTTTGCATACACACAAAAATATTTCAAACTCTGGTCAGTAGCCAGCTTATTTTTAATTAAGCAAAGTGTATATTTTTCAATAATTTTAACAACTTTCTGGAATTCACTCTAATCATCCAATGGGATATATCTAATGTGGTGACTCTGTAATGTGTATCAGAGTCATTTGGAGAGCTCATTAAAATAGAAATTGCTGAGCTTCTCTTTAGAATTTTGGATTCACTAGGTTTGGACCAGAGTCCTAGAAGTTGCAGCTTCAAGTTCCCAGTGATGTCAATGATGCTGATCCAAAGAATGAAAACCCCAAAGACTACAGCTAATTCCTCATGTTTAGAATGTAAGGTACAGCAACTCTGACTGTTCGAGAGTGAAAACACAACTCATGAACCTAGTCTGTAAATGTGTGACAGAATATTGAGAAACAACAAAGTCCAGCTAATGTGGAAAGATTGTATCTTCAATAAAATTGAATTACTATAAAGTGATCATGATACAGAAAGTTGAAGCCTAATTAGCTGAATTACAATCTGAAGAAAAAAGGTCTTCAGAAAGAGAGAGAGAGCAGTCTGTATAGCTTGTGGAAAAGGAAACCCTTTAAAGTTTGCATTTATTCAGCATTCTCCAGGACAGAGAGCACCTTGACTAACTGATATGAATATTCAACCTGGAATGTGACTTAAAGTGGTCATGCATGTATCAGACTTGATGACACAAAGAATTAAGAATACTTAAGTATCTATAATTGTTACACTTGACTTGCATATGGGAGAGAGATGGCACATGCCTTTATTTTCTGGCAAACTTCTGATCTGCCCAGAAAAGATATTTTTATATAAATAAATCAATTATGGATTATCTTTCCATCTCATATGAGTTTCGTTAGTACCTCAAGCTGTGTCAATACTAAGGACCCAGGCAATATAGAATTTCTGGATCTGTATGTGCTGGCACCTGTAAGGGCTTACTGGGATGGTCAAGTGAGATTCAGTACACACATTTGTATTTCTTCTCTGTAAGACAGTAAAACCATTGTTTACATATCCTAAAAAAAGCATCCATTTTAAACACATGGAGTTTTTTTTATTATTACCAAAACTCTAGAGAAGTAACCACCGAGTTTCCAAGGAAATTACAATGTAAGTTCTGTCAAGAACTATAAAGGTTCTCTGACTGTAAAAACCTATGGGAGTTGTGGCAGCAGGAGAAACTCCTAGCCTCACAGGAGAGTTCTTGGAGAGACGCACAGGGTCCTAGAACATACACAAAACCACCCACCTGGAAATCAGCATCAGAAGGGCCCAATTGCTTGTGGGTAGCACAGGAAGTGACTGAAAGCCAGCTGAGAGCAGAGCACATGGCATTGTTCTCTCTCAGACCCCTCCCCCACATACAGCATCACAATGCAGCAACGTGGGTTGCCCCACCCTGGTGAATACCTAAGGCTCCACCCCTTACTACATAACAAGGGCTTTGAGACAAAAAAATGTGCCCTAAATGAAAGAACAGGTCAAAACTCAAAAAATAGAACCAAACAATGAAGAGATATCCAACCTATCAGATGCACAGTTCAAAAGACTGGTGATTTG
Source organism: Tonatia bakeri (assembly GCA_004024845.1). NCBI lineage: Eukaryota > Metazoa > Chordata > Mammalia > Chiroptera > Phyllostomidae > Tonatia > Tonatia bakeri. The sequence continues at coordinate 208,013 of PVIA01000456.1, read as the reverse complement.
GATGCTTACAGAAAAGGTTGAGTACAGATGCAAAACAGAGGAAGAAGTGAAGGCTATACAAAGGGAAATAAAGGAAAATTTACAGGGAACCAACAGTAATGGGTAGGAAACTGGGACTCAAATCAACAATTTGGACCAGAAGGAAGAAGTAAATATTCAACCAGAATAGAACAAAAAAATAAGAATTCAAAAAAACTCGGAGAGGCTTAGGAACCCCTGGGACAACTTTAATTGTTACAGCATCTGAATCATAAGGGTGCCAGAAGGAGAGGAGGAAGAGCAAGAAATTGAAAATATATTTTAAAAAAATAATGAAGGAGAACTTCCCCAATCTGGAAAAGGAAATAGACTTCCAGGAAGTCCAGTAAGCTCAGAGAGTCCCAAAGAAGTTGGACCCAAGGAAGTACACACCAAGGCACATCATAATTATATTACCCAAGATTAAAGATAAGGAAAGAATCCTAGAAGCAGCAAGAGAAAAGGAGCCAGTTACCTACAAAGGAGTTCCCATAAGACTGTCAGCTGATTTCTCAAAAGAAACTTTGCAGGCAAGAACAGGCTGGAAAGAAGTATTCCAAGTCATGAAAGGTGAGGACCGACATCCAAGATTACTTTATCCAGCAAAACTATCATTTAGAATGGAAGGGCAGATAAAGTACTTCCCATATAAGGTTAAGTTAAAGGAATTCATCATCACCCAGCCCTTATTATATGAAATGTTAAAGGGACTTATCTAAGAAAAAGAAGATAAAAACTATGAACAGTAAAATGACAACAAACTTATAACAGTCAACAACTGAACCTAAAAAACAAAAACAAATTAAGCAAGGACTATAGAACAAGAACAGAATCACAGAAATGTAGATAACATGGAGGGTTATCAGGAGGGGAGTGGGAGGGGGAGAGAGGGGGGAAAGGTACAGGGAATAAGAAGCATAATTGGTATGTACAAAATAGACAGGGGGAGGTGAAGAATAGTATAGGAAATGGACAAGCCAAAGAACTCATATGTATGACCCATGGACATGAACTAAGGTGGGAGAATGCTTGTGGGAGGGTGGGTGCAGGCAGTGGGGAATAAAAGGGAGAAAAAAAACAGATGACTAATGGTATAATCAATAAAACATAATTTCAAAAAGATCTATGAATGTTCTGAAATTTTTACCCTACTAGTTAGCTCACTAGTTAGTCTGTCACAGTATCATGAATGCTGGTAGAAAGTATGTACACAATACAAACATCCTCGAGATTTTTCAGAATAAACTAACATACAGTTAGTGCTTCACTTATGATACTTGCAGAAGCATGAAAGGCCCAGGGAGAATTGTCTCCCCAAAAGTATACATTGCAAAAACACTGTAAACATTACCTAATAGACTAATGGTTTATTTGTAGAAATTGTGTCCTTCCATGATTCTATTTATATAATTAGAGTAGATGAAAGTTCTTACCCAACCTAGTTGACCTGAGATAAGGGCAGATTGGTTATAATATGCAATATAAAATGGTGTATATTTTTTCCAGTTCATGCCCTTTCAAATACTGACCCTCTTCTCCCTTGATATTTCTAATAACCTCCATCATTGCAAGTTTTCACAATGAGTATTTAGTTTCTATTGTTCTCTCCTTTAAAATTGTTAGAAAATGTTCTGATCCTGATTTTATCCTGCAAAGCAACTCACTAGTTTAGATTCACTCCTGGATCATGGACATTTTGAAAGGTTAGTAAAATGTTAGGTTGTTTCATTATTACAATGGTGGTTGCAGCTTTTGTCTCTCTTCTGCTTTCTGTGCTTTGGGTTATGTCATGCTGCAAAGCACTTTTGATCCTCCCTGGATCACTTGTACAACACATAATGTTTCCTATCAGAGATCTGAAACTGCGGGAGAAAAGAAAATCTCTATGGTCTGTTTATGCTAATTGGAACATACTGTCTCATTTTTTTTCTCAATGAAATGTAGAAAATGATGATTTAATTTAATTTATTTTTTTAATTTCCCTAAATTTTATTTATTTATTTTTAAATTTTGTTTTAATTATTGTTCAAGTACAATTTTCTATGTTTTACTCCCATCCCAGCCCACCCACCCAGCCCTCCCCACCTCCATCCCATTTCCACCCGCCCCTAGTTTTTGCTCATGTGTCCTTTATATTTGTTCCTGTAAACCCTTCCCATTCTCCCTTGAAATTCCCCTGAAATTCCCTCCCCTCTCCCCTCTGAACACTGTCAGCCTGTTCTCTATTTCAGTGTCTTTGGTTATATTTTGCTTGTTTCTTTGTTTTGTTGATTTAATTTATTTTTTTTAAAAAGTGTTCAGCATTTTACACAGAATAATCAAGTGGCTGTCTTTAAAATACTGCAAGTAACCTTGAAGAAATTTCCTGTCACATATGCTTAAATTCTAAGGGAAAAATTGTGACGATCATTTCTAATTCTTCAACAATAATTATCTATGGCAGATTCATTTGATGTGTATATTGGATTTGTTGGCAATGGAACACTCCTAACTTACAGTCTGGGATACTTTTATTATAAGCAGGCTGCTTGTGGTAAGAATCAAAACAGTTTTAGCCTCTTCTAAAGCTCATTATTTCGAGGGGCAGGCTTTGGCTTGACAACTAGAACCATTTCTGGCTTGTGGCCAGCTTTGTCTGCTTCCACAGAAACATTCAGTGATAGACTGCAATCACAGACCCTAGTGTGGAAGATGCTTTGGGGGTTACGTAGTTCCATTTTCCTCATACTTTATGTGGTATAAATCCACAGGTTCTGGGGTCCCATCACAACAGGAAAAACAAAGCCCCCAGATAGAAAATTTTATCTAAGAAGTTCTGTGCTACTACTATAATGCTTTAAAATTTGCTCGGAAAATTCAGGCATGCTATCTATGGTGCATCAATGTTTTTCTTAATTGAGAGCCACTGCTAGACTGGCTGAGGACACACAGCGGGCTAGTGGCCCACATCCAGCTAATCAGGATTAGAGCCCATATCTCTTCCCTCTCAGATGTGTTTTTCAGTATCTTGCCTCCTGGGGCACTGGGCAGATGCTTAATTGTCCCTGCAATGATCTAAGCCTGCTTCTTTTTATACCTATACTCTGGGCAGGACTTCATTTGATGAGTGAATTAGCCTCAGGCATAAATTAGGCAGTTTTCATTAATGCTTAAAGGTCATTAGGGTACCATTAGTAAATTAGAGTTTTAGTTTAACTAAAAGGCAGCCTAGTAGCCTGAAATAATGTATGCGCTTCTAAGAACATTAAACCAGAACTGAGGACTTTTAATTTAGTAATTTAAGAAATAATCCAGAACTTTTGTTCTCTCAAAAATTATTTCAGAATCTATATTTTTTAGAGTCTGTCAAGATGGAGGCATAGGTAGAAACACTTTTCCTCCTCACACAACCTAAAGAAGGATAACAACCAATTTAAAAACAATAAACAACCAGAACTGCCAGAATAGCAAACTGCATGGAATTCTGACAACCAAGGAGTTAAAGAGTCATTCGTCCAGATCAGTGTGCTGAGATGAAGAAATATGGCCCAAATGAAAAATCATACCAAAACTCCAGAAAAAAAGCTAAGCAACAAGGAGATAGACAACCTATCTGATGCAGAGTTGAAAACACTGGTAATCAGGATACTCACAGAATTGATTGAACTTGGTTGCAAAACAGAGGAAGAAATGAAGTTTACACAAAGTGAATTAAAGCAAAATATACAGGGAACCAATAGTGGAGAGAAGGAAACCAGGACTCAACTAAATGATATAGAACAAAAAGAAGAAATAAATACCCAACTGGAATATAATGAAGAAACGAGAATTCAAAAAAAAATGAGGAGAGGCTTCAGAACCTCTGGGGCAACTTTAAGCACTCCAGCATACAAATCATAGGGGTGCCAGGAAAAGAAGAGGAACAGCAAGAAATTGAAAATGTAGTTGAAAAAATAATGAAGGAAAACTTCCCAATCTAGCAAAGGAAATAGACATGCAAGTCCAGGAACCTCAGAGAGTCCCAAAGAAGTGAGACCCAAGGCAACACACCCCAAAGCATATCATAATTACATTACCCAAGATGAAAGACAAGGAGAGAATCTTAAAAGCAGAAGAGAAAAGGAGACAGTTACCTACAAAGGAGTTCCCATAAGACCATCAGCTGATTTCTCTAAAGAAAGCTTACAGGCAAGAAAGGGCTGGAAAGAAGTATTCAAAATCATGAAAGAGGCAAAGACCTACATCTTATTTTAAGATCTTAAATAATTTTATCTTTAAGATAAGATTAAATAAGATTAAAAATCTTTAATTAATATTTTAATCTTAATTAATTTAATCTTTAATTAAATTAAATCTTTAACTAGATTAAGATTAAATCTTTAAGATAAGATTAAATAAGTTCTAAAATAATATTATCTTTAAGGTAAATGTTGAAAATTCCTGCTTTTGCTATGAATACAGAATCATATTATATTATAATAATCAAGACAGTATAAAATGATAGCATATAAACATAAGATCATATATTTCAATAACTGCTTATCATTCAAAACAATATTTTTATAGTTTTCTAATAAGTACATGTACGTTATCTAATTTAGTCTGCTGAGACATAAGTAGGGAATATAGTGCTACTGTCATGCTCCAGGTGAGACACAGAGACAGAACTCTGGCACCTACCATATGGTAACCAGTTAATACACTGTAAAGTGATTGAGACATCCTCTGTCTGATCTCTGTCATTGCTTAATGTCCTGTGTGCTGGGGCTCAAACAATGCAGCTTTTAATACCAGGCAGTGGTTTTTGACCTTTCATGGGAAGCCAGAAAGAAATCTAAATTCACTTTTGCCTCTGTCGCTTAAGCCTGGGGTAAAACTTAAACAGAATGTAGCCCATTGTGTGCTCTAGGCACCCTCCTCAAGGGTCAGTTGACCTGATACACGTAGGTCTATTTCCAGGCTCTCTATTTTGTCCCCGTGATTTACATGTCTGTCTTTACGCTGGTACCATACTGTTTTTAACATATGAATGGATAAAGAAAATGTGGTCTATATATTCAATGAAATATTACCAGGCCATAAAAAAGGAGGAAAACTGTCATTTGAGACAATGTGGACAAATCTGAAGGATGTTACACTAAGTGACATAAGGCAGTCACAAAAGGACAAATGCTACCTGATTTTATTTATTTGAGGTCTCTAAAATAATCAAAGTGATAGAAGCAGAAACAAGAACAATGGTTGCTAGAGGCTGGAGGGTAGGAGAAGTGAGTTCTTGATATTTAGTTAAGCTAGATTCGTAAGTTCTACAGATCTGTTGTACAACATAGCACCTATAGTTAACAATGTAGCATTGTGCACTTCAGAATTTGTTAAGAGAGTAGATCTCATATGAGATCTCATGTTAAGCGTACACCCTGCCCTCCTACCTCCCTCCCCCCCACCACAAATGTAACCCAGATGAGAAGGTTGAATAAAAAGGTCTTCACTCCTGACAAGCTAAATTCTCAAAAAAACAAATTAAAAAAAAAAACAATGAAATCTAAAAAATGTCTCTAGCATTTTCCTAATGACCAAGCACAAGTTTCTTTCATTAGTCATGAATACCATGCTCAAGTTGCTAACTCTTCTCCTTTCTGAAGGTGGAACGATTGAAAGAAAGGAAGGCTGCCCCGGCTATTCCCCGGGGTCTGGTATTACTCTGTTTCTCCGAATCATTTCCTAACTAGCTTACTACTATGAGTACTGCTGATATGTTTCTGGTGTTATATTTTTGGAGATCTTTTCTTTCTTGTCATCTAGGAGGAATTTTGAGTGAATATAGTAAAAACTGTGACATAAAGAGTCAACATAGAACTGTTTTTTTCCAGTTTGTGTCCATTCCGTACATCAAGTTCCCTGAATGAACCTCTTTATATTTTTAAGTTTGCTTCACTGATTTGATAATTATTCATGAGTATTTAGATATAGTGCCCAAATTAAGAAATAATCCCAGTTTTTATAATACCAATTAGCCACTGCTAAGTTAAAGAGCTATTTATCTTTCAAGTGAAACCACACTTAGAACTCCTTCAATACTAATTAACTTATAGTAATATAAGCAGCCTCTCATTTTTACTGATATTTGTGAGGACTAGATGATGTTCCTAAAATAAAGTAGAAAATCAGGAGAGTAACCTGATTGTTCTCAGACCTGTGAGGTTAACGTGGAAACACAATGTAGTAAAAGGGCAAAGAGTCACATTGCCTAGATGGGTCTGATTTGGGGCTCTACCATTTATTCACTTATGATCTTGAGCAGGTCATTTAACTTCTTTGTGCCTCGGTTTTCCCATGTTAAAAAGTAGGGATAAGAGTGTCTACCTCATGAGGTTGATAATTTAGGACATGGAAGATGCTGTTTGTGTTTCTGCTAAGTACATTTCTTAGTAGGAATGTTGTCTGTGGTCATTATTGCACATGAGCCAATGTTAATGGAAGACCACTGGTTCATTCTCCTGCCTATTATTGCAGGGATTCTGGCTCTACATAAGGTCTTACCAATTTATTTCTGGGATTTTTCTGTTAGTTATGAGTTCACATGAAAACTCATATTCTACCACTCTGGACTTGTGACAAAGCTGAGGTCTAGCCATACCAAGGCTGCTATCTCTAGTCACTTCCAACATCAGATTCCCACTGCGCCAAAGTCAAGGTCTGTGCCTCCTGGAAGGAAAAGGAGTCCTAGTCCTCCTGCCTCCTGATGTCACGTTCAGTTCCTCCTGAAGAAATCGGCTCTGTGCTTCACAACTGCTGCCCCTTCCTCCATAAACTCCAAACCGGGGCCTGGGCTGGAGGAGCAGTGATGTCCGAAATTAAAAACCCACTGCCCTCTCTGCTCTTTCCCTACTGTTCAATGAGAAAGTCTCCAGCAAAAAGATTCATGAAAGTGTTTTGCAGTGGTTCCTTAGGCGTGCATGGGCTGGCTTGAATCCTACCACAGGCTCAGCTCAGGACTCAGATCCCTCCTACTTAGTGAAACAAAGATGCTGACAAACTCCTTAAACCTTCTTTGAGCAGCCAGTGGAAAGAGACTCCTCTTAGTACTCCCTTTTGGGAAATTCTACATTCCTATAGTGTTTTCATAATCATATTTTCTAAACAAGGTGAAACTTTCCATATGTTTTTGTGATTTTTAGCATGCCACTGAGTGAGTATAATAAAAGCCTAAAGTGTGCGCGTATTGCTGGTAAAACAGTCTAATGTGTATATGCTTACTTAAACAACTTTCCATAAAAAGTACTAAATTTCTCCATAATATTAGCAATTAACAATGTTCTCAGCTCAATGTTCTATCAGTTGAGCCAATTAACTGATTTAATGTTACCTAGAAGGCTTTTTCTTAGAGATTCAGGATGGCAGACAGGAAGGGAAATTAACATGCATAAAGCTCTGGGGAAAATATGAAGGTTTTTATGATAGTGAGACTGACATATTATTTTTTTCTGCAGAGCATTCCCGATGGATAATTTTTATATGCACAAGTATGTATACCCACTGTCTACAAGTTTAGCAGAAATACCATTGGCTGCAGGTTGTACATGATAATCTGAAGGCTAGTGTAAGCCCCTCTCCTTGTTTCCCACTAATCTTCTGCACCCTGGTGATTACAAATCCCAGGTCCCATCATTAACACCTTCCACTGTGAACATGGTGCCATACAATTTGTGATTGGATTGTTAATATACCCTGAAGTATATCTAACCTCCAATTGATGTTCCATCTGCTGGTGTTCCAGCTTTGCTAGTGTTATCTCTGAATTAACTTTAATAGAAAATGGTTCTGGAACTCTATTTACCCCTGTATTTCTATAATGTACATATTTATTTAACTCCAGTGAGCTGGGAATGTTAAAAAAATGCGTCACACAGGATTCCTAATATCTGCATTACAGCACCCTCTAACTATGTGTCAATTCAAATGCATTACAAGAAAAGAGAATGGATTAGCCCTGCATGGAACAATTGGAAACAATGCAGCTTGCTTGAAACAAAGGCTAAGGAAAGACATTAAGCATGAGGACACATGCTTACCATCAAGGCCAAGCTCTGCAAGTAGCAGTGAAAGCCTGAAAAAAACTTGATATGCACCAGTGCAACAGACTATTGTTGATTTTCAAAATTACTGCAATCACCCCATCACCACTGTCACTAATATCATCTTGAAAACATTTACGTTTAAAAAATAATCCTTATGGAAAAATCAGGAGGCTTGTTTTAACATAAAACCAGATTTTATGATATAATAAAGTATATATTGTTTATAAGCTTTAAAAGGAAGAAGAGAACCCTTAAAGGAAATACTGCAGTCAACCAGAGAGTACAGATGTTCCTGTTTTAGTCACCCATCTGCTCTAACACAGCTTACAGGAACTATTGGCAGCTTCAGATAGCCTTTCCATTGCTAGGAACTAGAGCGCATAAACCAACGTTCACTTAGCCTCCTGCAAATGACAGAGCTAATGAACAGTTTGAAGCTTCACAATTTTAGAAGAAAGCAGTCATCACCCTAGAATACTATACTGCATCCGAATATATGCAAAGGATGCAATTAAAATCATTTCCAATCTAGTGCAACTAGAAACAGAGACACTGCACCAGGCCTGCAGCCTTCATTAGGTGCCACTACGCTGTCCATCAGTGTCAAATTCCTATTGGCATTTCCATTAACCAGGGAGGAGGGGACAGGGAAGTTAAAAGGAAGTAAAAGTAAGACAAAATTCTTAGCACTTGAAAGGAGTCTCACATATTTTCGCTTGATATTTTCTACACATTGGTGATTTGACAGGTGCAATGGGAAAGACGAATGTCCAACTTTCTTTGACATTTATCTCAGCTTACTTTTTGTCCCCAGACACAAACTCAACTGGAAGCACCAAGAAAATGCACTCCATGAAGTAAGCTCCTTAAACACATGGACTATTTTGTATACGAAAATGTCCCACCATATGAATAATTTATTACTTACTGAGATTCACACCCCCCCCCCAAAAAAAAAGAGCAGTAGATTTTCACCTGCTCATCTGTATATACTCATTTGGTTCCTGCCAGTGACAAAGTCCAATGTTCTACCAGGTGATTACTTAGGGCATGGAGTACAATGTATAATCGCATGGACAGAGATTATTCTCCACAGAGAGTAAGGGAACCCATATAGAGAGTGAACCTTTGACCCAGCGCTCATAAATACAATGAAAGCATTTGCCAATAAACTCATTGGCTAAAGACAAAAAAAAAAGCATTTTCAGAAACAAACCTGGCTGTCTGGTAGTTTCTATGAAACATTCAGTTATCCTCAGTGCCTTTGTACCAGGTTAATAATCCTATCACCTGTCTTCTTTACCGAAAAGGCTCTCATTCCAGACACACAACAACCAAGCACATTTGTGAACCTTGAATGGATCCTAATTTGAAAAAAAATTATGTAAAGACATTTTGGGGGTAATTGAAAATTATTATGTAAAGGAATTAATGTTAATTTTAAGGACAATATGCTATTACAGTTTTTAATAAAAATGTTCTTATTTTTAGAATTTGCAGATGAAGTGTTTGGGGGTGATGTGATGTCTGCAACTTTCTGATGCCACACGTGATGTGCACATGCACACTCACACAGAAAACACTGCAAACTCTTTACAAGGGAGTGGGTGTTTGGTTAGTCATTGTACAATTCTTTCAACTTTCCTATAGTTTTGAAATTTTCCATAATAAGAATTTGGAAAAAATAGTTTATCTTTCTTTCCAAAGTTAGGGCAGCTTGATGAAAACAAATGTTCCAGGCAATGACAATGTTAAAAATCCAGCACAATAAAATAGAGATGAGAACTTGTCAAATTTGGGTTGTAAAGGAAAGTAAATTTGGCTAAATTTGTTTCATTCATTAATTTATTTAACAAATATTTATTGAATATTTATGTTATAAAATGTGGTGTAAAATGATAATGAGAAATTCCACTAGGAATTTGCTATTGAAGAGAGAAAATCAAGAATTTTTTCATTGGCCTCTAACATCTTCCTTTTCCCACCCAAAACTATTTAACCATCACCTACTGCAACTACAACTACTGCTGAAAATCAACTCATCCTTCGCCTGGATCGCTGCCATTGCTCCACACTTGACCATGCCATTCTCTTGCTTAAACTCTGCCCGTTGGCTTCAGACTACTATGATGAACTAGGTTTCTGTTTATTTCTCAAGGTTATCTATCAGTACTTCATACCTCAAAATCTACACTCAATATACGTAGATTGAATTGATTTCCATTTTCCAGGTCGTCATGCTCCCTTTCGCTGTTAGGGTTTGCATATGACATTTGTCACGCCTTAGTTGATTCTTCACCCCACCCCCCTCTATCTTTGTTTGTCTACCTCTTTGAGTTTCATTCTATGTTACTTCCTGCACGAATCTTTCCTTAATTTCCCAAGTCATCACCTCAGCAATATCACCATGTACTTTCTCTATCATTACACTTAACATACCATATTGTGATTGTCAGTTTAATAGCTTAGTCAGCACTTAAAAATTAGAATGGTGCATTTCTCACCATAAACGCTGGCTTCATTGATAAGATGAGAGAAGATAATAACACTAATGGGAAACAGCAAATGGACAGTAGAAGAGTTTTTGGTTCTTTGTATATGGGTAACCTGAAAGTAATGGTTATTATCATACATTGCCATGAGGAAATTGTCTAGTTAAGAATTTCCAACAGATGCTAGATACCAATATATTAGCTGCCTTTTGTTTGGAACTATATTACCCTTAGGAGCATGTAGGAAGTAAAAACTCAACCTCCTTATATCTGTCTGATATGATACGGTGTGCCTTTAGAAGGCACACACATACACACACACACATAAAATGAAGTGAAAAACTCATGATCTGACAATGTGCTTATCAATCCCCCTAATTATTTGTTGAAATATTCACTAGAAAGCTTTTTCTGGGTCCTCTGGAAGTATAAATACTACTTCTAATTACAGGGAACTTTATGCTTTACTGTCTATGTTGTTACTGAGTACTCTCTCTTACCCTTCTCTTCTCTTTCCTTTCCTTCTCTTTTCCCTTCTATCATGGATTATTAATGGTGGCTGCTGGTGATTTACTACCTTCTTACACATGGTTTCTTAAGTGTATCATTGACATTAGCTAATTGCCAATGCCATAACTCTGCCATAATCCCTGTCACACTATTTTTCATCTAAACACTTGCTGCTTTGCTCAACTTTCATTCATTGCTAATATCCATCTAAAGACAAAAAGAAATGCAATGCTGTCTACTATGCTCTGTTTATAGTAGTGCTTTGATTTAGCATATTTAAAGTGTGAAATTTGGCTTAAAGGAAGCTCAGATGTAACATAGTATATTACCATGCATGTATCTTTAAATATTTTCTTTAAAGCTTTAAAAACCAATATAATATAGCAGTTACTAGGCTGAAGTGATAATTTACTCCCATTTAAAAAATCAGAAATCACTCTGACTTATGGTTTGTACCATACATTTATAGTGTACATATCAAAAAAGTATGTCTACCTAGCATTCTATTCTCAGACATTTTCAAATACCTACAGTAAATGATATTCATTATGAAGAACTTGAAAAACCTACAAGACCTAGAACATTAAGTTGTGATCAATATGTTTTTGGTGTTGAATACATTTAATTAATTGTTAATACCCTTTAAAATGTAATACACGTGTTGTCTAGGTGTTCTAGATGAGTGTATATTTTTGACTGTCAATTATCATTAGTTTCATTTTTTTTAAGTGTTCTGCATGCACACATAATGGACTTTAGGTATTGGTCAGTTTTCATTTACATGCTTTTTCTGTATGGGAATATTAACTAAGTCATTTCAGTATCCAGAAAAAAAAGTTTGCATAATACATAGTTATAAAAGTTATTTCTCTCCAAGTATCACCAGAAGGAGTCTGGTATTGAATTTTCTATCAACTACCCTTTAGTAGTGTGGTTTAATGGCAATAAATGTGAACACTGCTTGCAGTAGCTTTAAACAAAGACTCCCAACCTACTTACATACTCCGGTGGCCAACCCCAGTCTCCGCCTTCTTCCTTCGGACAAAGTGAGGTACTAGGTATTGCCAATTCTGTATAAGCAGATTGTGAAACTTGGTCTCGAATCTTTGAGTTTCTTAATTAGTGCTTATTTTGCTAGGCCTCCCATGAATCGTCTCTTTAATCCAGATACTATTAGGATGTCCAGGATTAGATCAAAATCAGCAACTCCCATTGATTAATCCAGGAAAAAATATGCAATGTGTCTTAGTTTAGATTTTGGTGTATTTTAAAATGAGCTTTATGTTTATGAAATTGTTGATTAAAATTGCGAGAAGTGAAGCAGAGTCAAAACACTTTGCTTGACTATTTTCACTCAGTGAGCTATTGTCTTTTCTATCTACAAAATTCTTGTTCTAAACAGAAAGTTTGAAAAATAAAAAAGGAATAGAAAAAAACTATAAAATCCCTTGCAATCTTTCTTAATTTTAGATTGTGTCTTTCCAATTCCCTGTTACACATCCCCATATACTCAGAACTCCCCTTTGTAATAGTTATCACACTTAATCATATTAATTTAATGTTTGTTTTTCCCTAAAGACTTCAACTTTCTGGCAGCTCTGCAGCTGCCTCTTTCTTCACCACTGTCATGTCCAGATTGCCTAGTACAGTGTCTGGCTCATGGCAGGCATTCAACAAATACAGGCCATGGCAGGGTGGCTGTTTTCTACGCATTTTTATACATATATGTTTTGCTTTCAAAATACACTGCTATACAGCACATATAGCATGTGTTTTCAAATAAAAAACCTTTTATATGAAATTTAAAATATTATCATAGGTGATACAATAATTGATACCTCAAAGTTCAAATATATATATATATATTTATTGAATATATATATATATATTCAATAAATCTTCAAGTAAATACTTCAAAATATACTGCACATTCCAAACCAGATTGCACTCACACAGAAAAAATCAATAGAGCCAAGCAGAGATATCCAGCAAAAGACATTCATCTAAATATTGATAATGGTGTAGCGGCTTTTTCAGATTTATAGTACCCCATCTTTTAAATCTGTGACAATTTCTCAATAGGATAGTGGTTGAATTGCAATGCTCTCATGAGAATAACTTAAGCTTTAAGGAAAAGGGGGAGGAGGTGAGGTATAAGAACAAATCACTAGCCTTGCCAGAGAATGGAGTCTTTTAAGAAATTTTAAAACCAAGGCATAATTATAATGCTGACAAATGCTTTAATGTACAAAAAAAAAGATAGCACCTCTCATCCAATGTCTAACAACTGTATATTTCTCAGATCTGAAAGGAGATCTAAAATGAAAATACTGGATTTGATGCCTGTGTTCACTCTACAACTCCCTGTGGTACTAAAATCTCATTAATCACAAAGATAATCATCTGTTTTCAACCCTCTTCCTTACTGACCTCTTTTGTTTTCAAATCTAATATATACTAAGGACTACTCTAGATATATCCCAATTATTGTCATTCTCTTATTACTTTGTATTGGTTTTCCTCTTTCCTATATGACCATGATTTTCTGTCCTTTTAATGTACTGCTTTCCTTTTCTTGCTCTGTAAGTATTGGTGATCTTTCATTCACTTGTGTTATGTGCTCTCCTCAGGCAGTTTCTTATACTTCTATAGTTTCAACTATAGCAACCTCCAGAACCATATTTCCAATATATTGGCCACTTATCAAGGGTGATCTGACTTCTGCTTCACACACTTTCCATGACCTACATCATCCCACCTCAGCCACCCAATTCTATGTTATGATCAAAGCTGCCTCTTCCAGTTTCTTCTGGAACTGTATTTTCCCCATTATTTTTTTAAAGCCTCATAAGATCTCCAGTCCATTAACCTTTTATCTTTCTCCTAATAATCAACCCTTTGACTTTACTTCCTTTCAAATATACCTTAGTCAATGTAGTTCAACACTTGAATATTCTGTTACATCTATCCAAAACTCTTTTCCCAATTATTTTACTGCCCTACCTTCCCACCAAGCACACTCGGGCTCTGCTGGGGAAAATCCTGTATTAGGCAGGCTAATGTTGCCCTATAGTCATAAGTGTTAACCTTAGTCCTCACACGAACTCAAAAAGTATTTACGTTACTTACCTAATTCTCCAGTTCTTCACCATGATTTTTCTAAACTGTTTGCCATTGTCCTAAAAAATCTGGTATTTATTCTCATCTACATTCTTAGTCACTGCCCAAAGATCTTCTCATCTCCTATTTTACTGAGAAGAACAAAATCACAAAGTTAACTTCTTCAACTTGTTATTTACCCACAAAGTTATATCTGTACCCACTCTTTCTTCCTTTCATATTACTTAATTCATTTAACAAACATTTATTGAACACTGTGCTATGTGTTGGAAATACACAGAAGATTAAGGTAGATGATGTCTTATAGAATCGTATACTACCAACCTATAGAATTTTATTAGTGGTGTCACCCTAATAGATTCAATTAAAAATTAAATAAAAATTAAATAAAATTAAAAAAAGATTAAAGTAGATATAATCTCTTATCCCTATGCAGCTTATAGTTTGGTAGAGACAAGATTTATTAAATACCTATTTTAATAATTAATTACATTAGTGATAGGTGCTATGATGAAAACAGGTGCTGTAAGATCATATGTACAAGGGGGGACCTGACTTCTACTTAAAAGATAGCTGGAAGTAGTTCAGGCAAATGTGTAAATTTGTAGAAGGAGTTTTAGCCAAGAGCATGGCTAAAGACACATCATGTCCAAGGACATGAGCAATGGTTGATATCTCGGGAGCAAAGAGACACAAGTATATGAGATCCTTGTTGATCATGCTAAGGTTTTGGCCATTTTTATAACAACAGAAGGACATTTAGAGCAGGGGAGTATGTGATTGGATTTGTTTTTACTTTGCTTTGTCTTTAAAAAACAAGACACCTAATTTTGGCATTAAAAAATGTTCAGAATTGGGTGGGAGAACAGTTGTGGTATGTAGAACAGAATCCTGATTGGACTGTACTGAGGAGTGAATGTGAGAGCAGGAAATGCATCATCAAGAGCAAGTTCATCTTTCTAATTTGGTTACAAAGGAAACAATGGTTACTGCAGGAGGATGTGGAATCACAGGGAGGCTTGCTTTCATTTGGGACACATTTGAGTATACTTGTTGTAGAGAGGTCACGAGTGAATGTAAGGAAGATGTTGCTTTTGCAAAGATTCAGAGAAACCTAAGAAATCGAACTTCTCTAGGGGGGCTTACACTATAATTAGGTATATTCACACTTGAAAGATCCCTCCTTATATCAGGAAGGACAATATGGCATATATATTAAATTGCATTGTTTTAGTGTGAAGGAGAGATTGGGTGGGGAGAATAGGGAGGATGTAAACTTAGCCTTGAAAAATGGGTAAAATGAAGACATCCTGAACTATGGTGATGGAAGGTTAGATGTCAGAGACATTTCACAAGAAAAGTCTATTTCACTTGGTGATCAGGCTGATATAGACAATTAGAGCTGTGGGAAATTCCAAGGTTTCCAACCTAGGTATGTGTGAGTTGCTGCTAACAATCCTGGAAAATAAAAGGGCTGGTGCTCTGCTTCAGTCTCAGAGATGATTTTTTTCTCCCCCTAATGAAGCAGGGAATGAGGACTGGGTGATGTAAGACAAGGGATGAAATAGATGAACTGACCAATACCCGTAAACTACAAAACTCAGTTTTCATTTTGTGGCTTATTTTCTCTTAAACTTACCTAGAATGGCAAATGTATGCACATTCAAGTGAAAGTTCAAAGTCATTATCTAGTTTGTGTGTCAGTTGACAGAGCAAGAAAAAGAGTAATAATGTGTCATATTGGTGAAGGAATGGGAAAATCAGTGTTCTTGAATATTTGAAGTCAGAGAGTCAATCACAGAAAACTTTGTACAGTCTGGCAATAAGTATCAAAATTGTTCTCTCAGGGGAAATTCCATTTCTAGATATTTATCTCAAAGAATGAATTGCAAAATGTACAGATATGAGGATTTTCATGGCAGAGTCATTAATGAGTGAAAAATTTGGAAACAACTTATGTGTCCATAGTTTTGAGTAATGCTTGATATACAGTATCTGTACAAGAAAACATCATAAAGATATTTTTTATAAACTCAGATTTATATGTATCAATGTAGAAAAATGTTCACAAAACCAGCAAAAAAAAGTTAGTGAACATGTATGCCATGCATGAGCACACTTATGAAAAAATTATTTGCTTAACACAAAATAGAAGTCTGAAAAGAGACACAACCAGGACAAAAAATTATTTTCTAAATGTGTGTAATCAACCATTGACTGTGATTGGGAGTGGGATTATGGCTGCTGTCTAGTTTATTTTTGCTTGTTCGCATTCTCTTGTATTTTCTAACTATTTGGTAATTGACACAAATTTTTTTATAAGGGAAATAGTTTTAAGCATAAAAGTCCAAAGATAAATAGTTTGAGATAATACATACCTATCAATATTCCCATCCATCTTCATGCTTAATGGGTTACCCTTGAAAAAAGGGAAAATAAATAGAAATTCCGGAGGTAATATGAATAAATGAAAAGCCATTTTATACTTGGACACCACAGACTTTTCTTTTTAATGTGATATATGCTGAAAGGTTCTCTAGAGACTTAAAGGTATTAATGCACCTCTCTAAGTACCCAACTAAAAGTAACATGCAGCAAGTAAAAATGACCCTTCAAAATTTGATAGATGGCTGAATAAAATTTAATTAGTGGCAGCTTTTCCAGGCTGAGATTTCGAATAGTATGAACCCATTTCTAATAGTGTGGTCCTTGGTCCAGAATAGTGAGTTCAGGTCTCTCTTGATAGACACTTTTAGTTTAGGATTCTTGGGACTGTAATGCATAGTAATGTACATATTAATGTGCTTTTTACTTAAAAGTCTCACTGAAATGAGTGAATGAATTAATGAAAGAATACTTAAATAAATAATTATATGGCCAATAGGGCAACCAGAGCACCAGAAATTTTGAGGAGCTAAAGGTGAAGAAATAACAATAATGATAACAACAGCAGCGTGGTAAAAGTAAAATAATGGTTGCTATAAAGTGAGGCTAATACATTGCTTTTAGAGTCCACTAAAAGTGACACAGTTAAGTGATAGCAGAGAAATGCTGTCCCCATCATGCTGGGTGGCTTAGACAACACACATTTATTTTTACAGTTCTGCAGGCCAGGAGTCTGAAATCAGGGTGTGGTATGGCTGGGTTCTCAGTGAGGACCCCCTTCCTGGTTATGTCATCACATGGCCTTTCTTTGGTGTGTGCAAGGGCATTAATCACGTCATGGAGGCTCAACTCCCATGATCTCATCTAGACCTAATCACCTGCCAAAGTCTTCACCTCCAAATACCATCACAATGGAGATTAGGATTACAATACATAAATTTGGGGTGAGGGGACGCAAATATTCAATCCATAGCAAATGCCAACATAATTTACAGAGGTAGAATGCCTCCTTAATCATATTCTTACTGGTTACTCATCAATTGATGCCACTGTTTTTATAAAGAAAAAATGGGTCAAGAAAAGTTGAATAGTTAGCATGAATACCTAGAAAAAAAGAGACACCAGGGAGAAAACTCAGCAGTACCCACTGAACTTGTCCAGTGGAAGATAAACCCTATCCAGTCCCTCTGGCAGGTGACCCTAGTTGAGAGGCAGATAAATTGGGTTTTATAGGGTGATGTCCTTCTGCATCAAAACATTACAATTGTCCTCCCTCCCCTCTCAACCACCATCATTATTTCTCTCATTTCACGTTCACTGAATAGCTTCATGATTGTAATGTGCTTTCCCACACAGATTTCCTACGGGGAAGGAATGTGCTGCTCTTGCAGACTTGAAAAGTCCATGGGATAGCTACATTTTCCCTCTCACTAGCTAGCTGTCATGCTCATTGATACAAGCCGTCTTCCATAGTCATCTATCTGGTATATGCCAGAAATCTAAAGGATAAATACAGTCTAGTAATGTTGATCATAGAAGATGAAATCTCCTAACAATTTACCTATCCATAGAATTTGGTTTATAGTCTTCCTGTTTACTCAAATGCTGCCCTTCTCATGGGTAATTTAAACATCCATACGGATTGCCTGCCCAACATTTTGGTGTCCTGATCCTTCAGCATGCACATACTCTACTGGCTTTCCCTTCACCCAGTCATCCACCTGTGCCCATGGCCACATCCTAGATCTTGTCACCACTGTCTAAAAATATTTTACATTCCACATCATTAACTCATGTTTCTTTGTTCTCTGACCATAACCTCTCCTCTTCCAAACTTGGCAGTTCACTACACTTATGTCAACTGTGTCTTAAGTTTCTTTCAGGAATCAGAGCAATTCAGAGCTTTCTCACACATTTTTGTAGCTATTTAATACAGATTTTTACTCATTCATCTTTCTTTGAATGAGTAAAATTTAAAATCTTAACTGTTTTGAAGTGTAGAATTTAGTGGCACTAGATGCATTCACATTGTTGAGCAACCATCCATCTCCAGAACTCTTTTATGTTGCAAAACTGAAACTCAGCACCCATTAAACACTAACTCCCTGTTCCCTTCACCTCCCACTACCCGGGCCCTGGCAACAATTATTTTATTTTCTGTCTCTATGAACATGAATATTCTACTACTTCTTATAAGTGGGATCATACAGTAGTTGCCTTTTTGTGACTGGCTTACTTCATTTAGTACAATGTTCTCAAGGGTCATCCGTGTCATAGCATGGGTCAGAATTTCTTTCCTTTTTAAGGATAAATAATATCCCATGGCATGTATAGACCATATCTTGTTTATCCACTTATCTGTTGATAGACACTTGTATTGCTTCCAACTTTGCCTATTGTGAACATAGAAGTACATATTCATCTTTTTTGTTGCTGTTAATTTCTGCAAGGCTTTATTAATCACTCATTTATAAACCAAAACAGTACTAAAATGTTCCTCAAGTATTTGTCATTTACCTCCCATGTTTGATTTTTCTGAAAATTATTGTGATAATCCAGACCCACTTTGTGATGGTGCTTTTTGACTAAGCTGCTTTATGCTCGTGGTGTGCTATTCGTTGCTTGCCTGTGCTATTAATGGACAGGAGGATGGCTAAGATAAGTTTAGCTGAGGTATGTGGGGAACTTCCTTAAGAGGGTTCAGACTAATAATGTGACTTTCAAATATAGTTTTTCAAAGCATTTCTTACTAATTGCATGGCCAGGTGCCCTCTTTTTTAGGCACATAGCAAAATTTTTCTTCCACCCTCTCCCTGCAGTTAGGGGAGGCTCTAAGACTAGTTCTGGTGAATGGATGACAAGAAGAGTGTGTGTGTCTGTTTCAGGCTGAAGCAATGTAGGCTCACTTCTGGGCCAATCTCTCTCTTTCTCTGCTACATTTACTAAGGAGATCACTCGTTCCAGATGGTATAGCTATAGGATGCTGTAACTGCTAACAAATGATCACTGAGTAGCCATATGGAAAACATTTACCCTGGACAGTTGCCCAGAACCTCAACAGACATTTTGTAAGCAAGAAATAAACCACTAACACTTGTGGGACTATTTTTCTATAACGTAACCTAGTCTATCCTGACTAATACAACAGTGTATTATTTAAGCAAATTGTTGATTGGTATACCTCTGTTAATCACGCAGCAATGAAAGAAAAGAATAAGGATGATATGTGTTAAAATAGAGATCCTCCAAATATACTTAATTTCAAAAATCAAGATACAGAATAGAATATATAGTATGTCCCTGTTTGTATGAAATATAAATAATCACTTACATATGCATTGAATATCTATCGAGATATACAAAACACTGGTAAGAATGGTTGCCGCTGGGAGGAAGAGGCAAGAACAGACAGGTGTGGGAGAGAGTCTTTTCTTTACTATTTGAATATTTTAAAATATTTAGTTTTTAACAATATTTGAGAATAACAAATATGCATGAGTAAACTTGTTATAAATAAATAAACATTAAAAGCAATGATGAAAGTCTAAATTAATCCAGTGGTTCAAGTATTGGAAAGAAAAGAAGAATTTGAGAAATCATGCAGAATTCACATTGGCAAGATTTGATAGTTTGTAAATATTAGAAATAAAGAGAAGACAGAGGTAAGAGATAATCGTAATGTAAGCTCCAAGATGGCAAGAATTTTTGTTTATTGGCAGCACATATGGACTGCCTGAGTACAAAAGATATCAGTTATTGTTATGTTCATACAGTGTTTTGTCCTTAGCAATTTACATTATGCTTAGAAGTAGTTAATGTCTTTCATTTTGCATGTAATGCCATTTCAGTAAATGATTTATTTATTTTAATTTGCCCTGCTCATTACCTTCAACTTCAGGTAACTATTTAATGAGAATATGTTAAGAAAAGACAAAATCAGACCATGGCAATATGGAATCAAACATAATTTTTCAAGTTTATCAAACATTAAATGGTTGGGAATTGAAAGGCCTTTATGAATTAATAGCTACCTAGAAAAATATAAGTTTTTTTAAATTCAGAATCTTTATAGAAAATAACTTTGGTAAGGTATCATAGCATTTATATAAAGCTATTTCTAAATTTTGTTTAAATTGTTTTGTTTAGAAGCTTTCATTCACTTGTTTCAAGTGCCTACATGTTTTGCAGAACAGACCTAAGGTTTGCTTCCTGTGTCTCCCCCTGTGATTTATTTGAATTTTGCATTGATACATAATAGATAGCACTGCCCATGAGAGCTATTGCCCTTATTTTTCTTGATCATGTTGAAGACAATTCAACCATGTAAAGCCAATGGTAGTCTATCATGTGTCGTAGAATATTTTCTAATCTCCCAGACACGTAAGGGGAAAACAAGTTGCTTGATGCGTGGGGAACGCTTTTACATCTAAGCAACCCAATTCTTTCTTCAAATAAAGGTGGAAGAGGTGCTGAGAATCTTCATGTAACTCGATGAGGCAGATAGGATCACCTTTCTTCTTCACAGCCAAGGGAAGCCTAGTGACCCAGAAAGGGATATGGGAGGCATCCCTCAGTCGAATAGCTCTCTTCCCAGCACCTATGCTTTGAGCACAGGTGCAGGTGAAAGCCTACCTGATCCTGTGGACAACTAGGTTTGATAATTGTTGATGCCTAGGCTGAAATCAAGAGGCTTTAACATGCTAAACCACTCCTATAATTCAGCCTCCCTTCTCTGGCCCAGAAAATTTCTGACTAGTGCCTGGTCCTGCATGACCTCAAGCATTTCCTGGGCTGTTCACATACCACAGAGCTAGTACTTTGGCATCTTGTGTGAACTCTGTGCAGAAACCTTTTTCCCCGACCCTCCCACTTTCAGACGTATTCCTGCTTTCTCACCATCTGACCTCATTCATAACTTTTCCTTGTCATTGGCATCCTTCCTTCATCATGATTTATACTCATCCCCTTGATGATGCTGCATCTAGCTGCTCAGGGGAAACATGTCACCTTGCCTTCTTAGTGTCTACCACCTCTCAGGCTTTTGCAGGCAACAACCCACAGTGTATCCCGATCCCTTGAATGGAATCTAGACAAATAAACATGAGATTTAAAAAGACTGTGTCCAAAAAGTAATGTAATTAGTTCCTTCCAGTATCATAAGGAAATAAGACAGTCAACTTGTCACTGTATTTGTCAGCATGATGATATTCTGCCCCTAAATGTTAAATCTCATTTCAATAAATTGCTAGGGGTTATTGAAATTCTTTTGCAATATTGAAGTTGTCTGGAAATAAGGCTGTTTTAAATATAAATTTCTTTCATAGTTTTTAAAAACAGCTTTTTATTTATTTTACTTGTAGGTTGACTTAATTATTTTTATAAATGGACCATATACTAACTATAATGATATTTGAGAGTTGATTTTTTAAAAATGCCTTTTTTGTGGATGTGGGAGGACTTCCAGCATCTCTGTACTCTTACTATTTGGGCAGAATCCCCAGTGTGCAATCTCTTCTGTTACAGAAGCTCCAATAGTCAAAGGTTCCACTGACCCTCTTGGAGTCTTACATTCAGGCCTGTGACCAAGACTGTTCATCGGAAATTTGTCTTGAAAAATGTGGGGACATCTGGAAATCATTCACAATGATTTAGCTGAGGGATTTATCTTAAAAGAAGGTGATTGTCCTCGTGCTTTATCCTCATCTAAACTCATTTCTCCAGACTAGTAAAGAGAGTCAAGTTTCAGGATGCTTTGGGGGATTATATGGGTGTACACAGAAGAAATAGTCCAATATAACAAAAGATTTGCAAGATGAGAATGCATACCAGAAACTCCTTGTGTTGCATGTAAACACCTCTTTTCCTTTTATATGGCAGCAACTGCACAGACTTTTTTTTTTAAAAAAAGATTTTATTTATTTATTTTTAGAGAGAGGGGAAGGGAGGGAGAAAGAGAGGGAAAGAAACATCAATGTGTGGTTGCCTCTCATGTGGCCCTCACTGTGGAACTGGTCTGCAACCCAGGCATGTGCCCTGACTGGGAATTGAATGGGTGACTTTTCAGTCCACAGGTTGGCACTCAATCCACTGAGTCACACCAGCCAGAGCTACACCGACTTTTGATAGATTCAAATCCCCTAATGATCACCGTAATGAGGGATTCCACTAGCCTATATGATGCCTTTGTGTAAATTAGGAAGAAATGCTCCTTCTTTGAGATACTTTACTGATATCTGTCATAAAATTGTTATAATATACTGATTTTATTAGAACAAAACTTTACTACCTTGAGCCAAAAAATTGGCATAAAATATATACAAGATTCCATAATATAAACAACATACTTGTATATGGCAGGTAAGACTATAACCCTTTTCTTAGCTTGTTTTCCAATAGCACAGAAAGGCCAAACTGGCTAGGTAGAAGTTTTTGTTTTCAAGTCAGTGAAACCATAATTGCTTATCAGGTGGAAGAAATCTTTTGAGTACTAAGAATTCTAAATCAGCAGAGCCACAAGAAGGAAGGACAAGTGGATCATTAGGTTTAATAGGGAGACATGCCATTCCCAATTCCACCCACTGGTTCATGAACCCAAAAATTATTGCTGTAGAAGAAAAGCACCACATATATGTCTCTAGTTCAGAGCACAGACTGTACCTACAGAATAGCACCCCAGATTGTCAAGATATTGTTTTCTGAACTACATAACTGAATATTCAATTGGCCTTCTGCTATTTGATAAGGCCAATTCCTTTCAAATGATGGCACATGTGAGACCAGTGATCCTATAGGCATCAGGATATTGCCTTATTTCACTCAAAAAGTAAACTTATTAAAAGCAATATTTTGAAAGAGAAGGGGCTAAGGAACAAAGTGTTCATTAAGTCCACATAGACTGCACTGCTTGTAGATGTATGGCAGTCAGGAAAAGCACATTCAAATCCAAAATAAATGTCTATTCCAATGAAGACCAAAACTTCCCCTTCACAAAGAAATGTAACCAGTCTGACAACAAGTACCCTGGAGTTGGATACCACCTTGGAAGCTCATGTTTGGTTACTGCAAATATCAAATTGCACATTGAACTGTGGTAGTAGGCAGGCCAGCCTCAGTGAGAGACATCCATGTAGTTGAGCCCATGCATAGGTTCTGTTTGTCTCAGTGTGACCACTTTGTGAGATCACCAAGCAAGCACAGAGCATCTCAGGGAATGTCCAATTTTATTGAAAATATCTCATTTATAATGGAATAGAGACCTAAGGACAGATGTTCAATCTCTACTAGGACCTAATAGCAATCTAAAGGTAGTTTCTCAAAGGAATGATTCCCTGAGAAAGAGGTTGTGCTGATGCTCAGACATCCTATGGGCCTCTGCTGTGGTTCGTTTATTGGAATTTTCATAGGGTTTAGAGAGTATTCCAGTCTCTCAGATACTTTGAGACCTGTTGGATTCACTAGGTCATAAACGCCAAGTAGCGGAGCTGCTGGCAGTGAAGTTTCAACTTGCCTCGCCTTCTCAGGTCCCAGATCCCACTCAAAGCTTGCTGCCATTGGGTCACCTTGTAAATGAACCAAATAAGTGTACCTGTATGATATGCTGCTTTCAAAATCCAGTGAGGCCTGCTAGGTGTTATGCCTCTTTCTTTAATGATATCAGAAGCAAGATGTATTTTCTTATACTTCACATTGGTGAAAAAAGCCCTACATGCTATAGGCTTTTCTAAAGTCACTGCCACTTTTTCGTCCTAGGTATTTTCAGCCTGAAACAATAGTGTATTAAACTAGCATGATGCTCTACAGAATGGTGAGACGATCAAGTACCCTATGGGCCAAGTTATGGCATAAAGTTCAAGGGCCATTGTAGTCCTGAAACAAGATAAGTATACTACTGTTCCTAAGAATTGAAAAAGGAACTTCTGAGATTCTCTATTTACTGAAATAGCATCTATCAGTTCAATAGATGCAAACCAAAAACTGTTTTCATTTATTCCAGTAAAAAAATATATCTGGATCCACCACTATAATTTGAAAAATAGATTAGGTTTATGATAATCGACTAGATGAGAATTTTTGATGCAGTATTTTTGAGGTCTAGGTGATTTCTGCATAAGCTAAACAAGTTACTTCTGCATCTCTTAAGTCTTTGGAAGTTGCACTTGACTTTATGCCTCTATCCCACCACACCAAGTCTCCTCTGATAGGGAGGGGGAGTTCTCAGAATTTTCCTTGGTCCTTAATACCATAATAGTTAGAGTGACCATATAATTTATCATTAAAAACAGTATACTTTTGATAGTAATAAGGAACATTGTTAATGATTATTCTGGAAAAATATATAAACTGGTACTCCAGGGGTCACTGGAAATCCAGTGTGAGGATTTAGTCATTTGCTATATCAATACTGCATTTAGGAACCAGGAAAATAGCCATCAGAAAGGTTCCAGAACCCACTGGGCCTCCACGAGCTGGATCTGGTTCATGGGTCTTTTATTACATGATCTTTTTTAGCCTCCACTCTAACCAGTGAACCACGTTGACAGTCTACATCCTTTCCCTGGAATTAGTGTCAGCTCATATCCAATGTTCATGCAATAATCCCTGAAAGGTCTGGGTATTCCCTTCCCCCAGTGCACAGTTACTCTGGTAAACAAATTGTTTCCTTTGTGGAAAGCTAGAAAAAAAATCAGATCCTACTTTTGAAGTTATTACAGGGTCCTTTCTTTAAATGCATCCTGCCTTATCTCAATGCTCTAGGGATGTCTGTGTATGGACTCAAACCTGAGAACTAGGTGAAGAGTTGTGACTGCTGTGGTAGCTAAATGCAGGTCTCTCCCAATCCAGCCCAGTGTTACTATTGTTACATAAATCAAATAGGGCCTCCATGGGCTATTCATATTCTTACAGGCCTGGAGACAATCAGGGTCAGTGGAGGTCAGGCACAGGGACTCAGATTTCTCTAGTTTGATAACTTCCTCAGGTTAAAATTATTACAGGGTCTTCTAACAAGGCAGTTACTGCCTTATTCAAAAAGAAAAAAGTGATTACCCTTTCAGGCATTCTATTCCTTCCAAATATCCCCGTATTTCTTACAGATCCAATCTTTTTAAATAGTGTTCTAATTTTCACACAAGAGACCAGGAGGAGGTGTGGATTTAATTGACATTATTCAATCACCCACTGGATCAAATTTTGAGTTTTATTTTTGGCCATTTTAGCTCAGCAACTTCAAGGACAAGAGATTTTGTGTGTTTGTTTGCTTTTTTTTAAAGCAACACTATAGAAATCTGTTGTCATTCACTAACTTCAGACTGTTTGGAATCATCTGAAGCAACCGCTCCAACCAACTTTCCTTGATGTCCTCATCCTAGGTTGAACATAGGATTTATTGTCTACACTGGGGCACTTTGGAGAGTGAAAAAGGATGCTAATGAAAATTGTGCTGAGACAATATGCCTAAAATCTCCAGAGTAAACTGGACATAAAACCACTCTACTCATGCTCTTTATAGTGTCTTCAGGCATTGGTTTTGAAGTTGCCCCAAATCTTGTCTTCAATGGATATTTCATTCTAGGTCATAATTTGATGAAATCTGAATGAATAGGCTGTTGGAGTAGCATGCCTTAGTACTTAATCAATTTTATTGTCTTTAAGTCAAGCATACCAGATAACCAATCCCAGAGTCCTTTCATTTCCATCAGGATCTTTCCCCAGAAGTTTCCCTGTACTCACTCATCTTACCAATTTTTAACACTCAGGATTCTTAGTGTCAAGCAATACCTAACAGAGAGTGTTGGGTCACCTGGATCCCCATTAGGTAACTGTTTACTTGATAGGTTGGTATCTGGAGTGCCTGTAAGATCTGATGTAGGGTCATTTAGTTTAATGGTATCTGATACCAACATCAGATCTACCACAAAGACAAGCATAACAACTCTTTTTCAGATACATTTTTGACATTTGATTATTATCATGTGTTGTAAGGGGCTGTAGCCTATTCAAAAATTTTACACTAAGCATTTGCTTTCTGCATTAATGAGCAAATACTACTTAATCATTTGCTGTTTTAGCCAAGGCAATATATTTATGTAATTTGCAGTGTTAATATATAACTTAGATTCAAAACTTTCTTTTTTACTTAGAATAAATTAGTGTTTCTGGGATGTGTGATAGTACAATTAAGAGTAATCCAAGGGAATGGCAAATGTGGAAAGAGTCATTGCTTTCATGTTTTGGAGAAGAGATTCAGGACCAGTCTTCTGGCTCTAGGATAGAATTTTGTCTCATCAATAAGTAAAGAGTTGGATTAGGTGAACTATAAAATAACTTCCAGCTCCATTATTCTATGAGTTTATAAAACAGAAGCATGGGAAAATATCTGAATAATTGCATATCATTCAATGTTAGAAAATGATAGTTATTGTGGTCAATTAAAATGTGTACACTAAGATAATTAAAGGTTTGTTTTTTGTTTTTGTTTTTTCTGACTGCAGGAGAGTGGGCTGTGCGCTAAGAGTTGTTGAGTTCATTCTGTGCTTTGGCAGAAGCGAATCAGTGCAGGTGCGGCTCAGGAAGTCATTCTGTCACCAGTCTGGACCATTCTGAAAAGAGGTGCTTGACCAGAGGATGATGAGCATGCTGGAATAGAGGGAACCACCCATATGGACACTGTATATTTCTGTTTGGGTGTGGTGCTGTTGACTTTTTCCTTTTTGACACAGATTACACCCTTTAAATGCTGAGCCATAATTCAAGCCTTTTCTCTTATGGGACATTCCACCATTTGCAACAAGGAAGAGGAATGGGAGTAGTAAAGGGTAAAGGGGGTCATATATATAGAAGGAGATTTGACTTTGGGTGGTGGGCACACAATGTAATATACTAATGATGTATTATGCAGTTTAATTGTACACTTGAAAGCAACATAATTTTATTAACCAATGTCACTCAAATAAATTCAATAAAAAAGAGAAAAGGGTACACATTTCAGGTGTGGTTACAAGAAATTTTGCTTTGTGGAATTGAACTTGACCTATGTTCCAGATGTTGCACTGCAGGAGGTTAAACAATCTTTTCATATTACTATTTTGAAAAGTCCTTTTATTGTTATTTAAATAACCCATTATAGTACCTTTAATATCAAACAACTGGTGTCTTCTTTTGAATGTAAAGCTTGTTAAAGAGAAAATGTTTCCCAGAAAATGTATTTTAAAAAGAAGCTGAGGAAAATAAGTATTTAAAAGCAGATATCTTACAACTGCTCTTATGATTTAGAGGCAAACACTGTTCATATTCTACTATATTTGGTTTTTGCTTGTTTTGTGTGTGTGACTCTTGGATTTGATTAATAGTGATAAAAACAATACTAGAAGATCAGGAAAGATTTGTCCTTTTGTAACGGGTGTGGAACAAGGTTTAGGAAAGGGTGTAAGGCTGAGAAGCCCCCACGCCCCCACAGTCATCGCTTGGGGATGGGGAAATGGACAGACCGGTTGAGAGATATTTTGTGTATTAGTAAGTTGGCTAGTTTCACAGATATGTTAAGTAGTTGTGACAAACACTCCAAGCCAGGGTGAAGGGTGTGGCTTTTACTTGTGATGTAGTCAGAGGGGCTTGTTGTGCCTGTGCAAGAGCAGGAAGGAGGTTCCCCCGTGTCGCGGGGCCAAGACTGCCTGGCCTAATAACTGCAGCTGAGAAAGGCAAAAGAGGCCAGAGTACCGGCAGGTGTAGTAGATTGTGGGAGGAGTTGGAGATGGATTTATGGAGGAAGATTCTTCCCAGAATTTAAACTCAGTGCGGGGTAGCCATGTTCTCTTGCCCCTGTGGGTCAAAAGGGTGTAGAAGAACGCCCACCAGCCCCCATGAGGAGGTTCCACGTGACTTCAGATTAAAAGCTGTAAACACAGTGGCAAGGCTGATGGAGCTGGGGATTGTGGGACTGTCCAGTCAAACAGGGTTAATGGGGGATTTCTGAGATGCTGAGCTATGATGGGGAATGTTAAGTTGTGGACTTATTTTTTTAAGAGATGATATTTGGTTGGCATATTCTGAAACTAGCCTGTTTAGCAAAAGGGAGGCAGGACTGAGTGTGTGTGTGTGTAAGTATATTAAAGAGAGTGGGATTTAATAGAAAAATTCTGACACTATTCTAAATCTATATAACTTTTAAATAAACAATTCCTTCCCTTTTTACCAAACTCTGGAATTAAAAGCCACAGTTTTTCTGGCAACGGGTAATAGAACCCAAGGGCTCTGTTATACTTTGAAAGTCATTTTTTATTGAATTGCTCAAAACCACTGAAATTATACTTGTCAAGTAAAACTGTGGTTTGATGTTTTTTTATTTTGAGTCCAGTTTCCCCAATAGAAAATTTGGGCTTTGATGTTTATCTGTGAATTACTCAACATAGCCCTCAACATGTTCAATTTTGTAAGAAAGTATTGTGCTCCACTTCTGGAATGTATTTCCCCAGGGTTTCTTTAATGGTTTGTGCCTTAATGCACGATAGTTTTAAATTTTTCCAATTTGATCAATTCTTTTTAAATTTGAATGAGATACTGCTATTTAGCATGTACTCAGATAATGCTATTAACTCATGGTCAGTAGGTCATGCACTTTGTTAGATTTTGTAGTAGTGGATAATGTGAATTCATCCAGACCTGGACATTCTTGGCTGTTTGTCCTTGTGACTATCAATGGTCCATACTAGTTAAGATACTAGTGTAGTTTTTAGTTGCAGAACACAGTGAAACTTGGAGCTGATATCAGGCCTACTTTCAGTCTGGGTCACCTTGGCACACCATCTGACCAGCGGAATTAACTGAGAGCAAACAGTTATTTTCATCTCTGAAGTATATCCAGGCTTTTGCTGTCTTCTTTTCTCTTTCCATTTCCTTGTGTTGGGATTGCTTTGTTTGCTAATATTTCCTAGAATAGGTTGAGTTTCAAGCCAAGGACATTACTGCCAGGGTAGCAAGAATAGAAAATCAATACCATATTGATTGCCAGTGAAAATGATTATGAATAACTTTAGTTACTTCTTTGTAGTTTAAAACTCATTGTTCTATCTTTCCCATTTATGGCTTCCTGAATTTTTATATTGAAAATGTTGTTATAAAATCAAAGACCTAGAAAAAATTATCATATCTATACAAGTTTGTAAATTTTTAAATGGTGTACTTTAAAAAATCTTTTATCAGGGACATACAAAGGATTATTTCCCTCTTTAGCTCTTTATAAGGAAAGTGTCATTTTATTGGTCACATTTATAATAAATTGATCATGTTCCACCTGATCTAATTTACCGTAAAAATACCCATACACAATAATTTTCCCTCAATTTCAGTTCATTGAAAAATATATTGCTTGGATGATAACTTTATATCTCACATTTCTTTCAATCTTTGAGCATGAAAGAAAATATTTAGCAAATCCATTAACTCAGAGATATTTTAAATTTTAGAGAAATTACAGAGAACTAGGTCAAACTTTAAGGATTTGGGGGCTTAGGAAAATGCACTCATTACCTGTCAGAAAGTGGAGT
This sequence comes from Tonatia bakeri, assembly GCA_004024845.1. Lineage (NCBI taxonomy): Eukaryota > Metazoa > Chordata > Mammalia > Chiroptera > Phyllostomidae > Tonatia > Tonatia bakeri. The sequence continues at coordinate 177,890 of PVIA01000456.1, read as the reverse complement.
GGGAGGAATCTTCCTGGCTTGGTAGGTTCCTGGAGAACTATGATTCCGCAGATAGAGGACAGCTCTTTGGGGCCCTCCACACTGCAGACTGAAGAATATCGATCCTGATTCTACCTTTGGGAAAGCTGATTCTGAAAACTGGAATCTTGCTGTCATCTTTGATACTGAATCATTTATGATACATTGGCTGCAGGCTACAGAATGAACTTAGCTAATTTAAGTGGAAGAAGTAATTCACTACAGAGATATGGATACTTCCAAAATCTAGTAACTACTGAAGACACAGACTTCTGGACTGGAACCAGAACAGCTTTGGTGATCTAAGTGTCCATTGAAGTCCAGACTAATGAAGGAAATAGCATCAATTATTTTCCATCCCTTATTCCTTTTGTTTGATATTCAAATTCAGAGAGAGAGAGAGAGAGAGAGAGAGAGAGAGAGAGAGAGAGATTGAACAATTTACTCAGTTAGGGTCCTGTATCTAGGGTGGGCAAGACTCTTTAATGGACATAGGGCTATGCCTTTACTCATGGGGTAGTGGGAGGGGTCTCAAAGGGAAACTAGGTAGCTATTACCAGAAGAAGGGCAGGAAAAAAATCCAACAGATATTCCCTATAGTCATTGTTTTCTCACTGTAACATTTTAGGTCTTTACATAGTCATTGTCCCAATACCTTCCTTTTACCTTAGCACTACATTCTTACACTGCCCTTCTTTCTCCTCAGCCCCATATTCTCGATACAATCTTCAAGCCTTCCCCACTGTTTCCATTGTTGGATCACTTCCAAGAGAGGATTTTAAAACTCTATTTCAGCTTTGAGAAGACCATATATTGAGCAGCTCACCCCTTGGTTTAGTTCTAGCTAAGGCTCTGCCTTGTTCTTTTTTATAAGACAATTTTTATTTATTTATTTTTAGAGAGAAAGAGGCAAAGGGAGAGAGGAAGAGAGGGAGGGAAACATTGATATGTGAGAGAAACATTGATTGGTTGCTTCTGGAACATGCCCCAACCAGGGCTGGGCCTGCAACCCAGACATGTGCCCTAACTGGGAATTGAACTGGTGACCTTTCACTTTGCAGGATGACACCCAACCAACTGAGCTACATTGGTCATGGCTCTGCCTTGCTTTGAGATCCAGTCTTCTAGTTTCTGAGATTTTAGTTCTAGTGATCATGACCTTGCCTTATTTCCTGGATCTGAGTTGGATTAGGACCCTCTTCAAGAAGCAAAAGACTGCTTCTTGCTAGTCCCTTATTTCTACCACAGACTTGGATGCTTTCCTTCACTTCCAGTGGGTACCTGTTTCCTTGTTCCCTGCCCTGTTCCTTGTTCAAACTCCCCTGGGCTCTCTGTCTGATTGCTTCTTGATTTCCCATCGGTCCTACTTTCATCAGACTACTTTTGGTATTCTTGGTGGGATCCTGTTGATGCCAACTGACTATCTGCCAAACTTCCACTCTCTTTTTTTAAATTCAAAAACCCCTTGTTGTACAGTTCTGGCTCATCTAATATTCCCATTTAACTCTACCTTTAAATTTAGTTTAGTAAATATTAAATAGATATAAAATCCTAATGATTATACATATGGATATGTGTAAAAGAAATACCAAATAATATCTCTAATGTAAACATCACCCAGTTTAAAAGACAGGATGCAATATTATTCTCTCTTAAAGAAACTCTGCCTGGCTGGTTATAATGGGTCCATACCATCTTTGAAGTCAAGGAAACTGCTAGCATCTCTGCTCTGATATGTCTGTATGATCTTAAACAGGTTACTGCACCCTCTGAACCTTGATTTAAGCCTCAGATGTTTAAATTATATGACAACATAGTTGACACTCCATTGGTAGAAATATACTTCCTTTACCTGGATACTCTCAGTGAGTATCTTATACTCTGCTCCTCCTCTTATGCCTGCTCTCCATGGCCATAACCAGCCTACTTAAGCAGGTTGTTCTGAGGTGGGCTGTTCACTTGTTGAATCAGAGATCCTTAAATCCCTTTCCGTAGAATACAAGATTGGCCTTACAGTAGAGGCCAATGGGGACCTAGAGGTCCTGACTACTGAAAGGAAGGGCTACACTATTTCATCATCCACACACCTAAGTTACAAGGTTACATAAGGAACTAAAGGTATCATAATAGGAAATTACTCATGCATAACCCAGCCCCTTAAACACTGATCCCTTTTAAATATCTCTCCAGTCTTAACACCAGTGTTTACAGCAGCTTATTAAGTCATTCTCTTTGTGAGTCAGTCTTTCCTTGAGTACATGTCTCAATTATTAGAATTTATATGCTAGATGTTTATTATTTGTTTAAATGTCTCCCTTCATTCTAGACAGACCTCCCCAAATCTAGAGATCTTCCTTGTTTTGCTTATCTTGTCATCTCCCTATACTCAGCATGGTGACCAGCTGCTAGTAGGTGTTCGACATATGTTAGTTTCTGAAAGATGTAGAGACAGGGTTCAGCCTGCACAGCCTTTCTCACCATAACTTTGATCTAAAAATAGCATTTAAGTATTGCATGTACAAAGAAACCAGCTTTAAGATTGCTGCCTTGTTACTTAAAAAGAACCAATAATCACATTTACACACATTATTCATGGAAACATGCAATCGTGTCAAATTGCCTTTTTGTATAGATAAAAGCTCATGGACTGTATTTTAAAATTCTGTGTTATTATTCTAACACTGTCTACTCTCCAGTTCTGATTTTCTGTTTCAGGCTGGCCTTGTGCATTCTTGAGTGGGCAGGGAGAATATATTCAGCATGAAACAGTGAGCAGGAGCTCTTAATGGGAACACTGACTCTGCTTCCCACCCCCACCTACTCCCTGTGTTCTCCACCCCCAGTGTGCTATCACATTATGAGTGTGGGGAATGCTCTATAAATGTTGGCAGACAGAATCACACCCATAAGTTAGTTAATTTCAGCTTAAATGGGTATTTCCAAGTGAATTGCCACCCACATCTAAAATTCCCTGGTTTTTCATACTACCAGCTTTTTCTTTTTCTTGAAAGAAACCCCATTCTGCCAGCAATAAAAATTACTCACAATTTTCACAATTTCGATGTTGTCTTGCAAAGATCATTAAGAGTCTTTTAAAATCCAGTTTAGGAAAAAATCTATAAATACACAAAATGTTGTATCAAATTAAGAAAACCACCAGAATTTAACATAAATTCTAAGAAGGACATAGTGACTAACAGTTACTGTGTGTGGGTTGATTCTGCAGTGGGTGAACAGCTCAGAATATTGAAAGAGCCGTATTTCTATGTGTGGGTAGTGGGCAGGAAAGGATGTCCTATGTGCAGGCAGCTGAGTGGCAAACACATTAGTGATTACAATGCAGGGGAAAACAGTGGTAAAGCTTATGAGTGTAAAACAATTGCACACAGACTTCGTATCCGCCCATATGCATTAAGCAAGGGTCAGTAACCTAGAACCCATGTCTAATTTTGGCTCATTTCAAGAGTCGGAAACAGTCCTTTGTCCAGGTCTCACCAGCTCTAACTAGATCTGGCCAGTCACATGTTGGCAGTTTGAGGTACTGTAACTTTTTTTTTCCCCCATAGTGCTGTTTGGACCTTACTAACTCAACTCCATTTCAGTTTCCTGATTTTAGGATTCAGTTAACTGGGGTAGTTTTATATGGTTAAGTAGTAGCTAACTGACATTTGGATGAGTAAATTCCAAAATTTATCATTCTTACATAGATGAATTTTGAGGCTTTTTTAGGCATAGTGTGCATCTCGCCTTTCTTCTGTTGTCAGTTCTTATGTGTTTAAAGGCCTTAAGAAAGTGAAACCTACTTGTTTTGGGGATGGTGAAGATAAAAACACGTTTGAAAGCGATTTGAATCTGGGAGTCACTTTTAAGTGAGGATAATTATTACTAGATTAAATGTAGTAGAGAACAGAACAATCTGCAAATTAAACAGCCATCACAGAAGCAACATCAATCAAATAACAACTTTTTAAATATAAAAAAGTATCTGAAAGTATATGGGCTATGACAAGAAGAGGATTATCCAATGGGAGTACCCCAGGAAAAAGACAGGACTCTAGGAGAAGATAATACTTTTAAGAAAAAGTCAATTTGGCATGCCAGGAAACTAATTTGTGGAGGCTTATGAGGGGATGTTTATGGATGGAACAATCACTTTCTGAGTCTGATGCCAAGGGTTCTGGGAAGGTGTGTCTGCGACAAAATTCTCACCCACCTTTTGGTACCTCGATCTCTTGAAATTCCTCCTGGAGAGATTCTTAGAGGCAAGGAGTGTGAGGGGTTGTGCCTAACAAGTGTCATGATATAAGTTGAAAATATCCTTGGAAGTGGTAATGTATTATGTTATTATTAACGTTGAGTTGTTTTACCTAACACCTAAAGAAATAGAAGTTTAAGGGGAATTAAGAGAGGGAGATAACTTTGGATCATAAATCATTGCCCTGGGAGTGTGAGAGCATTTGTTTGAGGGTTGGTAAGATGGGAAGTATTCTCACTGTTGGGGGAGGTGTAACAAGTTGGGGAAGGGGGAAGAGGACATTTTATTTACATCACAGTGTTTTCTTGGGATAAGACAATTTTAATTTTCATTTTCTGAAGTTAGGGCAAGAATGATGTTTTATACCATCTGGTGGTTTCTTCGAACACTTTATACAACTGAAAGTGGAAAGAACACAGGCTTAAGAGTTCGAATCGAGTTTGCCAGCACTGCCACCTTGGGCAAGGTACTTAAACTCTCTGAGACTAACTGAAGCTAACATGTCTAGTGATTCATTTCTCCTGTCTCCTTTCCTAAGAGAATCCCATATTTCCCAGCCAGTGACTGTTTGACAAGGATTGAACCCAATCCTAACTCTAACAGTTGGCCTTGATGGGTACAAGCCCATCATTCATTCAATTCAGGCTAAAATTATATAGAGAAACATTTGAGTTGAGCGGGTATTTCTGGATATGTGCTGACTCTTCTAAGACATCTGTAATAAGACATGCCTACTATCCCTATGTGTGTGCCATGTGCTCATGTATTAAGTCTTGGAATGACTGTAGCCATCATACTACCCTGAAAGAAGTCAGTTGATGATGAGTTTGACACACGAAAGAGGGCAAAGCCGAGATAACTACAGAGATATTCACCCAGTGCACTATTGAAATTTTACCTGAAACCTTACCAACTACTGAACTTTTTAGCTCTACAAGCCGATAAATACACTTTATTAAACTAGGTTTTGATTTACATTTTCTGTTACTTGCCACCAAAAGATTGCTAACCAATACATGAATCTCTTATGCATTTTGTGAGAATTAGGGCCTAGCATATGGCTTGGTATGTAAATATTACCTCAATCAATGTTTCTTCATTAGGACCTTGAAAAAATTAATTCAACAAATATATGATGAACATCCATTATACCATTGTATACAAGACATGGTACCAAGTTCTAGGACTATGTAAATAAATAAGACTGTATCCCTGCTTTCAAGAAGTTCACAAATGGCTAACTGATATATACTAGTTTTGCAATCATTTTTTGGTATCACTAGAAAGGTGTAAGCAAACAGAGACTTGAATCTTTCATCTGAAATAGAAAGTTTTATTATATAGAACTTAGAAAGTTAATTCTAAGTTAATTTTAAAGTTAATTGAGTATAGAAATGTTGACTGTGGTGGGTTACCTGAATATATTGACTATAAGAAATAAGGTAATTTTTAAGTCATTTTTAAGAAACTGACAAATAGCATATAGTCAATGTTAGACAGGTTTTAGCTGTGATTTTCACTTCACAAATTCTAGTACTAATTTTGGCTCCTGATATCATTTAAAAATAAAACATTCCTCTGTGATTCAAAAAATAATCTTGTAAGTACAGCACAGTTTCTAATGTGTGCTATTTAAGTAAATTTAATATAGCGCTAAAAAACTTGAAGATCTTTCATAACAGAAGCATCATTTTTCAAGATTTCCAGCTGAATTTCTGCTGCTGCTGCTAGTATTTTCTGAGTGGGAGAGTACTATTTTTAGAGCTAAAATGCAAATGCAGTTGCTGTTATGAGCATTTTTTAAGAGTAGTAAAATTCAGCAGTAAACATTACTTAAAATTCAGTTGACTTTTGTAGTGATTTAGATTTGCTTATTAATGATTTTGGGAATACATGGTATATTGTTATGTTTCTATCTAATGTACTTCTACTTCTGACATCACACTGAATTGGGTATTATAACAATTATCTCCAAAGCATAACTTTGCAAAGTTGATCATAATAATTTCCCTCTTCTATGTCATTTATTGCAAGTAGGATCACCTACCCTGAAGTGAATGGATCATCCTCGAAAGTAAGTTAGTATGCCCCAATAAGTACTTGGAACATTATCATTGATGTAGTAACTGGGCTGGTTTCTAAAATAACAAACACAGGACACAAGCTATGTCTAAAATCATTTTTCCTATTATTTCATTGCAATCCACTTTAGCCCAAATGTCTCCTTAAGGTATGAAGTAATATCCATGTAATGTCTTTTAAGGAAGCAGTATGACTTTTCTATCGGTCATGATTAAAAACAAAAGAAGGAAGAAAAGGTGGTAAGATAATGCACAAACACATGTTACTGTTGATAACCACCCTGATGCCTCATTTAATCTATGGCTAATGAGTGATAAAATGTTCTGTTTCCCCAATAGTTTGAGCTAAAGTTTTCTTGATTTAACTGTCTGCCTGAATACTAGTTGCTCTCCAAGTTTCACAACTTCTTTACAATTCACATAATACCATGTTAAATATTTTTTAAAAAGCTATGCTTTACATTAAAAACATGAAGCAGATAGGTAAATGCCAAGAAAGGCAAGCTAGAAAGCTGCTGTTACAACGAAAAGAACTTTGTTCCCTGTTGCGTGTTGTTGGTTTGGTTTTTTCCCTTTTGTCCACTTGTGCTATATCAGCTTGAGGTCAATTCTAATGATGAATGGTGCTGTCTCCTATTCTCCCTCATCTTCATATTAAATCCTTGTCTGCTTATGCAGAATTCACGTAATTCAAGACCATTTGGAACTCAGTCAGTCCTCATGCATCTATGATTAAAAGTGAAGGTCACTCCTAAATAGGACAAGATAGTGTAGATCTGTTTTTTTTTTTCCTTGCATTTTCCTGCTAAGTACAACTATAAATTGTGGAAATGGTGCAAAAGACAACTAAAAGAGAAATGAGAAATATGGTTAGACAAATGCAAGATGGTTTGGGACCCCAGGACTGTAGAAACACAGTCTCGGGGTGTCTCGAGTACCCCTTCCCAACAGAGGAAGGTCAGCCAGCTCCAGAGTTTTTTGACTTTTAACCTAGTAATAGAAGGCAGCCTAGGTAGACTCATTTCTTTCCTGAACTGCACTGAAGTCCTTCTGACAACATCAGATAGGTGAGTCTGACACCACCAGCAAGGGGAATGGATTGGGAACTCTACATCTCTGCTGGGTCCCAGACTCCCATTTTCTACCAAGAGATACTGAGCTAGGCAGGCAGAGTTGACAGGAGAGACACAGTAACCTTGTCTGTGAAGCCTCTTTGCCTTCACAGGCCTGAGACTCTCCCTGCTCTCCCAGAAATGCTAGGGCAGTATGTAGAGGGTGGGGGTGGGGTGAGGAGGGGTAGTGGTACCTCTTTTAAAGATAAATTAATACTAATTTTACACAATCTCTTCCAGCTAATAGAAGAAGAGAGGAGGCTTTCTAACTTATTTCATGATGTCAGTATTGCCCTGACACCAAAACCAGACAAAGACAGCACTAAAAAAACTAAACAAATGAACAAAACAACAAATATACAGGCCAATATTTCTCATGAATATAGAGAGAAAAATTCTCATCATAATATTAGAAAACCAATTCTAACAATACCTTAAAAATTATACACTCTGACAAAATAGGATTTATTCTATAGGCAAAGCTAGTTAAATATTTAAAAATCAATCAATATCAATAAACTAAAGAGGAAAAATCATAATGTCATATCAAATATTGCAGAAAAAGCATTTGGCTGCAAAATCCAATCAATACCTGTTCATGGTTATAACCCTCAGCAAACTAAGAACAGCAGGTAATTTACATAACTTGATAAACAGTATCTACAAAAACTCCTACATCTAATATCATACTTAATGGTGGAAGACTAAGATCAAGGTGAGGGTGTCTACTTTCACCGTCTTAATCAACATAGTACTAGAAGTTCTAACTACTAGGATAAGGCAAGAAAAAGATATAGAAGTCATGTAGTTTGGAAAGGAAGAAATGAATCAATTTCTATGGGCTAGTGGCATGATTTTTGACATAGAAAATACCAGGAAATCTACAAAGTGAAATCCCACAAATTCCTGGTTACTAGTAAGAGAGTTCAGCAAGATCACCAGGTGTAAGATCAGCACACATTTCTGTATGCCAACAATGAATATGCAGAAATCACAATTAAAAACACAATACCACTTGTAATTGCTCCACAAAAATTAAATATTCAGACATACACTTGAGAAAAGATGTACCTAAATCCCTATGTTGAAAATTATAAAATGCTTATGAAGAAAGTCAAAGAAGACTTAACTAAATGAAGAGACATACCATATTGATAGATAGGAAGACTCAATTTAGTAAATTTGTTAATTCTCTTCAAATTCACCTATAGATTTAATGCAATTCTTATCAAAATTTCATCAAGGATTTCAATAGACATAGACAAGCTTATTTTTAAATATATATGAAAAGTCACTGGGCTTAGAGTAGCTTAAAAATTATGACAAAAATTAATAAATTAGGAAGAATTACTCTACCTAATATTAAGGTTTATTGTATAGCTACAAGTCATAAAAATGTGGTATTGGTAGAGGAATACACACATAAGTCAATGGAATAGAAAGCTCAGAAATAGACCCACGCAAATATGTTCAACTGGTATTTAACAAAAGGGCAAAACCAATTCAATGGAGAAATGGTAGACTTTTCAACATGTAGTGCTGAAGCAGTTGAATAAGCAATTGAATAAGCGAACAAACTAAGCCTCCTGTCTATACAAAAATTAACTCAAAATGAATCATAGCCTAAATGTAAATATAAAATGAAAAACTTTCTTTAAAAAAATCAGGAAAAAATCTCGGATCTCCAGCTAGACAAAAACTTCTTATACTTGATGCCAAAGTACCTCCTGTACAAAACAAGTTGATAAGTTGTCCTTCATTGGGATTTTAAAATTTGTTCAGAGAAAGACCCTGTAAAGAAAATTAAAAGACAACGTAGAAACTAAGAGAAATTAATTGCAAACCACACGTCTGACAAAGGATTGATATCTAGAATACATAGAGAACTCTCAAACCTCAATAGTAAAAAAACAAACAATCCAGTTAGAAAACAGACGAAAGACATGAAAAGGTATTTCACCAAAGAGAGTATATGGATGGTTAAATAATCACATGTTCAAAATAATTAACTTATAGGGAAATGCAAATTAAAACACAAATGAGATATTACTTATTATCTGTTGGAATGACTAAAATAAAAAATAGTGACAATCCTAAATGATTGTGAGGAGGTCGAGAAACTGGATCACTTTTATATTGCTGATGGAAATGTAAAATGGTTCAGCCACTCTGAAAAATAGTTTAGCAGTTTTTTTTTTTTTTTAATCTAAACTTATAAGTACCATACAACCCATCAATTGTATTTCTGGGCATTTATCCCAGAAAAATGAAAGCTCACGTTTACACAAAAGCCTGTACTCAAATGTTCATAGCAGCTTTATTCATAAGACCTAAAAACTGGAATCAGCCCAGATGTCTTTCAGTAAGTGAGTGGTTAAACAAACTGTGGTAAATATATAGTATAGAATCCTACTCAGTAATGAAAAAAAAAAAAACCCAGTAAACTATTGATATATGCAACAACTTGGATCAAGTAGCAAGAAATTATGCTGAGCAAAAAATATCAGTCCCAAAGGGTTACATACTGTATCATACATACTGTATGATACATACAACGCTTTTAGATAACATCTTTAGAAGTAGAGGACTGATTAATCATTAGGGATAAGAGGGTAGTTTTGAAGGGTGAAGTGGGAGGGAGGTGAGTGTGGTTATAAAAGGATAAGTTTTACTTAAAAAAAAATAAAGTAGGGAAGAATCCTGGTAGTGTTCACTATCATAACTGTGGGGGATATATGAACCTACGCAAGTGATAATATTGTATAGAACTTCACACACACACATGAATACAAGTAAAACTGGAAAAATCTGAATAAAATTGGTGGGTTTTATTAATGTCAATTTCCTGGTCTTTATACTATAATTTAGCAAAATGCTATCAACTGGGGTAAACTGAGAACAGTGTACAAGGGTCTTTATTTCAATAACAATTTCAATTAGAAGTGAAAGTCAGCATTATTCCTTGAAGTTGGAAGTTGATAAATTTAAGATAATTAAAATAAGGGTGGTTGCAAATGTATAGACCTTATTGGTCTAATTTCAGAAGCTGGAAAGCATGGATAGAATAAAATAATATGACATAATTGTATATAGCTGAGCTACCCACAGGGATTCCCCTAGGTAATTAGGATATTCATCACTACACTTAAGCTTTAAGGAAATTCACACCCTTCCAAAAATGTTCTTTGGTGCCTCTGACAGAGATTTAATATAGTATTTGGAAACCGGCTGATATCATTAATAATGTCAGTGACTGGTATTTTTTAAGCTGTTTTGAGGGAAAAATTTCTGTATCAGTCAGGTTTCTCCAAATATTTTTAATTTACAAGGAATAATCTCATTGTATTAAAATTTTATGTTCTAGAGAAGGTATAATTTTAATAAAAATATAAATTGTATAAAAAGCATAGCCCTATACCAGAACTATTTTCCCTTTATGCGCTGAATGAGTCATGATGGAACACATTGGGTCATTAAGTCATCTGCACTGCCAACTTTATCCTTTCTTATAAGAAAGGTCATTGTAAGAAATGTGTAATATAAATCATGTGAAGATACACAAATATCACCTGTCCAATGTGACTTCCAGCACATTCGAATCTTCCTATAAACAACTTTCAAACATGAATTTCTGTTATGATAGGGTCCTTATCTTCCGTTGTCCCCCTGGTATGGACTGGAAGAGAGCTGAAAGGGAATAGATTAAAATATCAATTTGTGCTAACATTCTTTTTTTCTACAGATGATAAATGTATAGAACTGCTCAGACCACAAATAAACTTATGCCCGACAGTATGCTAAAGTCTTGGTATGGCAATATAGTTTTTACCATGATGTGGCAATGTGATTTCATTTGGGCTTAGTTCTGAGGTTCTGATCTTGTTCATCCCTAGTTTATACAAACTTAATGGTTTAAGTCTAATCTGGAGTATGTCTAGGGTGGAAGTAAGGATCTTAAAACAATGACAACAATAATAAGCTAATGTATAAAAGTGCAGTGGAGTTCATTCAAACCCGTAAGACCAGAAATTACATGCCTAAAATTGCCCTTCAATTTGGAAATGGTCTGAGTCAGCCAGAATTCCCTGGCACTCCCACCTCAGAAAGTCAGTGGAAACCAGATCAATTCTCAGAAGCATGTGTGTAACTGGAGCAGTGGGCATGTTGCCAGTGCAATCTCTCCATAGTGATCATCTCGTTATAACATCAACCATAAGAGAACCACCAGCCCATGAAAGGCAAAGCAAATGCAAAGGGATGCTCCAAGATCCAAAATGCAGACACCTTAGTTAATATTTCATTAAAAATAGTAACTAAAAATATTAACTTAGTATGTATTTTAATCTAATATATACTCATATTAGATATTTTGTAGTTGATACTAATTTTTATGCATGATAAGATCTGTTACTATTATGACTTTTATTTATTCATTTATTTTTTTGGGGGGGGTAAAAATTTATTGAGGCCAAAAACAAACCAAATGCTTCTGCCAGTCAGCCTGTACCTTTTGAAGGCTTTGGTTGATTGATCCTTGGATGCCAATGGCGACAGTTTTTTGGATGCTGAAACTTTGCTTTTCTCAAATGTTTTCCCTCATTAATTGAAATAGTTGATTTTTACGGGTAACTTAAAATTCTACCAAATGTTTTTCTTTTTTTAACATATTTTATTGATTATGCTATTACAGTTGTCCCATTTCGCCCCTTTATTCCCCTCCACTCTGCACACCCTCTCCCACCCTCATTTCCCCACTTTAGTTCATGTCATGGATCGTACATATAAGTTCTTTGGCTTCTACATTTCCTATACTATTCTTAACCTTCCCTTGTCTATTTTCTACCTACCATTTATGCTACTATTCTCTCTGTCTTTTTCCCCTCTCTCCCCCTCCCACTCCCCTGCTGATAACCCTCCATGTGATCTCCATTTCTGTGATTCTGTTTCTGTTCTAGTTGTTTGCTTAGGGTTTTGTTTTGTTTTTTAGTTTGGTTGTTAAAGCTGTGTTTGTTGTTATTTTACTGTTCATATTTTTTACCTTCTTTTTCTTAGATAAGTCCCTTTAACATTTCATATAATAAGGGCTGGGTGATGATGAACTCCTTTAATTTGACCTTATCTGGGAAGCACTTTATCTGCCCTTCCATTCAAAATGATAGCTTTGCTGGATAGAGTAATCTTGGATGTAGGTCCTTACTTTTCGTGACTTGGAATACTTCTTTCCAGCCCCTTCTTGCCTGCAAGGTTTCTTCTGAGAAATCAGCTGATAGTCTTATGGGCACTCCTTTGTAGGTAACTGTCTCCTTTTCTCTTGCTGCTTTTAAGATTTTCTCTTTCTCTTTAATCTTGGCTAATGTAATTATGATGTGCCTTGGTGTGTTCCTCCATGGGTTCAACTTCTTTGAGACTCTCTGAGCTTCTTGGACTTCCTAAAAGTCTATTTCCTTTGCCAGATTTCAGAATTTCCATTATTTTTTCAAATAAGTTTTCAATTTCTTGGTTTTCCTCTTCTCCTTCTGCCACCCCTATGATTCAGATGTTGGAAACTTTCAAGATGTCCTGGAGGTTCCTAAGCCTCTCCTCATTTTTTGGAATTCTTCTTTCTTCATTCTGTTCTGGTTGAATGTTTCTTTCTTTGTTCTGCTCCAAACCATTGGTTTGAGTCCTGGTTTCCTTCCCTGTTTGTTCCCTATAGAATTTTCTTTGTTTCACATAATGTAACCTTCATTGCTGCCTGGGTCTTTTTTATGATGTTGAAGTACCCAGTGAGTGCCTGGATCATCCTGATAACCAGTGTTTTGAACTGTGCATCCAATAGTTTGGCTGTCTCTTTGTTGCTTAGTTGTATTTTTTTTTGGAGCTTTGAACTGTTCTTTCATTTGGGCCATTCTTTTTTTTGTCTCAGTGTGCCTGTTATGTAGTAAGGGGTAGAGCCTTAGGTGTTCACCAAGGTGGGGCAACCCATGTCACTACATTGTGACTCTGTGTGTGGGGGAGGGGCTTGAGAGGGAACAGTCCCACTTGCTCTGCTCTCTGCCAGTTTTCAGTCACTTCCCCCACTACTCACAAGCAAATTGGCCCCTTCTGGTGCTGATTCCCAGGTGGGTGGGCTTGTGTACGTTCTAGGACCCTTTAGGCCTCTCCAATCAACTCTTCTGTGAGGCTGGGAGTTTCTCCTGCTGCCTCAAGCCCCACAGGTGTTTTCAGTCAGAGGTTTGAGTCTTTATTTCCCTGCACTGGGAGCCTGGATTGCTCCATCTGTCTTGTTCCCCAGTTGTTCCTCCTGGTTTATCTGCACAGGAATGTGGGACTGCCCAGTCTGCAATCTGCAGCCTCACCGGGTCTGCCTTCCGATGCCTTGCCTTGAGTCCTCTCCACCCTGCTACCCAACTCCACCCCTCCTACCAGTCTGGATGAATGTTTCTTCTTTAACTCCTTGGTTGTCGAACTTCCAAACGGTTCAATTTTCTGTTAGTTTTTGTTGTTTTTTGTTTTAAATTTGTTGTCCTTCTTTTGGTAGTGTGAGGAGGCACAGTGTGTCTACTTACGCCTCCATCTTGGCTGGAAGTCCTATTTTGACTTTTAAAGGTCATCATGTTAGCTATTAATCTTTCTGAAATGTACTTCATGCTCTTTAAACTCTTCAGAGTTAATTAAATTAAAATTAAATAGTACCTCAGCATCAGAGAACTATTTCACTAATTAGGAAAACAAATGGAGGGTTTTATTTTCGAATTTTTGCTAGCAAAGAGGATATTATTAAAGCATATTTTATCATCCTGAACTGATAAAGAATAAAGGAAAAAATTAATCTTGGCCAATATCAATAAACAGAATTATTTTTCTAGCACCTGTATTAACACCAAAAAATATTCTTACCATGGTAATGGTAATAATGCAGTTTGAAACAGTTATGTACGGGACAGCCAATTGTTAAACACTGAGGAATTTTGTATGATGGTTGATGTCACTTTGTTAGCTTGAAATCAGCTATGGTGGGGATATTTACACCATAGAAATTAGTATATTCTACAAATTATAGCTCCCTTCTCTTTCCCAGAGAGCCAGTTGTTAAACATTTACTAGTGTACCACTGGATTTAATTCATATTGGTGGAGTAAGTGGCTTCTTACATTTGTGATTTTGAGGGAAGGAATTGAGAAAGATCCTAGCTATCTCAAGATAACCTTTTAACTAGTTTCCCACAATAATCACTAAGCCATTGTTAGAGACTTATATCTAGAACTTCTGATAGTGGACTCTGACTTAGAAATGTACACTGAATTGCTTTATATAGTCTTGTTCAGTTTACAAAGGTCTCAATATGGTTGGTGTCATTTGATTTTTACAACAATACAAGAAAGTAGGTTTTATTATTATTCTCATTTTACAGGTGTGGTTAACAGGCTCAAATGTATTTAGTATCTTGTCCAAGGTTATGCACCAATGGTGGAACTGGTAAATAAGCTTAGGTCTTGTATCTCTAATTTCAGAATATCTTCTGCTATGTCATGTTTCAGAAGGAAAAGGACCCTTGATGGGGCCTAAGGGCTAAGTTGGTTTGCACTGGGAAATTTGGATTTGAGAAGGCTGTACAGCTTGAACTACTGCTCCAAGAATGGGTGAAGTTGTCCCAAGCAACCAGAACACAATAAGATGCTACCAGCTACCTAAGTCATGAATTGTCCAGAGGAGAAACTATAATATCAAAAGAGGCACTAGCAATTGTGCAAAAGACAAAACTACCATGTAAAAATAAATGTAATTTTGAATGTCAGTTTCATTTGAAGGAGTTGTGTTCATTTCAGGGTGCTGCTTTAGACCTCTATCGGTCAATGCCCAGACAGGAAAATAGAAATCACTCTAGGTATTTCAAACATAGGTGATTTGATGAAAGGTATTGTTTTTTAATGGAAGTATTACAAAACCTGGAGGATAGGATAGGGAAGGTTATTTCTAGAAGTCAGAATTGTAGGAAGCTCCTTCTACTGCAGCCTTACAGATAATTAGAGAGCCAACTTTATTCAAGGGTCACCTTAGGAATTAATATCATTCTAGCTAATTGGGTGTTTTGTGTGTCTACTGAGGTGGGTTGGTTTGGGGAACAGGAAAGGTAAATAAGGAGTTCAGGGACACATTAGGGACTTTCTTTAATGCAGGTGGAGAGACCCACGACAAGGAAGATTTGAACCAAAGAGTGGTCTTGGAATTAGCTCAGGTTCTAGAGGCAGAATTAAAGTAAAATTATTTTCAGAACACTTAGATTGGATTTAGCTTCCAAAGACAAAGGTAGCTTTGCTTCCTGTGCTTTACCAAGTCAGTCTGGGAGTCTACAGTTTAAAAAAAAGAGATGGAATGAAAAAAAGATGAAAAAATTGATTTACTTCACCAGAGATCAACAAAACTTTACTCTGGAAAGGACCTGGGTCTAGTAGATTTTTGAAGGTTGACAAGGCTGAGTTTGTTTGCTCAGACGAGGCCTTCTAGAGTCAATGTCACCACAAGTGTGTGTGTGTCTGTAGATGAGTGTACTGGGCGGGTGGTGGTGGATAGACAATGTATAAAACAACTGTATCCACAATACACCAACTGCCTATCTTCTATTATGTATTATATACAGAAACATATTTATATACATATCCATACATATTATATATGCTCTATAACATATGACACGCACTATATATCTAAAGGCTTATTATGTTACACATACATTTAGAGTGTAGACAGCTACAAACTTAGATAGACACCCTTTATGACTGCTCCACCCCATCTTGGATCCTGGCCAGGCTAGCCTATTGTATGGTTGGCAGTCTCATGCCACATTAGAGAATCCATAAAGCATATAATCTACTTGCAGACAGTACAGAGACATATGGTAAACTCATATTAGTGAAGCCATGAAGAAGAGATCATAAAGGAAGAAATACGTTTGAGGCAAGAAAGAGTGTAAGAAATAGAACTTTGGTGGGGCCAGAATGTATATATCATGCTAGACTATTTTGAAACATTTTGTTTTTTGGGAGCATGGATTTGGTAACCCATAATAAATTCACTTGAGATCCATTTCCTCAGCCTGAGAACTGACAAAGATTTAAACTGATTCTCACATTGTTACCTTGAACTTTCCGGGCTGTTAGAATTCCTGCTGCTCTATTAATTTTACAAATTAAAATTCAGTGTTAAGTGAAGGATGCACATCGAAGGGGAAAGTCAGGACATAGCTAAGAAGTCTTGGGATCTTAATTTACTTCTAAGTTTTTGGCTCCCTGACATGGGGTCCCCCATGTTCCTCAACACAGTAGTGTGATGATCTGCTTGAAGGAGAACCGACGTGGCATTCACCAAAAGGGAGCAGAGTAAGGAAGGTGGTACTTTTCTCCCACTCTCCCCACAACTAAATCACACCCCTTGTTTGGAAGGCAACCTAGATGGGTAGTATCAAATCAGAAAATAAAAAGGTCCTGACTTCACCCTCAGCATGAACTAGAATTACAGAGGAACTTCAAATTCTGATCACTTGACATTTGATAACCTTCATTTAGCTGACTAAAAGGCAATTGGCTTCAAGGAAGAGAAGTGGTGAGCCACACCACACACACACACACACACACACACAATAAAGTCTATTCCGAATCTAACACCTCTTAACACCTCCATCATTACCTCTCTGGTTCTAGCTACCAAGTTGTGCATACACTATTACAAAAGCCTTCTAACCAGCTGCCCTTATAGTCTAATCTCTGCATAACATCCAGAGAGATCTCCAGATGTAAATCAGCTTATGTCAAGCTTCTACTTAAATCCTTCCATTTCTTCCTTTTATATTTCTCATTTGTAAAATGGATTTAACAAAAGTACATACTTATGGGGTTCAGAAATTAAATGTGACATGTACAATTTTTGGTATATAGTGGGCACTCAGTAAGTGTTCATTATTATTATATTTATTCAGTGTGTAATGGGTTGACAATTATTTTTCACCTGTAATTTTTTTTTAAATTGCTAGTGATTGCTCAGTTGATATTGCTTGGGAGAATCATTAACCAATGCTAAATAAATACATTCCTGCTTATTATACATTTATTACACATCTTGGAGCAATATAGATATAAAGTGCCATGTGAAAAGCAGCTTCATATGCAAATGATTGCCTGCCCTTGCTTATTTTCAACTTAGGTTTATACTTGAAAAAAAATATTTGTTTTCTCCGAGCAAAATACCTTAATTTCTCCTGATAATGGCATGTGGACTCCTTGTACCTGAGTTTTTGCTGCTTCAAGGAGATGAATGCATTTCTCCTGAGGGACCCTGGAGGAACCCCTAGAATAAAATTCAGGACTGTCACATTTAGGTCAGACTAACTCAAATATACTCTATAAATTTTGGAGAAAAAAACTAACAATTTTTATGGAATATGCAATATAAATGGACAAACATTAATTTTTTCACATTTTTCTATACTCTGCTTCACTACTAAAAGAAGGTAGTTTACAAAAATACTTACAGTATAACAAGATAAAAATAAAAGTAGGAAATAAGAATATATAAGAAAAGATTTTACCAGAGTTGGTTCACCAAATGCATGTCATAAGATACACGGACTACCTAGGGATAGGCTACAAAGTTGGCTTGAGGCTTCCTAGAAGTCAGCACCAGAAATGAATATAATAGTTGAATGGTTTCTGAAATCTCTAAGATGAAAACAAATTAGCTGTTTAAAAGAAGCAGAGCTCTTCCTGGAATTATAACTTAAAAGAAATGTGCTTCTTGAGTCCTCATGTAGGAGATATGATGTGATGTAGTAAGTATCCTTAAGAGTATTCCTACAGTAATTCCTATAATGAGTTTTGTAGTGCTGTTTCTTATAATGTCCCTCCATGTAAGTAATGTCATATCTGAAAGGAACTGTTTGGTAAGGCAAGTCCATGAATGTGTGTGTTTTGGTGGTTATGGAGGAGATACAAAATAATGTCGGCCAGATATATCTGACTACATCCAAAAGTAAGTTTAAGAGTATCTGTACAAACTGGACTGCATATTTTTTAGAAAATTCTCTAAAACATTTGTAAATGAATTTTTGGTATTATGTGACAGGGCAGTTTAAAATCAGACTCCCGAACACTTTTCTTGATAATTAATGGCAGACCCACTAATTAGATTGACATCCTCTTATCAATGCTAAACCTAACAGAACCTGTTAGAACAGATACTATCTAATTTCAAACAAGTGCAACTTCTTATTGAGTCCTCAAGGATAAGCTAATTGAAAAGAGTACCTGGTATACAGAGTAATAAGCAGTAAAAAGCTGGAGAATGCTTACTAAATATAATTATCGATAACTATTTATGTATGTATTTGGCTGAAAAGACCAATATGTAATACTAAACTAATTGTACACAACTAAATATTGATTCTTTGGTTTTAAGTACCTCTTATTCTTTGGGAGTTCGCATTTGGAACACGAGTTGATTAAAAAGTATCTGATTACAGACCATAGTGATTCTCTGACTGCTGCTGCTTCCTTCCTTCGAGTGCTAGAATCCTCCAAGCTGTGCTTAGAGAAAGGTTTTAGAGTTTTCCTTCTGCCCGTCCTTCTCCAATCCTCTCCCATATACATGTTTCCGGTTACTTTGATTTAGCTTGGTATAAATCGCTGATTTAGGATCTCTCTTTCCCCATTTCTTCTTTCCTATCTTCTTTCTTCCCTCATTATTTCTTTGCCTAAGCAGATTCAATTTGGAGTAGCAGTATTGCAGTTGTAAGTAATCCTGTGGTCTGATTGTATGTGCCAGGGTCTCCTACTCACTTCTCCTGCTACATCATGAAAAGCAGCATAAATTCAGGGACTTCAGATACATTTCTGTATTTAAATCCTAGCTCTGCCATTTGCTAGCTAAGTGATCTGAACATTTTGCTCCAACTCCCTCCTAGTTTTATTTTCGTATTCCATAGTGATGAGGTGGGGAACCCCTACCTATAATAATTTAAAAAGATTGCCCTGGCCAGTGTGGTGGTCATTTGGTTGGGCGTTGTCTGGTAACTGAAGGGTTGTGGGTTTGATTCCCTGTCAGGGCCCATTAAAGGGTTCCAGGCTCAATCCCCAGACCAGGCATGCAAATTCCCTGGTCAGGGTGCATAAGGGAGGCAACCAATCAACATTTCTCTCTTTCCTTTCTTCTCTCTCTAAAAAGCAATAAAAAATGTCCTCAGTTGAGTATAAAAAATTAAATTAAAAAAGATGTTTTCTAAAAAGAGCCTGACACTATTTATTTAAGCATTCGGCAGTTGTTAGTTTTAGTCTATCCCCTTTACTATTATATAAGACTTGTAGGCAGTACTGATGAAATTATTCTCAGAGTGATATTTTTAAGTATTGGGTCCTTATCTCAGCAACTGAGATTAGGTTCTTCCCCTTTTTAAAAAATTCAGACTCTTCTGTTTGACTAGGGACCTATGTTAGACAGAATAATGGCCCCTGAGATGTCTAAACCCTAACCCTCAGAACGTTGACTGTATTATTTTACATAGCAAAAGGGACTTTGCATTAAGATTAAGTTAAATATTTTTGAGACGGAGATTATCCTGGATTATCTCCTGTGGACTCAGTAAAATCACGTGAGTTCTTATAAGTGAAAGAGGAAGGCAGGAGGGTGAGAGTCAGAGGAGATGTGATGGCAGAAGCAGCAGTCAGTGTGATGTGATGCCGGCTTTGAAGGTGGAGGCAGGGAATGCAGGAAGCCTCTGGAATATGGAAAACACAAGGAAATAAATCCTCCTCTAAAGCCTCCAGAAGGAGCACAGCCCTGCCAACACCAAGGTTTTAGCTCATTGAGAACCATTTTGAACTTCTGATCTCCATACCTGTAAGATAATAAATTTGTGTTATATTAAGCTACTATATTTATAGTAACTCATTACAGCAGCAAAAGCAAACTAATATTGTGCCATTTTCTGCTTGTTTTTCTTCTTAAGGCTCTGTTATTTGTAAAGTGCGGGGTTCTTGGTACTGATTGCAATGAGTTGGACTTGCTCCTGGGCCTGTTTTGTAGACAGAACTAAGAACTATGTATATAATATAAATACCTGTGAGTTCATGATCATATTTCCAATCAGGATTATAGGCTATTTAGTTGGCCTCTTTTTTTCATCTGTATGAACATCAGGGGAGACAGAATTAGAATATACCATAATTACTCATTTTGCTTTATCCTGGATCTCAGAAAAACAACATCAACACTACCACCACCAATATGATTACTAAAAAGTAATTTTCTTTTGCAACTGTTTTGTCCTGTGAGGAATATACAATCAAACTACGATATTCTAAAGTGACTTGAAATTACAAACTTTTAAAAAACCATTTTGCATGTACAAGATAAAGTCATGATTCTTTTCCTCTGTTTACTAATCATCTTCCCATTCTGCCAGATAATTATTTTTATTGCTTCGGACAATGTTTAAGTCTATTAAGTTTAATAATAATAATAACTAACATTTATTGTACCAGTCACGTACGTACACTTGGGTTTTCTGATATCTGCAAATGAATTCTAAAGCCAGCATCGATTTTCTTCTTTGCAGCCTTGGTCAGGACTCAGTAGCCTGTTCAACAACACTGATGGATTTCCACTGATACGTAATGTCTATTTTAAAGGCGTGCAGGAGGAAGTTGAGGACTGCAGCTTTGGTTTATAGCCCAAACACTGCACAATTAGATTCTCTTTAATGTTCCAAGACCAGGACTAAGTTGCTTAGACACCTTGCAAAAACAGGAGCTATCCTGTCGCTAAGTACTCGAATAGCTATAGTAACTTTAGAATACAGAATTTATTCCATTGTAAACAGACCAAGTTGATTTCTCTTTGCTGATATGAGTCAAGATCAGAGGAATGCAGGTAATATAGGGAAAAGGAAATGAGATACAGGATGATATTAGCTTTTATTATCATGAATATAAATTGACAAACATACTGTAATATGTATCACAGTAACAGTTCTAGAAAGCAGCAAGTATTGGCATTTGGTTGAGGTTTCTTCTCAGTTAGATCAGTTCACCCAAGCTGGCAGAACACAGAGCATTAAGTCACAGTCCAAAGGGTTCCGTCTGCAACTGGCAGGGTTTCAGCCAGTAGCTGAGGTAGGGCAAGCTGGTGACTGAAGGCAGCTGCACAGAAATACAAAGCTTTGGCAGGGTGTGGCCAGCTTTGTCAATTAAGAGAATAGAAGCTTGAAGCCAGGGAGCCTCATAACGACAGCGAGACAGTCAGAGATTATATCAGAGTGAAGCCAAAGAAGTGAAGCAGGACTAAACCACAGCTTGAAATTCAAGTGTTCACAGGGACACAGAGTCAGGCCACAAGAGAAAAGATACAAATAGGAGAGACAGCAGTGAGCTGAACCAAAAGCCAGAAATGAAAGTGACCAGGATTTTTCAGTTGCAAACAACAGAAATTTACTGTGGGTAATGCAAGCAAAACAGACTTAAGTGAAAGACAATTGGGTAAGGGGAATGTCTCGCAGAATTGACAGGAAGCTGGTGTCCTGGTTGGGGCAGAATCTGAATGCTCCAAAGGCTGGAAGGTAGGATCAGAGTCACTGTCCTGTGGCAGGAACTACGTGGTCAGGGTGCTGCTTGTAGGATGGAGTGCCATTCCACTGTGTTTAAAATGCCTGCCCCTCTGCTCAAGATTCAAATCTACTGAGAGAGCACCCATTTGGCAGTGTTTAGGCAATGTGTCCCCTATTACTCCTCCCCCAGGTCATACCACACCTACCGGAAGGCAGTGTCCTTGATCACAGAATATAGTGTTTAGGAGTAGTTTCATCAGAAGGAATTCTTGTTGCTATTAAGGAAAACAGGTGCTAAACAGCCAATACTCCATAAATGTCCAAATATTCATGGTAAAAAGTCAAGAAAAATAGGCCCTGGAGCAAATTTAAACAATATTTTGCCTCAGGACCATAAATCTGGTTCTGTAAGTCTTGGACTTTTAAAGCTGGGAACAGCTTGGCACCCAACAGTTTCAACTTTTGATTACCATTCATGTTGGGTTAGGAAATGCAGGTTCTTGTGAGTCAAATGGTAGCTAACAATGAATATAAATTTAGTGCTTACTATATTCCAGACCCAGAGGTAAGTGCATTAAAGGTACATCATTGCATTTAATCTTCCTGACATTGATATGATGTAGGTGTTACTGACTCAACTTATAGATGAGCCAACTGAGATTCAGATTATTAAAACTGTGCAAGGAAGGACAATAGAAAGAAACTGATTATAAGAGAAGTAGAATGAGAAATTAATTATAGGAGAAGTAGAATGAGAACTAAATGGGGAAAGTGAGGGTTCTAACTAAGGTATCCTCCTGCATCAATTTTATCTTCTAACCTTGTGACCTTGTTCAGTCAGATGTGATCAACAACATAATAAGAACAGGTGGGAGGATAGAGACATGTCCAGAATTTAGCAGAAGAGGTTGAAGAGAGGGATGAAGATCAAGCATGATGGAGCATGACAAAGACTAAACAAACATAATTAGACACAGATGCTGAACCCCACAAGGTAGTCCTCTGTTCACTATCCAAAGGGAACATGAAATTCAGCCATGGCTTAGACGAGCTTTGGCACCAAATGTGGGCCTATCCAGAAGAATACAGTAATCCTATAAGCTTAGTCAGCAGCCTACAGTCTAGTCAGAAACCGGGACTAGAGAACCATTATCTAAACCAGGTTTATAACTTCTGCACATTGTATGGGGTTCTGGGAGAGGCTACAGCTCAATTAGAAAGTAAACCAAAGGAGAAGTCCAGTGCTATAGCCCGGGAAGGCATTATAGGGAATAATAGATAGGGGAGTGGCACCATTGTAAATGTACAATCTAACCCAGAGCTATTACTCGGCATTTGGCATCTGCATTCAGAGAACTGTCTGATTCCTGTGAGACACTTTGTCTTGGACTCATGGGCTGGGATGAGTTCCTGAGGTAGAGATTAGGGAAATATAACTATGGGGAGCAAAAGGATACCAGCGGAGGAATAAATGGAGCAGAAACCAATTATTATGACCATCTCTAAACCTTAGATCTATGTGTTACCCAGAATTCAAGCTGTTCCTGAAATCATTACAAGAAAAAATCACAGCTTTCACTAACTGTTGTATTTATCACAAAATAGCATTCTTCAGATAGCCAAACTTGCTTAAAAGCTGCCAAAATTCAGGGTTGCTAATGGAAAAAAAAATTAAATTGCCTAGCAGAAGATAGCCATTCTTTTTTCCCAAGATACCCTTATACTTTTCATGATGTTTATAGCTTTTCTGTATAGACAATTTTCTTTATATTATTGAAGCACTTTGTCTTAAAAATATATTCTTTTCCTCTATGAGGCTTTAACAGTTTGCTGTCCACAGTTGTCTTTTTTAACTGACATCCTGTCTAAACTTTACCTGCTCTTTTATTTATAGATGATACACTCTCTACATAGAAAGTATTCCTTTGAAGAGTGCTATGGACTGAATTGTGTCCCCCCAAATTTATATGATGGCATTCTACCCCCTAATGTGATGGTATTCAGAAATGACGCCTTTTGGATGTAATTAGGTTTCTATGAGGTCATGGAGGTGGGGCCCTCATAATGAATTAGTGCCCGTTTAAGAAAAGAAGAGAGAGAGATTGCATGCATTGAGTAAAGGCCATCTGAGAGCCTGGAAGATTGTTCTCACCAGAATCACCCTGTGCCTCCACCCTGATTTCAGATTTCCAGCTTCCAGAATATGAGGAGACAAACTTCTGTTGTTTAAGCTGGTCTGTGGTATTTTGTTATGTCAGCCCAGTGAAGACAAGGAGTTTTTAATATGTAACTTTATTAAATGTTACTGAAGATTATTATTATAAAATACAATAAAGCCTCTCAGAAAAGTTTTGATTCTTGTACTTTCATTTTTGCATCTACAAAATACTTAAAATCATCCTTTCAGAAATGTACAAACCACCATTTTGACCCTTTCTAGCTGTACTCATGTAACAATGTGAAGGAAAGGTTGCTAAGTGACAGCTTCCCCAAAACCTGAGGTACCTGCACTCTGATTGGCTTTCTCTCAGGATCCTTCCTCTTCCTCCCGCTCACTGCAGACATGACTGGGGAAGAGGATATTGTCCTGACTGTAGTAATAAAATACGTTGCTCTGCTTCCAGGCACGGGCTGCTATCACAAGGTCTCATTCTGTTTCTACTTGACCATTTAGTTTTTCTTAATTATGTCTTCCTCCAGTTAGTTTACCTTAAAGTTAATATTGAAAAAGAAAGAAATCATTTGGCCATGTCTCAGGCTTAGCCTAAATCAACCAGTAAGTCTGCACTATAGGTTTACCTTTACAGTTAAACAAAACATTTGGAAGAAAATGTTTCCTCTGTGTTTATTTTCAAAAGTTTTTGTAAACATCGCAATCTCATAATATTATATTTAATATTTAACAGGTTATTAATTATCATATCATCTGGGCAGGTCAATTAACCTCTATGAAGCCATCATTCCTCACTCTTAACAGCGGAAAAATAATAATAGCTGGTATATTATTTCATAGGGTTGTTGTCAGAATCAGATGCAATAATACAGAGTTTATACAAATGTTGGTTTTTACATTGTTGGGTGGGAAATATCTACCTGTATTTAATTCACCCACATTGGCCACATTATTGATACACTGTATCAAAGTGTAGAGTGCTAGATCAGTAATGTTTAAGCTTTTTCATGTCATGGCAAACATAAACCAATTTCTAAAATTCTGTGGCATACCAAACATATATTGTTTGCTGATCTGACCAAAAAATAATTATAATTTTGATTTATTCACATTGGACTGCTATTGTTGTTGTGGCTGTTGTCATTTTTTTTAATTTGACAATCTAAAGGAAAACAGGTCAGTGCCCCTGACTAAATGGGTATTGAATATTTTAAAAATTCTTGCAGCACAACTGTTGACAATCACTGTGCTAGATTAATCTTTGGTGTTTATTTGTATTTTGGGGGCATTTCTTGATCAATTTATACAAAACAAATTTGGCGAGGAGAGTATTTTAATAGTACGAAAAAGGGACCTGAGGAGAAAATGATTGTAGTACAAATCTGTAGGTTAGTGCTTTCATTATGTTTAATGGTACACTGGAAACTTGCACTTAGCAAATTTCTCTTTTGACAAAATGCTTTCTTTTCATCTCCTACAAATGCTTTACTTGAGAGAGAATGGTAGATACATTTTGTGGCAAGTACAGCTGGCCATTTTCCTTTTTCTGTAAGCAGTTAAGGCTTTAAGTAGGAGAAAGAAGGAAATGGAGAAGTTTTCTTGTTTACAGTCCTAATTGAAGGCCTAATTCTTCATTCTTTCCAGTTTGTGTAGGTGTGTGTGCATGTACTGGTGGGCTGGATAGCCACAGTAAGCATTTAGAGGGGTAAAAGGAAGAGAAAGTTTATACAAATAGTTTGTATATAAAAAGAATCAAAGATGTAAGTGATATATTGGAATATTTACACTGTGTCAGATGTGAAATTAAAGTTACCTAGAAATTTTGCGTTCTTTTTTTATGCTCCTCAAGTTCCCACTTGATAAATTCTGTTTTTTCTAAGAAATTCATGATGTTCTTAAACAAAAAGTCATTTTTAAGTAACTCCTGCCCTCATTTTAATAGAAATATATAGGTAAAGCTTCTCTTGCTTAAAAAAAAGTAATCATTACAGTATCATATACATAAATTGTAGAACAAATATTTACTTAAATCTATACAGACATAAATTCAACAGATGAAGTTCTGAGAAATAAAAAGTATGAAAGTGCTTTGGAAAACATAAAGAAATATTAGTTGAATATAAATCTCCAATGAGCGATGGTAATGGTATGAAACATGGGATGACACAAAAATGTAACATGTGTGAGATAGCACATGAAGACATGATCTGTTCGCTTATGTTGAGACATCGTGCTACAAAACAGTTTGGGTTGAGATGCCTGCAGTTTTCTTTTTTCTTTATTAAGGTAAGCTGTTTTGATATTGCCATTCTTTTCTGACAATAGAATGTGAAAATTTTGTTGACTTTCTACCTAGATTACTTGCCAATTTCAATCTATAGGAACTTCTAGGCCAATTTTTAAAAAGGACAAAATATCTCTACTCAAGTCTTTAAAATGTAAACATTTACTTCAACCCATATGTCATTTAAAAATGTGATTTGATCATATATTTATGTGTATTTCTTAGCCATTTATCAAAACTTTGAGGGTGGATAGATGTTCTTGATCCAAATTGTGCTTTTTGAGGCAGAGAGTATATAAAATGGTTTGTTGGTTGTTGGTGATAATATTTAGAGTTCCCTGTATTGCAGACATTTCTCCTTTTAGTGAGGTAGGATTAACTATGTTTTGTGTCTAGTATTGAGTTCTGAGATAGATCAGAAACTTTGGGGTGTAAGTTGATTAGGCAAATTATTCCCATGATTGAGCATGCATAAATCTTAGTTGCTTTTGAGTCTAACAGAATGATGGTGGTGTGATAAATACAGAAGCAGTGCTTTTAATATCACTACTCTTCTAGGACTGGTAATATCAGTCACCTTAACCTTCAGTTTAGGAAAGAGTGTGAGGAGAGAGGTAAAAAAAAAAAAAAAGGCACTGTTGTATTACAAAACCAAAACCAGCATCTTTTCATACTGATTACCCCTCTGAAGGTTACACATTAACCCTACTATCTGTCTGGTAAGGCACAGAGGGAAAATGAGACAAATCCTTAATTATTTTAGAATTTATTTGGTTCATTGAAAACTTTATGGTGTGTGTGTGTGTGTGTGTGTGTATGTGAGAGAGAGCAAGAGGGGGAGAGACACGCACACTCAAGTTTCTTGATAAAGTGAATGTATAAAAATATAAAAGTGATAAATAAATCATTAAACAAAGCACCAGACCATGGTTTTTCTTCATGCACACCTTAATGCCTGACTTTTGAAAGGACTTTAGACATAATATTAAGAATAACAATTTTTCAAAAATTAAAGTTTCAGAGTCCTCTACAATGTCTTCATGGTGAATCTTTTCCAATAGAAGTCTTCATTTTAGTTAACCACCTATAAGAAAATACAATCTTCTTCCTTTTCTTTGTGGACAGAAAGGACTAGAAAGTGGAGGCTGAAAACATTGTTTCCAGTTTGAATTCTACAACTTCATGATTTGAGTGGTTTAGTCTCTCAGAACTCCAGGAGGTTCATTTGAAAACACTGAGGTAATAACTATGCATTATACAGGGATGTGCTGGTGATCTATACCAAATCTTTTATTATAAAATCATAAGCATGTAATTCTATAACATAATATCACACCCAAGCACATCATAGACATTTTATTTGAAATGTTTAAATTGCTGACCATTTCACGGAGACATTCATGTACCCTACCAACTACACTCAATGGTGTTACTTCTGCCGGATCCTGTATATTTTGCTTTTTTTCTTCCTTGTTGGGGTTATCCCTTTGTCTTCCTGTGTCCAGAAGAGCCCCATTTTTCTAGGGACTTCGTATGTATGAGGCTGGGGGAAAACCACAGCCCCCAAGACAGGCCAGAGCCTCGCTCCTCCCTACCTTGGGCGTCAGCACTGTGCCCTGGCCCTCACAGCACTCCTTAGTGTGTCTGTGTGTCCCCCTTCCTCGTTCCCTCTTTCCAGCCCCTCCTCATGTACACCTGCAGCACAAACATAAAGCTCTTACTCTTTCTGTTTCAGTGTTACCTGCATGCTTGATTTGTCTGTCTGATCTGAATAGTTCAGAGGATTACCTCAGCTCTCAAACGGAGTAGTGGAATACCTGTTATGGAACTGGGGTTACCAAAAAACATGGGAGAATTTGAGCCAGTGCTGTCATTCCCTTAGACCACGTTCTAAATCCTTTGGCCCTTGGAGGGCTGTGCTAGGCACCGCCTCGGTACCCTTACTTGACACAATGAAACCCTTAGGATCCTTGCTCACTAGACTCACAAAATTTGTAATAGTTTTCTGGAACTATGGATGTTTTCCCTCTAGTTCTCTCCACAGACCTCGCCAAGCCTCTTAACTAGAGAAACACTATCACCCCACAACCTCCTCACGTTATCCCTCCTCCTAAGAAGGTGGGTAGGAGAGTGGTTTGTTCTTTATACTCCTTGCTAGCCAATGAGCGTGCTGCTTTTCTTCCGGTTGGCCAGCCAACCAATCCGAGCAAGCTGGTGTAATCTTCGGCTGCACTCGGCTTTTTTCGCTGTTGCGGGCAGCGTGGGGCCACCGCCGCTGGAGAGACGCTTTCCTTTTTTTTATTTTTTTCCTTGTGTTCACTTCCGGGTCCGGTGCCGATCCGGATGCCCGAGGCAGAAGGATGTTTGACCTCCGGATAAGTGAGGCGCTGCTGTGCATTCATTCCCGGCTGCATCGGTGGCGACAGCAGTGGCCCGGGCGGCGACTCTCCAGCCAGAGGCAGCGGTAGGAGGCACCGGTTGTAGTGAAGGGACCCAGTCCCAGTCGAGCTGCGTTACCTTTCTCGCTGGTTCCTTACCCCTTACCTCGCTCGCTCCCTCCCTGCGTGGCTCGCTTCCCCGCTTCGACCGCCCCGCGGTGTGATGTGCGGCCACCGCTGCCCCCTCCGCCGCTGACTGACTGAGCGGGGGCGTCGCCAGCGCCCCAGACCGACGCAGCTGCTTTGAGATTGCGCCTCTGAGGTAAAGCCCCCTACGTGTTGGCGCCGGGCCGTGGCACAGCGGCAGGCTCTTGGTGGCCGCGGCTCTTTTCTTCTCGGGTGGGGCTGGGAGGACTGGGGTCCCGGGCTGAGTGGGGTGGAGTGCGGCAGGGGCTGTGCGGGCGGGAGGGGGCTTTGGAGGAGCGTGGGCGAGGACTGGAGCGGGAGGCACTGAGGCGCGAGTGGGAGGGGGCCGCAGCCGGGAGGTGAGGGCTAGGGGGGCTCGGTGGGCTGGGAGGGGGCCAGGGGCACCGGGCCGGGCCGGCTGCAGAAGTTGCCCGAGTGGTGTGCGGCGAGTGGGTACTGGAGGGATCTGGGGAGCTGGGGAAAGGCAGGCACTTCTTTTGGGAGGGTTTTTGAGGTCGGGAGTGTAGTTTCCAGCACTCCTTGATTGTGTCCAGACAATTACCTTTGGAGTGGGGGTTTTGGGTAGGAGGGACGAGGCAGTCGGTCTGCTGGAAGGAGGTGTCGGGGGCCAGCTTTCACTTAAGGGGTAAACTTCCCATTGGGGCGTTTGTTTTAAGGCAAGGCACAGGGATTTACCTATTTGGTAGAGCTTTTGACTTATCTCAAAACTTAACCAAGGCATTAGTCGGAGTAACAAAATTACTCTGATGGTTAATGTTACGGTGCTGGTTTGTTTATGCCACTTGCAGGGGAAGTGACACAGAAGCTCCGGTTCTTTTGGTCCACAGCCCCCACATTACTTTTCTGCGGGGCGGTGATGGAGATGTGTGTGTTCTGGTGGGGTGGGGGGTAGTCAGGCCTGTGTTATGATCATTCTAGTTCTCTCAAGGAAGGAGGAAAAGTTAATGGGGGGGGGCAGAGAGAGAGAGAGTGTGTGTCTGCGTGGGAGACGGCTACTGTTGCTACACAGTGCGAATTAGTTTTAACTGTTGTAGTGAGTACCAAGGCTAGTCCATAAGTGACCCGGTTTTTATCCTTTTGTTTTAGAACATCGACTTGAATTGGAAAAATTTAAACCTACTGATTTTTAATAACCTAGGAAAATAACTCAATATTTCTTTTGGTTTTGCAATTCTTATGTTATGAATGACATTTGCCCACAGATAGTAAAATATATTGGATTATAAGTTGGAGTACTTTTTAAAATTAAAGATATCTGATTTTTAAAGCCATATGTATATTTGAAGGATGTTTGCTTTTCCTATAAATATATTGTGGAAGAAAAATATCACATAAATTATAACAGTGATTTCAAATTAGAAAGATCTGAGGCCAGTTTTTAAGAAAACATTTTCCACTAAAAATCAGATCTGGTTTGTGACATTCTTAGGAGCATTTAGGAGGGGTTTGAATGGAGAGATGTGCTTAGTGTATTTTGTAACTATTCCTAAACTTTGACCCAACTGTATTCTTAGCTAAGATAAAGTATAGTCATATTTTGTATACATTAGCCTCTACAGTTGCACAAAAGATGAAAACTGTGTTTATGGGCATTGGAAGAAATTATCAAGTTAATTGATTGGCTTTGACATGGATTCTTAGTAGAGTGTGTAGACACTTTTTGCTTTTAGGAAGTTTGCATTTCTGGGTATGCATCAAATATAAATACTTATTAGAATGGGGGATAGATAGGTTAATTTTAATGTTGATATGTATGAAACTTTTTGGGGGGCTTTTGGAAAGTGCTTATCTTTACTGATGATTTATTGTGCTGATTGACCTCTTCTGCAATAATGAACTTAAAAATTAATGCATTGTGTTGTTATTAATGTTTTTGTCATTTGTCTGCAAGCATTAACTATTAACAAAATCTTTAATACATGAAAGTCTTGTATTTCTTCAAATAAACAGACTGGGATAAGAATCAAGGATAGTTTGTTTAGTTCAACCTGGACCTTTAATATGTACATGAGAGTTTTACTGTGTGTGGTGAGGCTGGAAGACTAGGTAGAATATGAAGATGAATGAGACCCAGTAGTTGCCTTCAAAGGAAAAGCAGACTTGCACAGATATAATTGCAACACAAAACTCCTGTGAGTTTATTGAGTGCGTGTGTGTGAGTATGTGTTACTAATTTTTGACTGGGGAATTATGAATGAGTTTACACCTGGTAACACTCCCTTTCGGTCTTATCATATTTTAATGGGCAAAATGGAGGCTGTGTGTGCATGGGGGTAGTAGTCTAGGTGAAGGGAACAGCCTGAACACAGGCATGTGGGTTGGGTATTATGCGGCCTATTCAGCTGGACATAAGGTTGCTGTGCCAGGAGGTCTTTGTGGGAGAGGAAGCTCTGAAGTAGGTGGAGGTCAGGCCAGAATGGGAAGTCCAGAATGCCTTGTATTTAGAAATGAGTCAGTTTGAGGTATGAAGGCCCAATTGTGTAGCTTCTGTGGTGATAGAGAGTAGGTAAGGCAAATAAGGATAGTAAAATGAATGAAATAAATTATAGCAGAATAGTCAACTCCTTATCATTCACACTAATGGAGGAAAACACAAAAGTGTAAAAACTAAAACAGTTTATACATTGCTTGCCATATTTCTTTACTTGCATTTGAATATGGGTGTGTCTGGTAATTGATTTTACAAGATAGAAATCCAGACTGTAAAAATGTGACTCAGGAATAAATGGAAAGCAGCAGTCCCTTTCCTTCTCTGTGTCCCCTCTGTGATCCCCTCCATGCTGTGACTGGGCCATTATTCTGGTGTAGTTTATTGGTTCAATTTTTTTGAGAATAGAACAGGTGGTTGTTTAGTTTCAAAGGGCTTGCCAAAAGGGTTTATCTAACTAAATAGAGGGCATGCTAAAATACTAAAAAACAAAACAAAATGCAGTTCATTTGATAGTTACATTATTGTTGAAACATTTGAAGGTGAGATTTACTATGGATGAAGTGAAATGTAAGGAGTCTACATACAGAGAGAATTGACTATAATAGTGAGATGATAAAATGAGAAACTTCCACAGTTCCAGACAAATAGTGTATAAAGCTTTTTGGTCATCTTAAATACTAGATAACCCTAAAATAATTTAACCCCAAACTTATTTTCATAAGAGTGCTTGGAAGAATATCATCCTCCCAAACACCGGTGTTTAAATACATGTAGAATCACGTTACAGGGAAGTTTCTTTGATGGTTTTTGCTATTTTCCTCTTAGTCTTCAAAGGAACTTACATTATAACTGTATTTGTGTTATTTTGAACAGTAACAACAATACCTGTTACAGTGTATTAAGTATTTACTTTGTATAGGAACCGTAAATGCTACTGTTCAGACAATTCTATGAGTTAGGTGGTATAATCCTTCACTTGGACCACAGGAAACAGTCTTCTAGAGCAACCAGTTTTATACCTTGGAAGTAGTACAGTGCATATTTAAATTAGTTTTTCATTTCTGGCGTCAAAGTCTGAAACTACCAGTGATGATCTGTTTTTCTAATCATCTTCATCTTTGTCTTTTCTCAAGCAGTTAGCACTCAGTGGTATTGATTAGTATTGTTAATATGTGCCTGGATATTGGGTCTTTAAGATGTAATTTCTTTGGAAGTAGCATTTTTGGGGTATCTGAAGTTCTCTAATTGTAGAGATTTTGTAGGAGCAGACAATATGGTTATAGTAACCTAACCTACTTCAGAGTATCACCTTTGTGCTGATCTGCAGGACAGAACTGTACTGGGCATTCTTAAAGTGTAGAAGTAAAGTGTGTATTATCTTTTAATGTAGATACCATCCATTAATATGGAGAGCCTCCGAACTACTAAACAAAATGGAATGAGAGATATATGGGACAGATATGTTTCAGAAACATAGTGGAGGCTGCTGTTCAGCTATGTTTCCTCCAGCTCCCTTTTCAATGCTGAGATTTAGAAACTACAAATGTTTGTGTTCCCCCCCATTGTGGGACCTTAGGAAGGTGTGTAGTGAATTGTTCTTGAACTATAGTGATTGCCCTGGCTGGCTGGCTTGGTTGGTTGGAGTATTTTCCTGATATACCAAAATTGTGGGTTTGATCACAGTTCAGGGCACATACAGGATTCAACCAGTGAATTAATTCATAGATAAGTGAAAAAACAAACCTTTCTCTCAAGTCAGTAAATAAAAATTAAAAAAAATACTATCATAAGTGATTGGTTATATTTTCTTATACCACTCCCTGCTCATCATTAGATATTAAAAAGAATTCTTAACAATGGACTTGAATCATTTATGTATTTAGTTTAAGACTCTACATTTTGCTCATTTTCTTTACTAATAATATATCACATTGTAATTTAATTTAATGAAAATCTGTAGCTAAGTTATGTCCACATCTGGCTAAATCACATCCACATTTTTTATAGCTTTCGCTGGAATTAGGTAAAATCTCATAATAGGTACTTTCCTTAAACTTCTAATGCTTTCTTTCTACAGTGAGGTAATAGCAGACTTAACTGTATTCAGAATCGTTACATTTATTTAGCTGAGTTGTGTTGAACTACTTTTTATGCTATGAGGGCACTGTTCTCTCTGGTGTATAGCCATCTCAAGAGCAATTCAACAAAAACACGTATACACAGACAACCCAACAATTTTTAAAAATTAAATAAAGGGAGAGCGTTATTTTGTGATTATGCTCTTCATCAAGATTGAGAAAATTCATATAAAGTGCCAAGGTGTGATACCTGGCATATAGATAGGCACTGTATAAATCTTAGAAGCAGATTCAGAAGTTGCTGATATATATGAGTTGTTACAGGGTTGATCATTGGGTAAAATAAGCAAAGACTTTTAGAAACAGCATTTTACAGATGAATCTCTTTTAACTCACCTCTGCTTAACTTACTCAGAATATTAAGAGATTCTTTTCATTCATTTACTGCTTGATGCTCATGCTATGTCATTGAATAGCAGTAGACTACTCTATAGTTTGTTCTTGAACTTTTATGCCAACCAGTTATTTTATACTTACTAAGAATTATTTGTGTTTCTACCGAACAAATTGTTAATGGCAGTCGTACTTGATGTTGTAATTACATAGTTTAATGTAACATTATTCCTTGAACCGTGAAGGCAGAAAAGGTGTTTGTGTGAGAACCAGTGGTCACTTTGAAAATAGGTGAGTAGCTAAATCAACAGTTGAAATAGGTGGGGGCGAAATAACTTTAAACATTTAGGGGAAAAACCCATAAAAATCTAAAAAAGTTCTGCAATAAGATTACTTTTAAATGTTTGTGAGATGTCTTTCCATTGTTTAGAAATAGAAATTGGAAATCACAGGTGATGAACTATCAATGAGGTTTTTAGAAAAAGGCAAAACAGAACTACAGTTCATATACCTTTACTTAAAGAAAAGGTTGTGGTCTTGCATTAAAAGATTTTCTTGTGAATGTATGTTTTTATGTTTTAGTTGCAATAAAATTTTTAAGGTATGTAGATTTTTAAATGATTCCCAATTTTTAACTTAAAATCTGTTGGTTAATAAAAATATATTAAAGGTAATAATTGCTTCTAAAACATCTAGTTTGTACTTTCTTTTAGGGATTTACTTAAAGCATCCTCTTTTTTATTTTTTTTTAATCCTCACAAGGTTATGTCTATTGATTTTAGAGAGAGAGGAATGGGGAGAGAGAGACAGAGACAGACAGTCGGGGATGTGCGCGCGCGCGCACACACACACACACACACACACACACACACACACACACAGATTGATCAGTTGTCTTCTGTTCATGCCCGACCCTATAGACAGTCTTTCTGCCATAGAGTGAATTGTTCAGTTACCTTGTCACATGATCAATCTGTGGCTCGCACATATTTCTTGATACGGTTCTTCATCTGATTTCACATGCTGTCTTTCAGCTTTTTTATAGCAGCAGGGTTGGAGAAAAGCTGTTTTATAATTCCAGTGTCTCCCCAACTTGAGTAGGGACTGCTGGAGTGAATTGGTAGAGGAAATGGTCCCTTTGAAGAGGAAATGCCATACTCTTGATGTATTCTAAGAGTACTTGTGCTTGTTGCAAAGCATGTTGGTCCAACAGCTAATACTAGCTACCCTCCTTGTCTGCCTACCTGGCTCAGCCCAAGTTGAAAGGAGAACTTGTAGATGTAAGAGAAGGAGGTCCAGGTTGGAGGAGGAAGGGTAGATGGTATATACTATTTATCTGTAATGTGGTATCACCACATTTCAATACCTACTGCAGTGGAATTCTGAACTATGGAGGTAGGGCTAGTTTTTCAGAGCTTTGATTTGCCTCTCTTATTTTCTTGACTTGGCTTTTCCCAGTGTGTTGGATTCATCCTCAGGCTGATATCAAGATCATATCTAGACATGCATTGGCCAGGAAATCTTTTTGCATAAGCCTACCAGCATACTTTTCTCTTCATGTTTTAGTGACCAGAATTAGATTACGTATACTTCCTAATCAGCTATAACAAGGGGAAAGTAGTTATCATAGTTGGTTTTTACTAATTAGGATGTATCTTCTCCAGTTGGGGATGGCATTACATTTCCCTGAATGACATAGTGGAGGGAGGATATTTAAAAAGTGGTGGGAAGGAAAAATATGGGGGAAGTGGATGTTTGAGAGACAATCAATAGTTGACCACTACTTCTGTCTGTTTTAGAATGAGAATAAATGATGCATATAAGTGCACTTTGAACTTTAAAGCTTTGTACAAGTGTAACAGATGAAAGATTAGAAAGCTGCTTCTATGTTACTATCTTAAATATACTCAGGTATGAATATTTTAGGAGGTAAAAACACTAATTTTCTTAATGACTAACTTTGAATTAATAAAATCCATTTTCTAAGTTCTAAGATTATACATGTTTTCCATGGAACTCATAAAGCTATTTTAACTTTAAATTAAAAATTTGTATCTGTAAATTTATTTAAATTTTTTGAGTTGCTACCCTCCCTCCTCACCAAAAATTGCCCACACGTTTGATTTTATTAGATTTCTTTATCACATCTAGAACCGAATAAGTGCATGAGGAAATGGGAGTTTGTCAATCAGAAGAAGGGTTTATTTTGAATCATGGAATCCCAGTCAAATAGGAGGGAAAGTAAGGTTTTTACATATCTTGAGAGCAGCAAAATGAAAGAAAGCAAGCAAGAAAGCAAGCAAGCAAGCAAGCAAGCAAGCAAGAAAGAAAGAAAGAAAGAAAGAGAAAGAAAGAAAGAAAGAAAGAAAGAAAGAAAGAAAAGAAAGAAAAATGTATGAATGATGGGAGAATGGGGAGGGAGGGAATCACAGAAATTTAGAATTGAGAATTCATAGGAAAGTAGATCTCTCATGTCCTAATTGCTAGGGCCCGGCATGCTCTTTTTGACCAGGAGGTGGGAGACCTTGAAAATACATTGTTTACTGTGCTCTTTTGCTTAGGATCATGGGCTAGTTCTTTAAATCAGTCAGCCAGTTAGTTACCCTTTAGTGCAGATATCTGTGTTCTCAGGCAATGTAAAATTGTAGCCAGATTGTTTATTTATTTGTTAAAGTAAAACAAGTAAATAGACAAGCCTTTTAATCTTCTAAGCAGTCTACATCACCACCACCACCACCACACACACACAAAGTAACCTCAAACATGGCTTGCTTAAATGAAAATGAAGAAACAGTGAGTGCTTGAAACAACATATATATTTTTATTTTCATGAAAGTTGTTATTGAAAAGATTTCTCTGCTTTCAGTGTCTGTAAAAGAGTGTATTTGTGTGTGTATATACATATACATATGGAGATATATATACATGCAATAAATATATAGAATTAATTACTGTAATTTTAATTCTTGTAGTTGTTGCAATTATTGTTCTAAAGATGCAGAATAAATTCATCCACCCTCTGGAAGGATATTTTTGTTAATGACAGTTGTTTGTAAATAGTGAGATTTGGGATGATTTTTACTTTGATACTTTTTGTACTTCTCTGTATTGTTGGGATTTTCAGGTATCATCATGTATTATTTTTACCATTGGTGAAAATAGTAATTTTTTTTGAGGATAGAAAGTGAAATCCTGGAATGTTGGATGTTTTCTACCAATTTAGATTTTAACATATAATTGTGCTGTCTTGTATAGTACCTTGAATAAAATGTACCTCAAATACACTGATACTTTGTAATCGTCTTTATTTTTAAAGTTGGGCTTATTAAATATTTACCTTAGAATTTAAAGTTCAAATTGGCCATATGATATCTTTTCATCCAAATGTACTTTATAAAGGTGGTGGAGTTCTGAATATTTTGTAATTATTTATCTGTTTTTTAAACTTGTTTGTTTTTGACTTGAGGTAGTGTGATTGGCAGTGTATTAGAGTACGGTGTGTTAGAGTCAAAGTCACAGTCAGTTTCCTTTAGTAAAAAGGGAAGTGAAAATGGTTTTGCCCTCACACCCAGTCTGTGTTATGTTTATTTTCCATTTCTGTGGAATGTTTATTTTTGTATTCTAATAACGAATATTTTCATATGGCAGGTAAATATAGTAGGTAATGTAATCAGGAGAGAAGAGAGAAAATTCCCAATATTCCACTAGTCTTATGGTGTGGAAATACATGGCTGCAAGGCCTTTTCATAAAATCCTACTTTGACATGCAAAAATAGCCTAGCATTGTTTTAGAAGTGAAACTAGTAGATACCAGTTGTTGGTGACATTAAAACAAACAATAAACTGGTGTTTGTAGATGTATGTTTTCATTAAGATATTGCTTATTTTCTTTTATTCCAGCGATCTGAAAACAGTATGAACAAAATAGAAAAATAGAAATAACTCTTAAAGATGTGGATTCTTGTAATGTCAATTTTCATTTAAATTTGGTAGATTATTTACTGAATCCTTTTTCTGTTATGTGAGTGTGAGGGCATATTGTGGCTAATTTTGAAATATATATGAGATTCTGAAAATTTTTGTAGTTAATCAAATATCAAAATGTAACTAGTTTTTAAAAATCATTCTTTTGAGTATTTTCTGATAACTTCTTGAAAGTTGATGTCTGGAATGCATATTGTGTGCTTCCTGTATGGTCTGCTCTTCATCTAAATACCCTACTAATGAAGGTTGTCATTTGAAAACTGACTGAAAAATAAAATCCTGAACATTGGGAATGAGATAATTAAATAAGCTAAAATGTATTTTATTATATGCATTTGTGTAAAATTTTCCAATTGAAAATTAATATTCTTTTTCTGTGACAGAATAAGTGAGAGAAGAAAAATGGACAATTTTAAATATAATTCTTGCTGTCCTTCTTGTAGGGCTGGGATTGCTACCACTTACTAAAAAGTAAGAAAAAAGGGTTTATGGAGAAGGTAGCTTGTGATGTCAGGGATTTTCAGACCTGACATCACATTAATATTTGTTTCCTGAGAAAGTTAAAAAGTGATAGCTATTGGGATTCTACCCATGTTAATTTATGTTTGAATTTGGGGATTCAAATATAATGGGCAATAATGATATATATTAGGATTTTCACAGGTGCTTTCAGGGTTGAAAATGACTGATTTCTTTTTCTCTTCATACATATCTCTGAGCTCCTTTTCAAAAAATGACTTTCTTTTACTTTCTTGTTCTCTCTTCAATTAGGAATGAGGGTATCTTGAAAGTGGGACAAAAAATGCCTAAAAATTTTTTGAAAGAGGATCAGGTTAATGAACTTATTTTTCTTCATAGTTTCATACTCAGAATCCTTACTAAGGTCACTATATTCATTCCTCATTAGCAGTTTTTGATAAGCATAGCACCAAAATTAGAAGATTTTTGATGTTTGGAACATTTGTTAAAGAGAAATTTATTAAGAATAAATTAAGACATCAATTCAGATGATCCTGAAAATCTTAAGAAACTGAAGTGATAAGAACAATTATATTTAAAGTTTAAGTTATAAGAAGGCAAGAATAATTGTTATTGAAAAGTTTTTAGTTTTAGGTTATAGTATCATTGAGTTGTATTTTTCATGTAACATAAGGACGGAAAGGGCCTTAATGGCTTTTTAGTTTAACTATACTTTTACTGTTTTATTCTCTTTCTACCAGTGTTGAGAAGGAACTATGTCTGCTTTTCCCCTCAGTGGAAATGTTGTATATATTGTACCTAGTCAGTGAATGTTTACATATTAATGCACTATGGTACTAGAGTTTTATGGTTATTGTATCTTGTCACTCATGACCAGTACGGGTCATTTTTGTGACTCATTCGATATTATTTCATAGGTCAGGAATATCTTCACTAGTTAGAGCATTTTTCTTGTTACGAAATGAGAGCAAACCATTTTATGAGTTCAATATGTTAAATTTTATTCAATGAACATTTTTTGCATGGTGGTAAAATTGGATCTGTCAGTTCTATAAATTTCAAGGGTTATGTTTCTGCAAACTGCCTTAGTAGGAGATTTTTACTGTAGACAAATTTGAGTGGTTATAGTTTAGAGGACATGTTATGTGTGAACCCTATGGAAGACTTAGAAGTACTGAATATTTTGAATGCACTGAAGTACCTCAATAAAGTCAGTACCATGACGAAGAGGTTACCAGGAACATTTGGCACATACCATTAGTAGTGGAGTAATGGGTATTATTTTACAGCACCATAATTCCTTATCAACAATTGAAAATGCTCTGAAAACCAATTTTTTGGG
This sequence comes from Tonatia bakeri, assembly GCA_004024845.1. NCBI lineage: Eukaryota > Metazoa > Chordata > Mammalia > Chiroptera > Phyllostomidae > Tonatia > Tonatia bakeri. The sequence goes on along the minus strand of PVIA01000456.1, from coordinate 138,102 downwards.
GGGATACAAATTGACTTTTCCACAAAACCTGTTGTGAAATCCTGTGTCTTTACTTCATATATTTGTAGGTTTCACTGCAGAAACAGCAAATATGTGATTATGCTGTATTGTCCCAGACTTCTCGGTGCCATCTCTGCCTTCTCTAGGAGTTTTAAAAAATATATATAGTGTATGCACATTGTATCACCTGTGAAACCTCTAAAATTCTGAGTGCCAAAACATGTTTTACTGCAAGAACTTTGGAAAAGGAACTATAGAACACATTAATTTGCTTCTACCCCTTGTGTCTTGATGGAAACTACTCAGCATCTTACTCCTCCAAGATGGAGTTTCAGTAAAATGCTGGTAAATTTCTTTTGCTTTTATTCCCTTATAAATATATACATACCAAGAGGCACTTTATTTTAATGTGTTTGTTTCTTTAATAGCTATTGAAAGCTTTTCTGTTTCTTTTAACACCAAGTTACTTACCTTGGTACTTTTGAGCCCCACTGTGGTCCCAGAAGTGTTGTATAATTAGGATGCTTGAGATGGCATATGTTTTGGGTGACTTTGGCATAGCTGAGTATTCATCACACACACACTTTTACTCCTTGGGGTTATATAATTTTACCTCTGTACATGATAACTTTATGCCAAAGAACCTGCAGCCTGCCCTCTTTTTACATATCTTGGCTTCCTTTTTCATAACAGAAAGAAGCAGGGGTGTGGTTCAGTGCTTCTGTTTTAGTTTCCTTAAACTTCTTCAATTTGTTTTTAAGACTTACTGCAAAAATCTTTATACCTACTCAGTTTCCCTCCCCCATCTTTTTCTTATCTTTGTCATTCATCCTCCTTTAAAATAATATTCCTCAAGAAGAGAAGTTCATAACATGGTGTTCTCTATCAGGAAAGTGTCTCGCTTATTGAAAAGGAGATAGAAATAAATCTTACTATTGGGCAGTGATTATTGTACAGCTTGTGGAGCAATAGTGTTCTGTGTATGTGGTCTTTGCTTTCTTTCTATCCCTAAACACTGAAGGGTGATACAGTGGTGAGCTTTTTGAGCTGTGATCCTAAAGTGAGGTTTAGAACTTGTATTATTAGGTCATGTACGCTTAATCTGTGCTCTGAAAGCACTGTAATTCTCTTGTAGTATGTATTACACTTTATGTTATTGTTTAAGTTATGTGATGTCAGGGTTTGTGATTGTCATCTTTGCCATTTGTATTTACTGTGTTTGGCACTGAATAGGCCTCTAATGATTACTTGTTTGTTGAATGTGAGGCTTAATTATGTTATTGCTTTTTTATCAGGGAGAATTTTGACATGGAACAATCTTGATTAAATTCCTCTGGGGTACCGTGTTCACCCAGAGCAATTCAGTTTGCAGCATCACAGTTGTATGAAACAAATCTCAAACAAATAAATTGGTCCTAATTTAAATAAAATAACAAACACAAGCATCAGACATAGTTACCTAGGCTTAAAAGCAAAGGCATAGTTACAGAAAGTTTTTTTTAAATGTCAGAAGTTGAAATTAAATGCATGCATGGGATAGCCAGACAATTTAGTTAAAGGAAGCATTCCATTTTTTGAGAATTTCAGTTAATTATGATTTTATTGTAAGACATTTTTAAAGTTTTTCTCTTTTTAAATTTTTACACACTAAATCACTACCTCTACAATCAAGATATAAAACAATTCCATCACTCCAAAATACTCCCCCATGCCGCCCCTTTGTAGTCAACCCCTTTTCCTGTTCCCATTCCTTAGCAACCACTGATCTGTTCTCTGTCCTATAATTTTGCCTTTTCCAGAATATCATATAAATTAATTAATGTGGTATGTGGCCTTTTGAATTTAGCTTCTTCCACTTCACACAATGCATTTAAGATTCATACATGTAGTGTATCAGTAGTTTCTTTTTGCTGCTGAGCAGTATTCCAATATACGAATGTACCTGAGCATGTTCATCCATTTGCCAGGTGAAACATTGTTTTTAGTTTTTGCTGATTAATGAACAAGGCTGCCACAAGCACATTTGTGTGCAGGGTTTTGTTTTTTTGTGTGTGTGTGAATTTTAAGTGTTCATTTCTCTTGGATAAGTTTGTAGGGTTGCAATTTTTGGGTTATATGGCAAGTGTATGTTTAACTTTATAAGAAACTGGCAAACTGTTTTCCAAAGCAGCTGTGCCATTTTGCGTTCCCATCAGCTATGTAGAAGAATTCCAGTAGTAAGCTGTTCTTAAAGTTTAAAAGGCTACATTGAATGTCTTTTTAGTAATTAGTTTGTTAGTTTGATTGAACATGAGAATAACATTAATTCTGAACATAATGTTTTTATTGCTGGAGGTTTTTCAGATGGAGGTAGTGGTTTAGGGGAGCCTCACTTTTCAGTGAATGCAGTCTTCAATAAACTTTGGAAGTATTATTTCTCACTTTGGTAATGCAACCCAGATTGTTTGCTATCTATCATCTATCTATCTATCTATCTATCTATCTATCTATCTATCTATCTAATCATCTCTATATATGTGTGTATGTATATGTATCTATAGATAGATAGATAGATAAATATAGGTATAGATGTATAGATATAGATATCTAGACCTTTAACCCTGCTGCTCATTTTGGGGATTATATGCCTTTGAATAAATTCTGTGTGTCTGTCTCAGGCTACAGCACTTAATTTGGGAAGGACTCTTGGTTTAGATCAGGTAGAAGGAATCCTTGCTCTGGAGAGCTTGTTTCTATCACTTGTTTCATGTTTCATTCCAGAATTTTGTAGAACTTGGTTATTTATGATTTACTGTCAGTTGCACTATTAAGTCCTTCAATGATGAGAGTTGAAAATATTACTGTTATAATTAAAATTCCCAAATGTTAATAGCCTTATGTGAACCTTTTAAATTTGTGATCTTTGCCTGCACTAGATGGTTACTTGTAATTATTTATTTTTATAAATTAGGAAATTAGTGCTGTACTTAAGAAAGAATGTAACTTAAATAAGTACTATGTGTGAAACTGACTTTTTTGAGATACTTTCTCATTTATCTGGCATTATCATGGAATGGCATTTTAGATAAATTAGAAGATTGAATTTGTACTAAAATATTTTCTTACTGTTTAAGTGATAAACTTTACAAGTTAGTACTGTTTTCCTAGTGTTTTCTAAACACAGTCTTTTCTTGATGGTTCAGGGCTCATTCTGAACATCAGCGATAAAGCGCTGTTGTGCATGGAGATGTCTGTGAATTTATTGAGGTGTATAAGATTGTCTTCCTTGTTTTCTGTCAAATTTTTACTACTAACCTCAAGTTTTTCATTTTCAGTTTGATTTCTAGTATAAACTGTACTAGAGTTACTTTAAAATTAAGGTGGAGTTTAGGAGCTCTTATTGTTTAATGAACAGAAGGTGCATTTTGTGACCTCCTTTAGTACATTTTTTTCTTCTAGCTCATAGCTATGTTTTGGAGAGTTGAAATTACAGAATAAATGACCTTTGATTTGTGAGGTGTTATTTTACTTCTTGTACTATTTCTTAAAGCTATGAATTGCCTGTCTGCCCATACCTTTTTATTTCCTTTATTTGAAAAAGGGGTGATCATATAAATTAACATTCTCAAAGTTCTAAGAGGTAGTTCATTTGTTCATTCATTCATTCATTCATTTGCTCATTTATTCATCAAATTTTAACCAATGTCTGTTTGTGCTATGGATTATAAAAGATAATGGGGAGATAGAGTTGAATAAAATACGCTCCCTGACCTTGAGGACATCAGATTTAAAAATGGGCTATTTTAAGAGTAACAGCATCCCCCCCTGTCTTTCCTATAAATTGGTAGTGAGATATAGAGGTTTGATCAAATTCAATTTCATTTTTTTTCCTCCATCAAGAAGATCAAAGGTTGTCTTTCTTTTGGTGGTGTTAGCAGCAATTGAGGATCCTTACCCAGTTCCATTAATTCATTAGGCATTGCACAATGATTATATTTGAATTTTGTAATTTCTTATTAGATGGAATGTATTTAAAGAGAACATACCTTTTATCAGAGTTGATCCTCATTATTCCCAAATTCCTTATTTGCTAATTGTCTACCTGCTAAAATTTATATTCCTAGTGCTTTCCCAGTCATTCACAGACAGACATGTGCATGCTCAGAATGGCAAAAATTTGAGTTACCTGATGTATACATTCCCAGCTGAAGTCAAACAAGGTAATGAAGCTTTACCGTCTTGTTTTACTTTTGGGGCCTATTTAACTCTTTCTGAGGGTTATTTTGCTGTTTAAAATGGCCCCCAGACATAGTCCTGAAATTCTGTTCAGTGTTCTAAACTCAAGGAGGCTGTGATGTACTTTATGGAGAAAATGCATGTGTTAGATGAGCTTAGTTTAGGCATGAGTTATAGTGCTATTGGATGTAAGTTGAAAGTTAATTATTCAGCAATATATATTAAGTAAGGAGTCTTTAAACAGAAACACACATTAAAAGAAGGTTATATATTGATTAGCATGTGAAATTGTGACCATAGGCTTACAGAATCCTAACCCTGTCTTTTTCCTAAGAGCAATGGCTCAGTGTTGGCTATTTCAGTGTTTCCAACAACTTTATGGAATGTAATTACTGTGAATCAACTGTTTTTGGTTTTGCTGAGGTCAGAAGAATATCCTTTTTTTAATTGATATAAAAATATGCTACAGAAAGCTACAGTCATGGAAGTAGTCATTAAGAGGCTTGGTGAGACCTTTTCTGGGGGGAGTTTAGCTCCATCTCCAGCACCTTGGACTATGTCTGGTACAGAGTAAATACTTAGTATTTGTTGAATGAAAATAAATGCTCCCAAAGGAACATGACTTTCCTTTGTGGCTTGGAGTTTAAATTTAATATTATTCCTGTGGTTGGGGTTTGTAATGAAGTTTATGTTTATAGTGAGATGACCTTCTCTTAGAGATTGATATGGTGAATATTTCAGTGATATAAATTTAGTATGGCCTTTACTTGATTTTTGATTCCAATACTTAAAGGGCAGGAGATGAGGGTGATCTATGGTTTCCTTGGTGTACATACTATAATAAATGATTAGGGGGCTAGACATTTTAAAATTAAGCAGTCCTTCTTTCAGTTATTGAGACTTCATTAGCTAAGGAAAGGAGTATTATCAATGGGAGTATAAATTCACATGTGAAATTGAAAAGCGGAGGCACAAAAGACATTTTGAGGACCTATGAAATGATCATATCTTTTTTTTTAAAAGATTTTATTTATTTATTTTTAGATGGGGAGAGAGGGGAGAGAGAGAGAGAGAGAGAGAGAGAGAGAGAGAGGGAGAGAGAGACATCAATGTGCGGTTGCTGGAAGACATGGCCTGCAACCTAGGCATGTGCCCTGACTGAGAATCGAACGTGCGATGCCTGGTTCGCAGTCCGCGCTCAATCCACTAAGCTACACCAGCCAGGGTGAAATAATCATATCTTAATGAAGAACAGTCATACCTGAGTAATTAGAAAATTTTATTACAATTCTAGCAATATTTATGTATATTAGGAAAATGTAGATCTTAATAAAAGTTCTCATTTCAAAATGGATATAGTTATTACTGATTATAATAATATAGTATGTTTTGACAATCCTATGCTAAATTTCTTTCAAACTTAGAAATATTTTTTGACCACAACTCATGGAAATAAATTTACCACAACCTATAGAAATGTTTTTTACATGGTGACCCAGTAATACTTATACATTCATATAAAAAAAACAAAAGAAAATCTCATTAAACAAAAGTGTTCATATTACATATGTGCACTCCATTTTCTTTTCGATTTGAAACTATTTCATTGGACAGAACTGCTGCTTGGGACCTATTAAATTGGTTTAATGACCCACTAATAGGTTATGCTCCACAGTTTGGAGAACACTGCTCTAGTTGGATTGGTGATAATTTTTAAAGGCTACAGTATCCTGGATCTTAATAGGAATATATAAGGGACATCACTCAGATGTCCCATCAATCAGATTTCAAAAATGTAAAGTGTTGTAATGATAGTTACTCAATATTTTTGACACAAAATAAGATTCTGTAGTATGTAATTAGAGAAATTGATCTCCATTTTTGACATTACAGTTAATGATTTAACTTTTTAAAAATAAGTGTTTAGTATTTTCTTAGACAACCACAGTTGAGCTCATGCCAGAAACCAGTAACTGGGACATTGGCTGCTAATAGAAGCATGTGATGTAACAGCTAGCCATCACATCACAAATATCCTCACTCATTTAAATTTAGGAGAATCCTATGGACCTGTATTGTAATATAATTTTTATAGAGACTGAATAAGGTATTTGAAACAATGAAGGGGTCATTTCATATACTGAATATGGATTTTTTCATTTAAGATAAAGCAGTGAGAAATCAGTGCTTTGACAAGTAACATGAAGAAAATTAGTTAAAAATTTTTATTCTTTGTAATTTTGTATTTGCAAAGAACATTGAATAACATGCCAAATATGAAAAGATATCTACAGAAACTTTTAATACTTAATGTTACAGGTACACAGAACAATTCTATTTTTATTGCAGCAATAGTTTAGAAGCTAGGTAGAGTATTAATATATATTTTTGAATTTAGAACTGTTCATTAGTGTTGACTTGAAAGCTTTAACTAGCTCTGTGTGGTTTTTGAAGAGTTAGAACATACTATACTGATATGTTCTCAGACTACTTACTCTGTTTCATGTAGTTGCAACCTAAAGGAGATCATTTGGCTCTGTAATATCCTAAATTATTGGGCCATGCAGATTAGGAAATCTGATTTTCTGTTTTGAAGATTCATCAGTAATTATCAAATTAGAAGTATGCCAATGGCCTACATTTCTACTCTTTTAATCAGATTATGTCTAATTTTTTTTGTATTTAGCAACTTATTTTTATCTTTATTAGTGGATGTTACTACAGCAAAATTATAATCATTTATGAAAGCAAAGTAGTTGATTGATTATTTGTATTTGTTCATGTATTCTGAGGGGTAATTTAAAAATGCATCCTTTAAATAAGTTTAGTCTTTTTAATATATACTTCAATGTCAGTATGCTGAGAATAATTATAGACTCAAACATAATTTATAAATGTTTTGCTACCATTTGTGTACATTCATGTAGCTTTATGCACATTAACTAAATGTACGCCCATTCTTTTTGTAGACAGTTTAAGGTTTCAGTTAATTGGTAGTATGTCTTATAAAAAGTCACCTTTCCTTAAGCCATATAAATTATTTTACTGTGTTATAAGAAATTATAAGCCAGTCATGAAACTTTCTTTTCTATGAAACTTTCTTTTCTCAGTAGTTTTTATTTCTGTGGATGCCTGATTTTTAAGTTTTCAAGGTATATTTTTTTCTTTCTTATAAGTTAGGAATTTAAAACTTCTGAGAGGAATTTGTAGTTATTGTTGACTGCATCTTTAGGTGTAATACAATGCTAGGATTATCATGGGCTTTTTAGTGATTGGTGTAATTTTAATGGACACTGAATCTTGTATCTACTTTTTTTTTTCTGTTTTTTTTTTGCTTGACTACTAGAAAACAAAATAAATTTGTTTTAAGTGCAGGTACTGAATGTCATGGTATTCATTTTGTGAGTTAGTACTACATAGTTTTGTTTCTAACATTATTTTTCTTCCTAATTTCCATACTTAAAACTTTTCTCAGTCCTTTGGTAGTGTGTGTGCCTATTATAAACAGTCCTAAATACTTTTATATAACAAGGTTGGCTTTTAAATAAAGTGCAGATGTTATTTCATTTTTAGAATAGATTGTTTTTAAGCATGTGTATAAAGTAATTCAGTGAGAAAATAACAATATGCTTTTAAGTAGTTCATAACTTTTTTAAGGATCATATAATATTTTGACAATTTCTTGAAAGCTAAGGATTTTTCTCTTAAGAAAATCCTCAGGGTCCATTGATTTCAGGTTAAGAACTCTACAGTTCTCTTCAATATTGGTTACTTTATTTTCTTTCAGAGCAAGGCAAATCAAAACAAATCAAGACAAAAACTATGATTTGTAAAGTTACTTAATACTTTAATATTCAATCATTTGAAATATTCTTTTTTTCCACATTTTTTTATTGTTGTTCAAGTACAGTTGTCTCCATTTTCCCCCTACCGCATCCCCCTACCCCAGCCATTCCCACTTCCCACTGAAGTATTCCTATCAAGGTTTGAAAGCACTTTTAAAAATTTATTTTAGGATAAAATGATCAGTTTGTTGATAGGACCAATATTTTGTTAAATTATGGCCCATACACAATAAAATATAAAATAATACAAAAATATGTATAAGTAAGTCTCTTGCCTCATATCTCCAGTCTTTGAATTTTTTAATAGATAAAACCACTCTTTTTTTTTTTTTCTTGGAAGAACAATCTAAAGTCTGTTATCAGGCTATAAAAGGAAAAAAGGACATTCCTTTAGGATCATTTAATCAAGATCCTGGATAGAAAAAATCTGATGTTAAAAGGAATGATCATTTTGACATTTTTCAGTAAGTAAGGAGTACTCTGAAGCCAAAAAGGAATTTATTAATTATTCATAAACTTTAATAGTTAACTTTATAGATTATAAACTCTCCCATGTTTAGTTCTTTCTCTGAGTCTGAAGGTGTTTAAAACCACTTTTAATTATTTTAGTATTAAATGCTTCAGTGGCGATTACCTAAGGCTTTGCCCCATTCAACTTATAGGCCCACCAAAACTGTTAACAGTGGCTTTTCCATATGAATGGCTTGGCACAGGCTTCAGACCTTCCTAAACCTGCTTGAACAGGCAACAGCAGAGCCCAGCCCTTGTACTTCTTGCTGACTGGCTTCAGCCCAGCTCTAGCAGCAGCCATCTGCAAATTGCTTTATGGCTTATGCCAAGTGGCCCCAGACAGCACACGGGTGGTGGTTGACCTGGGCCTATACCACCTGGGAAACCCCAGAGTCTGTACTCAGTGGACAGTTACAGATCATGTTGGAGTACCACCATCCAACCATTTCCACAAGCCACAGAGAGAGAGGTAGTTGATGGCCAGTGGTCACAGCAGTACTACCAGCTGACTGGCCTGGGTAAATCCCTCCCATTGACCTGCCAACAGCAATCAAGACTCAACTACAAGAGGAAGGAGTACTCAGCCCACACAGAGGGAGCACCTAGCTTGGGTGATAGGGGAGGTTGTGCCACTGGACACCTCCTTACAGGATACCTACTACATTAGGCCACACTACCAAGATAGGAGTTCAAGGCAACTCTACCTAATACATAGAAGTAAACACAGGGAGACTGACAAAATGAAGAGACAAAAAAAAATATGGCCCAACTGAAGTAACAGAACAAAACTCCAGGAAAAAAAACCGAACAAAATGGAGATAAGCAATCTATCAGATTCAGAGTGCAAGGATGCTCAAGGAACTCAGTGGGTACACATAGCATGAAATTATCCAATCAGAAATGAAGGATGCAGTAATCCTTCATTTGAAATATGAATAATTTATAGGCAATCAACAGTGGAGTAGATGAAACTGAGAATAAAATCAATCATTTGGAACATAAAGAAGCAAAAGACATCCAATCAGAACAGGAAGAAGAAAAAATAATCCTAAAAAAAGAGGATAGTGTAAGGAGCCTCTAGGACAACTTCAAGAGGTCCAACATTTGCCTTATAGGGGTGCCAGAAGGGGAAGAGAAAGAACAAGAAATTGAAAGCCTATTTGAAAAAACAGTGAAAGAAAACTTCCCTAATTTGGTGAAGGAAATTGACATTCAAGTCCAGGAGGCACAGAGAGTCTCAAACAAGATGGACACAACGAGGACCACATCAAGATACATTGTAACTAAAATGCCAAAGGTTAAAGATAAAGAGAGAATCTTAAAAGCAGCAAGACAAAAACAGTTACCCACAGAGGAGTCTCTAAAGACTGTCAGCTGATTTCACAAGAGAAACTTAGCAGGCTAGAAAGGATTGGTGAGAAGTATTCAAAATGATGAAAAGCAACAACCTACAATCAAGATTACCCAGCAAAGCTATCTTTTGGAATTGAAGAGCAGATAAAGTGCTTCACAGACAAGGTAAAGAAAAAGGACTTCATCCACCGAACCATTATTATATGAAATGTTAAAGGGACTTATTTGATGAAAAGAAATTCAAGACTATGAACATTTAAATTATGATAGATACATAACTACCAACAATTGAATCTAAAAAACAAACTAAGCAAACAAGCAGAACAGAAACAGAATCATAGATATAGAGAACATTTGGATGGTTGCCAGCTGGGAGGGGGGCTTAGGGGAATGGTGGAAAAGATTAGGGATTAAGAAGTATGAATTGGAAGTTACAGGCAAGGAGATGTTAATAGTATAGGACATGGAGTTGCCAAAGAACTTACATGCATGACCCATGGACATAAACATACGGGAGAACTTGCTAGAGGGATGGGTATGCTAGGTGAAGGGGGTTAAAAGGGGGAAATTTGGGACCACTGTAATAGTATAGTCAATAAAATATAATAAAAATAAGAAACTTTCTCCTCTATTTTTTCCTAGTAGTTGTGGTTTCAGGTATCACCTTTAAGTCTTTAACACATTATCGGTTAATTACTGTGAGTGATGTAAGATGGGTACCATTTCCACTCTTTTGCATATGGATATGTAGTTTTCTATACATCATTTATTGAAGAGAAATAAATGATGCCCTTTCTCTATTGTGTGTTCTTGATTCTCCATTAGCTGACCATATATGCATGGATTTATTTCTGGGATCTCTGTTCTGTTCCATTGATCTGTGTGTTTGTTTTTATGGTAATAACATACTGTTTTGATCATTATAGTTATGTGATATAGATAGAAATCAGGAAGTGTGATACTTTCATCTTTGTTCTTTTTTTATCAAAATTGCTTTAGATATTTGGAGTTTTTAGTGGTGCTATACAAATCTTGGGATTTTTTTTTATTTCTTTGAAAAAAGCCATCAGAATTTTGTTAAGGATTCCAGTGAATTTGTAGATTACTTTGGGTAGTATAGATATTTTAACAATATTAATTCTTCAAGTTCCAAGAACATGGGATATCTTGTGATGTGTTTGCATCTTCTTTACTTTCTTTAATTATTGTCTACAGTTTTCAGTGTACAGGTCTTTTATCTCCTTGATTAAATTTAGTCCTAAGTATTTTATTCTTTTTGATACTATTGCAAATGGTATTACTTTTATAATTTCTCTTTCATAGAATTCATTGTTAGTAATGTTAACTAAAAAAAGGTTTATCTTGCAATAAAGAATAAAAAGCATTATTTGAGCAAATCAGAAGTAAAAGAGAAGATACTATAACTGATACCACATAAATACAAAGGATTATAAGAGACTGCTCTAAGTAATTATATGCCAACAAATCACATAATCTGGAAGAAAAAAGTAAAGTCCTAGAAACATACAGTGTGTACAGACTGAATCAGGAAGAAATAGAAAATCTGAATAGGCCTCCTATTACTAAGGACATTGACTTAGTAATAAAAAGTATCTGAACATAAAAGAGCCCAGGACCAAATGGCTTTAGTGGTGAATTTTTACCAAGCACTTAAAGAATTAACACCACTGCTTCTTGAATTATTTGAAAAAAATTGAAGAGGAGGGAACACTCCTAAACTTATTTCATGAGGCCAGCATTACCCTAATACCAAAGCCATATAAGGGCACTACTGGAAAAGAATATTACAGTCCAATATTCCTGATGAATATAGGTGTAAAAATCCTAAACCAAATACTAGCAAACTGAATTTAGAGTAATATTTAATTATCATATACTGTGATCAAGTGGGATTTATTCTTGCTGTGCAAAGGTGGTTCAGCATACAAAAAAAAAAAATCAGTGTGATACACCATATTAACTTAATGAAGAATAAAATTTGTATGGTCATCTTAATAGGTCCAGAAAAAGCATTTGACAAAATTCAACATCTTTTCATGATAAAACTCTCAACATATTTGCTATAGAAGGAATGAACCTCGAATAATAGTCATCTGTGACAAGCCCACAGCTAACATACTCAATGGCAAAAACGTTGAAAGCTTTTCCTGTAAAATCAGGAACAAGACAAGGATGCCCACTCTTTCCACTTCCATCATAGTCCTCATCATAATACCAAGAGTTCTAGCCAGTTCAGTTAGGCAAGAAAAATAAACAAAAGGTATCCAAACTGGAAAGAGAGAGAGAGAGAGATTGAGAGAGAGATTAATTGCCTCCTGTATGCACCCTGACTGGAAATCAAACCTGTAGCCTTTGGTGCATGGGACAGTGCTCCAACCAACGGAACCACCTGGCTAGGGCAAGAGAAACGAGATTTTTAACTCACATACTCCCTTTTCAATTCTGTCTTTAAATGTTTGGCTAGTTACTACATTTACTTCATCTGCTGCTTACCTTTGAAACTTTAAATAATGTTCTTACATCTCTATTTTTTATTTTAGCAAGTTTTACATTATCTTTCTATTTTGTACTTTGTAAGTACAGATGGTCTTATCCCTATTCTTCCTTCTACCTCTTCTCCCTTTTATCACCTGTGTGTCTGTCAGTTGTAGTGTTATTTTAACACTGTCAAGGTTATTCTCTCCTGTAATATTTGTCTTGCATTTTTATTGGGTAAGACGGGTTTTAAAAGCTGAAAATCAATTAACCATCCTTACACTATTAGGACTTGTAGTAGAACCAAGTAGTGTTCTTGTGCTACTTTTCTTTGATTAGCACTCTGGGCTTTTTTATTTTTCTTTAGCTCAGGAAATTTTTTTTGGAAAATTTATTTTCCTAAATTTTCTTTGTCCTCCCTATTAATTTCAATTATTAGTTAGAAGTTGGAGGTTTTGAATGACTTCTTTCTTTTATCCTTTATTTTTTTCTTTGTACTTTTGTATTACATATTAGAATTGTTGCCCCACTTTGTTTTTGGCTATCCTATTTAATGTAGCATTATTTTTTTATCCTGTGTATATATTATTGTTCTTCTCAAAAGCCTCTGAAGAGCTGAGTGTTTTTATTTTTTGTTCTCTTTTGATTTTTGAATGATCTGCTTCCTTCATATTATTATTATTTTTGGTATTTTTCTTTCATATTATTAGCTTCACAAATCCAGTGATTTTTTAAAAATTATACTTACTGGAGTGACACTGATTATCAAAATTATACAGGTTTCAGGTACACAATTCTATAACACATCAAATATACACTGTATTGTGTATTCACTACTCTAAGTCAAATCTCCATCCATCACCATTTATCCCCCCAGGACCTCCTTCATCTTCTCCCCAGCAATCACTACACTGTAGTATGTGTTCATGAGTTCTTTCTCTCTTTGTTTATTTTTTACCAAATCTCTCTCCTGCCCCGCAAATGTCAACTTCCTCTCTATGAGTCTGTCTTTATTTTGCTTGTTAGTTCATTTTGTTCATTAGATTCCACTTTATGAGTGAAATCATAATGTTACTTATCTTTCTCTGACTGGCTTTCTTCACTTAGCATAATGCTGTCCAGGTCTATCCATGCTGTTGCAAAGGGTAAAATTTCCTTCTTTTTAACAGCCAAGTAGTGTTCCATTGTGTAGATGTACCATAGCTGTTTTATCTACTCATTGACTAAGGGACACTTGGGCTGCTTCCATATCTTAGCTATTGTAAATAACAATGCAGTGAACATATGGGTGCATATTATTCCTTTGGATTTCTTTGGATAAATTCCCAGAAGTGGAATCACTGGGTCATAGGGCAGTTCCATTTGAGGTAACTCTATACTGCTTTCCACAGTGGCTGCACCAGTCTACATTCCTACCCACAGTGTACGAAGGTTCCCTTTCCTCTGTATCCTTGCCAACACTTCTTTGTTGATTTATCGATGATAGTCATTCTGACAGATGTGAAGTGATATCTCATTGTGGTTTTAATTTGCATTTTTTGATGATTAGTGATGTCAAGCACTTTCCCATATGTTTATGGGCCATCTGCATGTCCTCTTTGGAGAAGTATCTATTCAGTTCCATCGCCCATTTTTTAATTGGATTGTTTTTTATTTTATTTATTTATTTTTAAGATCTTTTACTGTTGTTCAGGTACAGTTTTCTGCCTTTTCTGGATTTTTTTTTTTTTTTGGTGTTGAATTTTACAAGGTTTTTATAAATTTTGGATGTTAATCCCTTATCAGATGTATTGGTGAATGTGTTCTCCCATTCTGTGGGTTGTCTTTTTATTTTGTAGATGGTTTACTTTGCTGTGTGAAAACTTTTTAGTTTGATATAGTCCCTTTTGTTCATTTATTTTTGTTCTCCTTGCCAGGAGATATATCAGAAAAAATATTGCCATAAGAAATGTGTGACATTTTACTGCCCATGTTGTTTAGGGTTTTTATGGTTTTGAGACTAACATTGAAGTCTTTAATCCATTTTGAGTTTATTCTTGTGTATGGTGGAGAAAGGTGGTCTGTTTCCTTTTTTTGCACATATATTTGTCTGATATTCCCAACACCATTTATTGAATAGAATATCTTTACTTCATTGTACGTTTTTGCCTCCTTTGTCAAATATTAACTTACTGTAAAGGCATGGGTTTATTTCTGGGTTCTCTGTTCTGTTCCATTGATCTGTATGTCTGCTTTTATGCCAGTACCATGCTGTTTTGATTACCATGGCCTTGTAGTATAGTTTGATATCAGGTAGCATGATTCTTCCTATTTTGTTCTTCTCTCTCAAGATTGCTGTGGGTATTTGGGGTCTTTTGTTGTTGCATATAAATTTTTGGAATATTTGTTCTAGTTCTGTGATAGGAATTGCATTGAATTTATAGATAGCTTTGGTTAGTATGGACATTGTAATAGTGTTAATACTTCCTGTCTGTGAACATGGTATATGTTTCCACTTATATGTATCTTCTTCAAGTTTTTTATTCAGTGTCTTATGATTTTCTGAGGATGTCTTTTACATCCTTGGTTAATTTATTCCAAGGTACTTTATTTTTTTTTTTTGAAGCAATTGTGGATGAGATTGTTTTTCTTAGTTTCCTTTCTGATAGTTGTTATTGGTGTATAAAAATACAGTTCATTTCTGGACATTTATTTTTTACCCTGATACTTTACTGAATTCGTCTTTCAGTTCTGGTAGTTTTTTTGGTGGAATTTTTAGGGTTCTATATATATAGTATTATGTCATCTGCAAATAATGACAGTTTTACTTCTTCCTTTCCAGTTTGGATGCCTTTTATTTCTTCTTGTCTGATAGAAAAATTGCATTTATTTTTTAAGCCCAGTTTCAGTGTTACATTAATAATTAATTTTTTTGATAGGTAGCAAGAATGATTTTTGTATTATGAGTTCTGAGCACCATTCCCATGTACAGCTGGTGGGTAATAAATATTTGAATAAGTGAAGATCAAATGGGACTATATATTTGAAAATGACTTTGAAAATTAAGTGTATGAACAATGAACATATGGAGATATTTTTATTAAGATTTTATTCACAAACTATTCTCCTTTTCTGCTCTTTAATCAAAATTCTTGTATTGACTTACTGGATTATTTTTAGTATTGAAATGATTTTAAATTGAAAGGTCGAGTTTAGTGAATGTATATTGGCTTATGAAATGCTCAGTACATTTTTGTTACTTTTTTATTTTTAAGACATATAGCTGAAACCTTGATTTCTTTCTTCTTTTGGGATCTTTGTGTATTAAAGTATAGGAATAAAGAATAATCATTAATTTAAGAGTCTGCTGTGGTTTGGTTTTAGTGGGCATCGGTAAATAGCAGTAATCCATTCCCTGAACTTTGTTATTAACTTCCCAAACATAATTTTTTAAAATTCTTTAAGGTGACTAATTTTCTTTTTTGTTTTAGCTCCCTATCATCATCAGTGCACATCATTGAAAAGAAAAATTTGAAGACATGTTTTGCTGAAAAGACAACTGAGAAAAATTTTACGAATGGGATGAACACGCACCAGTTAGTTGACTACCTACTGTTAATTTGAATGTTAACATTACCCACCTGGTACAGTGACCTAGTGATGTACCTGTTCTCACAATACCCTATTTCAGTGTACTTGTCTTGATTAAAGAATTCAAAGTGGAGTACCGCAAACTTGATATGGATAATAAAAAGAAAGACAAGGACAAATCAGACGATAGAATGGCACGACCTAGTGGTCGATCGGGACACAACACTCGAGGAACTGGGTCTTCATCCTCTGGAGTTTTAATGGTTGGACCTAACTTCAGAGTTGGAAAAAAAATTGGATGTGGCAATTTTGGAGAACTACGATTAGGTAAGATTCTTTTGTTTATTCTTTTATGTTGGGAGCATTTTTTAAAATGAAGTATATACTTTCTAATGAAAATGATTTAGTTATTTAATTGTTTAGTTTGCTGTGGTAATTTTAAAGAATATAGATGTTAGAAATTTTTTATGTACTTGAATATTCATTTCTGAAGAATTCTCTATATGGGAATATCCATTTGCTTGAGATTAACCATGCAGAATATTAGAAAAAGAAAGTAAATTAAAAAGTCACAGAAGGCTGAAATAGGTGCCAGGGAAGCCTTTTGCAGTGTATTCCTTAGGAATGATAATTGTGTTTAGATTACTTTTTCAGATCTGAACTTTAATAACTGATCACTTTTGGAGAATATGTATGGCGTAAAGTCGAGGTAATATACTGAAAGTCCATAAAAATTAGTAAGATTTACATTGTTGTAACATCCTGCCCTCCAGAGTACTTCCAGGACAGGGCTCAGAGTGGGAAATACAAAGGACTGATTCAGTTTATTCTTATAATCAGGCGTATTTGAGAAACATTGGTACAATTAAACCTCCAAACTCTGCATTTAAAGAAATTGAAACTCAGGCAGGGTTACCTACTGAATGTCACACAGCAATTTAATGATAGACGCAGAACCAAAATCTAGGTTTTTAACTCTTATTAGAGATGTGGTGATGTTTACTGAACAGAAACAAGGAGGGCAGCATGGTTATATGGGAGTCAGTATTGAGGTACCTTGAGGGCTCTGGTTAATGGACAACCAATAGTGGAAATTTAGGAAATAAAAAGAAAAGACTTGGCTTTACAGATTTTCTTAGATCCAACATTACTTGTTAGAAATAAGTTCAACTGTATGTTTATGTATTCAACTACTTTTCCTTTCATTTTGTAACAACACCCTAATTTGTAGTTTCTCATTTTATTAGTGTTTTGTGCAGTTAATGTACTGTACCTTAAATCTTTAAAAGAAGCAAGCTAGTAAAAGGTAATGACATATGTTGTAGATTGCTGTAGTATGATGTGACTGGAACACTCTTTTACATTTTAGTAGGGACCCAAATGTTTTAAAGGGTGACCGACATTTTTTGAAGGATATTGAATTAGGTATTTTGAATTTCTTAAACTGTTTCTGATTTGGAATTTAGAAAAACCAGTTTATTTACTTGTCTAACTTTGAGCACCATCATCCATCCATTCAGAATCTGTTGCATGTTTATCATGTGTGAGGCATGATTAGGCACTGATAATACAATGAAAAATATAATAATTGCCCCTCGCATTATGGAATATATAAGTCACTTAACCATACAGGGCCTCAGATTCTTCAATTTTAAAATGGTATTATTTCCATTGTGTAGGTCATTGGAAAGATTAAATTTAGATGATGATGTAAAAGAATTAGCACTGTGCCTGCATATTTTAGGTAAAGGATGATTCTGTTCCTTTAAGAGATGGTATCAAGATATTTGTCCTTTTTAAAAATTAAAATTATGGTATGTTATATGTATATATTCTTAAATTTATATAAAGTAGCTCTACAGCTATATATTAAGTTAATATGTTTGTACTATATCTATTGTGTATATGACTATAATGCTGTATAGTACTTTGGCCATTTTTATTCAAAATTGGTTTCATAGGATTCATTTCAAAATAATTACGTGCATCTGCATATCTGTAGTGTATATGTATGTGTGTATGTACGTGTACATATGCACAAAGAAATCTCCTGAACCATTTTAAACAGTGCATCATGAAAAACTCTATGTCCCATATACTGAAGCTATATATGCTATATACTGAAAAAGTTGTTAAATACTCCTTACTTCTGTAGTCTATGAATAAGCAAGGATAGGAATAAGATGATTTGTTAACCCATCAATCCATTTATCCACCCATTACCTACCCATCTATCTGTATCTATTTATTCTATCTTTGGATGTTTATTATATACTTATATATGTTTGTTTAAATATTATCTTTAATAAATATTTAAATTTGTTTAAACATTATATATGTTTGTATAAATATTATATATATATCTGTGTTTTATGTATATTTATAATATACTGTTGACCCTTGAACAATTACTAATGGGACATTTTACTCCTTTTTTTAAGGCAGAAAAAGTTATTGTAAGCATCATTCTTTTTATACCTGAATAAACATGCTTATGTTAAACGCTGGTTTAGATTCTTAAAGTGCCTTTTTAAAACCACGTTTATAGACACGTCTCAGCCATTTGATTTTTGGCACTTAAAACTTTTGTGATTATTTTTTGGGTAAGAGAATATAAGTTATACATATTGTAGATAAGTGGTTTTCAGCAAAGTTGCTATTGGCAATCTGGGCTGGACAGGTGTTTTTATTTTTTAGAGGACTGTTCCACTGCCTGTGGTCCAAACTTCTTGAACACTAAATAGGAGTTGCACCTCCACATACAACCCCAAATGCACCAAGAAGAGACAGTATTTACTCACTGATCAAACTACTTTTATGGATAATTGTTTTAAAGAATAAAGTTAGACATAAGAGATTGGTAGACATCTTAAACAATACTCTAAAATTAATTTTAGGAAAATTATTTACCATCATTTTATCTGTTTTTTTTTATTGTAAAATGATGAATTAATGTATTTTGGTTTTATTTTATCTTTATATGTATTGGTGGTAATGCTTGCATTCTGCGTATTAATAGATGTATTTCTAGCTTAGACAGTCAGTGAAACCCCTAGAAATGTTTTTAATAGGCATTGAATGAGACCAAATATAACTAGCTAAAATGCAGAATTATACTGTATACATATTTTATTTATTCTGCATGTTTTGTGTGTTCCGTATATGTTTTATACATTCTATATATGTTTTAAGATGTTTTGACATCTTGCCAAACCTTTCTGGCTGGGGAGAGATTGCTCTTCCTGGGGCTAGCCAGTTCTCAGTTGGGATCATGCCTTTGATCTGCAAACTAAACCGTCCAGAGCCATACCTCCTCTATCTGGCTTTTATACTCTGGGAGGCAGTCTTCTTTCTTAATCATCTCATGGCTAGGTACAAGGCAGCTAGAGAACCACCTATTTAGTTCAGAGGCCACCAGAATTATTTGCTACCAGAATTAATCAAACTAGCCAGTTCTAAACTGTTTATCCTGCACAGCCTTGCCTTTCCCGTGGAAACTAAAAGCCTTGGCCTAAGCTCTTTCCTTGCTTCTTTTACATCCTGACCAAAACATTATGCTTCCCGTGATCTGTCCTGGAGGACTTGTGAGCATAATAAACGTTGTCCCCCGCTTGTGGTTATACCTGACTGAGCATCACATTAAAAATAAAACAGCACAAGAGTATTACATGTTACTTTATGAATAAAATCTTGTAAACTTTTGACATAATTAAGTATGACACAAGTTTTCATAACTTCTTTTATTTTTGTTTCTTCTTATTTCTGTATAGCTCATAGCTCTATTTTATTGTTTATATTTAAGAATTGTTGAAAATTCTGCAGGCTTTGTGTTATATATCAAATAAATATGCAGATTTAAATGGGTTCATTATTTTTATGTTTATTGACTTTTCTACTGTTCCTAACTGAAGCATATTATATATCTTATCTGAAAAATGAAATAATAAGGAATAGACTACGATGCTATAACAAAATAATATGAAGCAAAATAGTTTACTTTTCTTTTATAACGCAAACCAGATGGAGAGTACCCAGGGCTGTCAGGGTACCTCTGCATCCTCAATATGTGGCTTTGGTCTCTGTGTGTAAAGCGTTTGCTCCGGTTGTTGCTATCTGCCAGCCAGCCAGCAAGAAGAAGAAGGAACAGGAGAACCCTTTTTCTTGGGATTTTAGACTGATATACCTAATATCCAGAACTTAATCACACGGCCACACAGTATGAAACAGAGGCTAAAAATGTAGTCTCTAGCTGGATAACCATTAAAAAATTGGGGCATTCTATTTTTATAGAAGGTGGGGCATAGATATTGGTGGGTAACTAGTAGTTCCTGCTATAAATACATGTATTGTTTTTGTGGAACATACTGGTTTTGTAATTATCATCTATATGCTACAAAATTGGTAAAAGTATATTTTTAAGTTTAATATGGCACAAAGTTCTATTGGGAATATCTTCTAAAATTGGAT
Organism: Tonatia bakeri; assembly: GCA_004024845.1. Classification (NCBI taxonomy): domain Eukaryota; kingdom Metazoa; phylum Chordata; class Mammalia; order Chiroptera; family Phyllostomidae; genus Tonatia; species Tonatia bakeri. Next base: position 117,646 of record PVIA01000456.1, on the reverse strand, counting down.
TAAAACATCGGTTAGCTGGAACCAGTCTACTTGGAGCCTTCTCTTAACTGGATTCCCTCTACACATACACTCCTCTCTCACTCATACTGTACACCCAAAGATGTGGTGTGTGCATCATTTGTTTGGTGATGCAAATAACAAATATTGATTAAAAGCCAACTATGTGAGGTCTGTGCCTGTGTTAGATGACAAAACTACATTGGAAGTATTGTTTAATCATTGTTCATGTTTGTAAATATAAGCCTCAAAGTTCAGGAGAATCTCTAATGTTCAAGAAAAGATGATGCTTTTAGGATTTAGTGCTTTCTGCTGTGATATAAAAGTAGAAATTTGGCTATATAAATGTCAACAAAAAGTACTTTTAGGAGTATTTGATATAATTTGGTTCTGTGGAGTCTGTATTAAACCTAACTTCTTGTCCTGTGAATATTTAGCCCTCATGTACATGTAAATAAGTATCACATACAAAATAATCATGGAAAGATCATAATGTCTTGTGAAAATACAAATTCCAACTTTGAACTTAAAATCGAATTGCTTCTTTGTTAGGCAGCAGTTTTTTAAGATTAAATTATTCACTATGTACTTTTTAGAGGAAACCTCTAAATTGTTCATACATAAAATATTCTTGAAAATGTGCATGAAAGCACAGCTAAATGATAAACTTAATGACTAAAAATATGATTTCTAATTTTTAAAAATATGGGCTCAATGAGTACCTGAATACAGCTTAACATTCACCAGTTTCGATACTCCTGTTGAGTTCCATCTTTCCGATAATTATAATGGGTTTATGAGACTTATGCTGTTTAGTATCAGTATGAATGCTCTCATTTTTTCATTTATTTTTATAAAATAAGGATAAAATTTAGAAAAGTATTACAGTATTTATATGAACAAACTGCTGCACAATGGAGGCAACATATCTAAGACTTGAGATTTTGCCTAGAAGTTTTATTGCCATTCATCACCTGCTTTATAAAAGGAAATTAGGTGGGTTATGCAGGAAAATCACGTGTGTGAAAATTGATGCTTGTCTGTTCTGTGTTTAGTAGCTAATGTGACCAGGTTCAGTTGTTATCACAGTTGTTAAAAATAAAAACAACAAACCTACCATAGTTGTATTTTTTAATAAAAATTTTACATGCTTATGGAAAAATACTAGCAATTCAGATTGCTATACTCTATTTTTATTTTTACTGTACTTATAAAGAGACATGAATTTATATATCAAATTTTCTTCATGTACTTGTTGCTTTTTAAATTCTCTGTAGTATTTTACTTGGCCTACAGATGTTCACCCATTGGGCCTTTTTAGAGTATTTTCAATTTGCCATTGTAAAGATTAATTCATTTGAATTCTTTACGTACAAATGATATTAAATATTTATTCTGGTCTGTCATTTATCTGTCATTTTGGTTGATTTTTTCCAACATGAGAACCTTAAAATATTTTATGCAATCAAATCTGTATAAAATCTTCTACCTTTTAATACTGAGAAAATCTTCCATATATTGGGCTGATAAATATTTTTCTCAGATATATGCACCCCTGTGTTCATTGCAGCATTATTTACAATAGTCAAGATATGGAAAAAACCTCATTGTCCTTAGAAGAACAGATAAAGAAGATGTGGTACATGCATACTATGGATTATTACTCAATCATAAAAAAGAATGAGAACTTGCCATTTGCAACAACACGGATGGACCTAGAGAGTATTATTCTAAGTGACATAAGTCAAAGAAAGACAAATACCATATGATTTTACTTATTTGTGGTGACTACTAAACAAAATAAATGAACAAAGAAAGCAGAAACAAACTTATAGATACAGAGAACAAACTGATGGTTGCCAGACTGGGACTTGGGGTTGGGGGATGGGTAGAAAAAAGTGAAGGGATTAAGAAGTATAAATTGGCAGTTATAAAAATAGAGGGATATAAAGTATAGTATAGGAAATTAGTTATTAGTGTTATAATACCTATGTATGGTGTCAGATGAGTACTAGAGTGATGGGGGGATAACTTTCTAAGGTATATAAATGTGTAATCACTGTTGTACAACTGAAATTAAAATAATATTGGATGTCAACTATAATTGAAAAATAAATTTAAAAATAAAAATATTCTTGTTTTGTGCTTTGTATCTAACTCAAAATATTTGGAATTTAATTTGGTTATACAGGTACTAATAACTTTTTTCTCTTAAAGTACTTAGCTAGTTTACCAGAGCTAATAATTGAATAATAATATTTTATTTTATTTTTAATATATTACTGATTTTTCCAAGTATTTATTCTATCTACTGGATTATATATGAACCCCAATAAGATTACATCCCATAATGATAATTTTGAAATGAGGTAGTGATTGGGAGAGGAATTTGTATTTCTGTTTTTATAGGGGAGTTCTGGTTTTGAAATTCAGTTTAGCATGTGTTTGACTTTCGATTACTTTGTAAGTTATGTACAATACTCCAACAAAGTAAGATTCTTTCTATTTTTGTAATTGGGCTGATGTATTTATTAGTATCACTTTCTATTCTGAGTTCCGGTGCAATACTAAATATGTTATTGAGCTGATTAGTGTTTACTCGTCACTGAGGTTTTTGCCAGATAGTTGGAAGCAACCTATGCTTTTTCTACATGCATTGTTTGTGCTCTTTTCTTTTTTCACTTGGAGTACAGTTTTCTATAATATATTTTTAAAAATTAGTTATTGGTAAAATCTAACATTTTTTTCTTTATTTTTTTAAGGGAAAAATTTATATACAAATGAATATGTGGCAATTAAACTGGTAAGTTCAATATGTCTTATTTTTCCTTAATTCCTTTTTGTTTCTTTAAAGATTAACCTATATTTTAGTTAATTTTTAAATTTTCATATTATTTATAACTTGAGTGTTTATTGGGAAAGTGATAGGCAAAACTAATCTTTTGTTACTAATATCCTAGTGTCATCGGGCTTCTCAAATATATGATAAAGTGTAGGATGTTGGTGTCCTCCTATGCCATGAAAACTCAATCCCTTTACTTTAGCAGCATTATAGAATTTAATTTTTGAATTTTGGTGCTATTTTTAATTGAAGGAAGCTGGCATATTGCCATTTTTATTTAGGTAAAAATTAGAAAACAAGATTTTTCTTTCTGATTCATGTGTTTGAACAAAAGTACCCTTTGAATTTAGGATTATATTCTTTGAAACTATTTCCAGGTAGCTTCTGAAATCTCTATTCTTCTATTGATATTTTATATATTATAAAGCTTGCTCTTGCTTGACCTTCAGGGATTCAGAAATGCTTGATGTAGGTGGAGGATGGCAAGGACAGCAAACTCCCATGGGACTGTCCTGAAGTCCCAAATGTGCCTGGTATCACAGCCCTAAGGCATCTCCTTTTTTGGGAAGAGTTGGGATCTGGGAATTTTTATAAGATATATTCTTTGGCGTGTCTTTTCTACCTGGTTTGCCAGTCAGGTTTCCAAGAGGTTAAAGCATGGCTTTGTTTTTCCAGTCTGCCTGACATTCTCAATCTTGTCCCTGACAATGTAACCACTGTATTAAGGTAATGTGAGATTAATATATAAAAAGAGATGATTAGAGGAAGAGGCAAGTGGAAGAAATAGAAAATCTTTTGGGATAAGTTTGAAACTGTACTACTTAATTTTGAGCATATTTGTGAGTATAGACCAAATTTCATTACAACAAATGTTTATTTTCTCTGGGAAATAAGGTGTACAGTAGGGTTGTGGTGCCACAGAGACTGGCTGGCTGACATGTGGATTTGGTCTGGCATTTACCTAGAGGAGTTCGTCTTGGTTTTAAAGTTTGGTCCTTGGTTCTGTGTCAGAAAATATGGTTTGGTCATCTCATTAGGATCACCATTGTTAATTAGAGGTAAATTCCATCAATTCACGCAATCAATCAAGTTCTCAGAAATATTTAGGAAGAGTTAATTTCTAAGTTTTTTATTTTTAAAAAGATTTTATTTATTTACTTTTAGAGAGAGGGGAAGGGAGGGAGAAAGAGAGGGAGAGAAACATCAATGTGTGGTTGCTTCTCACATGCTCCCTGCTGGGGACCCAGCCTGCAACCCAGGCATGTGCCCTGACTGGGAATCTAACTAGAGACCCAGTTAGATTTGGTTCTCAGGTGGGCACACAAAATCACTGAGCCACACCAGCCAGGCTCTAATTTCTAATTTTATTGTGAAGTATTTCACTATTACAGGTTCAGAATGCCTAAATCAGTTTAAATAATGTTATTTTTCTATAGGCTGATATACATAGAAAGCTAAGTTAAAATGACAAGCTTCCCTCATGAACATGAAGTCAGGACAAGAGGAGTTAGTTTGTATGAATGACAATGAGGAGGCTCAGAATGCAGGGACTAGACAGTGTTTGAATGGTATTACCAACTTTTGTTTCTTTGGGATTCTTCCTTTTTCCATGTTCTGCACCAGTTGTCTAGAATTTAGATGTTATATGGTGTTGGGAATGGGGGTGGTACACACAAATACAAATGTGGGAGACTGAGAAGATGGTGGCCAAGTATGTGGAAGTTGAGTCCACTTGCTCTTGCCCCCAACATGGATACTTGGCTGACCTTTTGAAAAATAAACTGAACATTCAACAGAATCTTAGCTAACATGAAGTTTGGAAGCCAAGGAATGCAGAAGATGCCGCACAGTGGAGGGTAAGGAGATTTTATAGGGTGAAGGGGAAATAACCCATGCATGACACCTGCAGCGTGGATAGCCTAGTGAGAAATTACAGCTTTATGGCTCCCTCCTTTCCCAGGGCAGAGAACCCCCAAACCTGGTCCGGAGTGACTTGGATACAGAAAGTCTGGGAGACCCAGACTATATACACATACAGCAAGCAGCACACCCATAGCTGCAGTGGCAAACACCAACTGGGAGAGTGCCAGTGAGAGAGAAGGATTCTATCTGCCCCTGGGTCAGGTGGAGGAGGCAGGATGTGGCCAGCCATGACTGTGAGAGACTTTTGGCTTTTTGGATAGGTGGTGTGTACAGACAACCTGATAGTGACTCAGTGCTGCAGTGGGAGTGCCTAGAGAGACTTTTTAAAAGGGGAATGGAGGTGTGTTGGACAGAGACCTCCTGTGCAGCTGCCCTGCTAGCAAGGGGAGAGGATTGAGGACATGGTTTAATCCCACTGAGTGCAGCTGGGCAGAGATCAGAAAGGTGCACAGCAAGGGACTTTGTGGCCCCAGCCTGGTGTGGCTAGCATGCTGGAGGCTGTGCAGAGTGAAGAGTTTGGGACTGTATCTGCTGTGAGTGCAGTGGGCTGGGAACTGGGTGGGTAGGAGTGGAGCACCTAGGATTATTTACAGCCAGACAGAGCCCCCTTCTTCAGTGGAGATCTATCCTCTGGGAAGGGAAGGATGCACCCAACCTCCACTTCTGGCAGAACAGGCAGGCCAGGCTCAAGAACTCTCTGCAGGGTACATATCTGCAAGAGAAGGACAGAAAGAGAAATGCCTAACAGGCCCATTTTGAACTTGTAGGGAGACAAAATATACTTGTTCCTAAGGCTCTATTCTACTGAGACCAGCAAAGCAGAGAGATCAGAAATTGGTGCAGCAAGGGGGAATAAGGGCCTTGCCCAGCCTCAGCGTGCACACAGAGCTGCCATCAGCACTAAGCAGGAAAGAGCTGACCCTCTTACACAGATTGGACCCTCTGTTGAAATGGACGGTTAGTTCATCAGAAACTATGCATTATTGAAAATAAACTGGGGCAGACCAAGATGGGTGGTGCAGGGGGAACACACCGGCAATTTTCCCAGAAGACTGAATAGTCCCTCCCAGGGGAGATCCAGGGATCCTGTCCTCCCAATCACAACAGAAGCCCCCTTTAGAGGCCAGTGAAGGGGATATAGGTGGTGCTGCCAGAAGTTACCTTGGGTTGCCCATGGTGATGCTACCCTGGGACCTTGAGCTGATAACAAGCCAGAGGCAGATCCAGAAAGTGAAGACAGAAGGCAAACACCAGACTGCTGAGATGAATTCCACCTTGTTGTTCTTCAGAATTTGCGTTACTTTTTCCTTTTTTTTTACATAACCTTTTAATATTTATTCTTTTGCTTCAATTGTATTTCAGCTCATTCACTATTCTTTGTTTTTTATTATTTAGATTTTTACACTATTTTTTATTTTATTTTTATTTCAAATCTCACATTGTACCCTTCCCTTGCCTTAGTCCATTTTGCCTTCTTCCTACACTTTCTTGTTTTCATTGTAAATTTTATTTTCCTCCATGCTACGTCTCATTCCTATTCCTTACTTTTACTATTTCTCCATCTGTCTTCTCAATATCATTCCTCCTTCCTTTAGTCAGCTTACATTCTTGTTCCACTTTCTTATAATTTCCTTATTTTCTTTACACTTTTATAAATTGTGGTTTGTCTAGAGTGGCTATTAATGTTTATTGCTGTTCTTTTTCAACTGTATTCCTATTTGTTCACTATATATATTTTTTTACCTTTTAAAAAATATATTTTATTGATTATGCTGTTACAGTTGTCCCAATTTTCTCTCTTTGCCTCCCTCTGCCTGGTATCTGCATTTCCTCCAGTAATCCCCCCTTACTTCATGTTCACGGGTCATGCATGTAAGTTCTTTGGTTTCTCCATTTTTTATTCTGTTCTTGACATCCTGTCTACTTTGTACCTACCAATTTGTACTTTTTAATCCCTGCACCTTTTCCCCCCTTCTCCCCTTCCCCCTCACAGTGATTCTCTTCCTGTTCTGCTTGTTTGGTTAGTTTGTTTTTTAGATTCAGTTGTTGATAGTTATGAATTTATTGTCATTTTAATGTTTATTGTTATGATCTTCTTTTTCTTAGATAGTTTCCTTTAACATTTCATGTAATAAAGGCTTGGTGATGAAGAACTCCTTTTCTTTTACTTTGTCTGGGATGCACTTTATTTGTCCTTCCATTCTGAATGGAAGACAGATAAAGATAGCTTTACTGGATAGAGTAATGTAGGTTGTAGGTCCTTGCATTTCATCACTTTGAATACTTCTTGCCAGTCCCTTCTAGCTTGTAAAGTTTCTTTTGAGAAATTAGCTGACAGTCTTATGGGAACTCCTTTGTAGGTAACTCTCCTTTTCTTTTGCTGCTTTTAAGATTCTTTCTTTATCTTTAATCTTTGGCATTTTCATTGTGATGTGTCTTGGTGTGGTCCTCTTTGGGTCCAACTTGTTTGGGACTCTCTGTGCTTCTTGAACTTTTATGTCTACTTCCTTGATCAAATTAGGAAAGTTTCTTTCATTATTTTTTCAAATAAGTTTTTAATTTCTTTATTTATTTTATTATATTGATTATGCTATTACAGTTGTCCCATTTTCCCCCTTCACTCCCCTCCACCCTGCATACCCCCTCCCACCCACATTCCCCCCCTTTAGTTCATATTCATGTGTCTTAAGTTCTTTAGCTTCTACATTTCCCATACTACTCTTGCCCTCCCTCTGTCTATTTTCTACCTACCATCTATGCTACTTATTCTCTGTACCTTTTCCCGCTCTCTCCTTCTCCCATTCCTGTGTTGCTAACCCTCCATGTGATCTCCATTTCTGTGGTTCTGCTCCTGTTCTAGCTGTTTGCTTTTGCTTTTGTTTTAGGTGTGGTTGTTATTAACTGTGAGTTTGCTGTCATTTTACTGTTCATATTTTTTATCTTCTTTTTCTTAGATAGGTCCCTTTAACATTTCATATAAGGGCTTGGTGATGATGTACTCCTTTAACTTGACCTTATCTGGGAGGCACTTTCTCTGCCCTTCCATTCTAAATGAAAGCTTTGCTGGATAGAGTAATCTTGGGTGTAGGTACTTGCCTTTCATGACTTGGGATACTTCTTTCCAGCTCCTTCTTGCTTGCAAGGTTTCTTTTGAGAAATCAGCCGACAGTCTGATGGGAACTCCTTTTTAGGTAACTGTCTCCTTATCTTTTGCTGCGTCTAGGATTCTTTCCTTCATTTTAATGTTGGCTAATGTAATTATGATGTACCTTGGTGTGTTCCTCCTTGGGTCCAACTTGTTTGGGACTCTCTGAGCTTCCTGGACTTCCTGGAAGTCTATTTCCTTTGCCAGAATGGGGAAGTTCTCCTTTATTATTTGTTCAAATAACTTTTCCAGTTGCTCTTCCTTTTCTAGTATTCCTATAATTTGGATGTTGGAACGGTTAAAGATGTCCTGGAGGTTCCTAAGCATCTCTTCATTTTTTTGAATTCTTGTTTCTTCATTCTTTTCTGGTTATATATTTCTTTTTTCCTCCTGGTCCACTGTGTTGATTTTAGTCCCAGTTTTCTTCCCATCACTATTGGTTCCCTGTACATTTTTCTTCATTTCATTTAGCATAGCCTTCATTTTTTCATCTAACTTGCGACCAAAATCAACCAATACTGTGAGCATCCTGATCACCAGTGCTTTGAACTGTGCATCTGATAGGTGGCTATCTCTTAGATGCTTAAAAGTCTTTGCTCTGGGGCTTTGATCTGTTCTTCCATTTGGGCCATTTTTTTTTTGTCTTGTCTCACCTGCTACGTATGAGGGGTGGAGCCTTAGGTGTTCGCCAGGGCGGGCCAACCCACATCGCTGGGTTGTGATGTTGTATGTGGGGGCGGGGTCCAAGAGGGAACAATGGCGCTTGCTTCTCTCTCTCTCTCAGATTTCAGTCCCTTCTGTCACTTCCCATAAGCAAATTGGGCCCATCTGGTGCTCATTCCAGGGTGGGTGGGCTTGTGTGCATTCCAGGACCCTCTGGGTTTTTCCAGTGCACTCTTCTGTGAGGCTGGGAGTCTCTCCTGGCACCTCAACCCCTACATGTGTTTTCAATCAATGTTTTGAGGCTTTATTTCCCTGAGCTGGGGCCCAGGGTTGCGCAGTCTGTCTCGCTACCCAGCTTTGCCTGGTTTGTCTGCGCTCGAAAGTGGGATTGCTCCATCAGTCAGCCATCCTGGGGGCCTCACTGGGTCTGCCTGCTGCCACCCCGCACCCAGGGTCCTTCAGCTGCTGCCTTGTGCACTGGGGTCTGCAAGCCACAGCTTTTTTTTTTTTTTTGGCAGTGATCCCTCTCCGCCCAGCGCCCTACTCCACCATGTTGCCCATCTCTGCCCCTCCTACCAGACTGGATGAATGTGTCTAACTCCTTGGTTGTCGGACTTCCATACAGTTCAATTTTCTGTCAGTTCTGGTTATTTTTTTGTTTTTAAATTTTTGTAGTCCTTAATTTGGTTGTGCGAGGAGGCACATTGTGTCCACCTATGTTTCCATCTTGGCCAGAAGTGTTCACTATATTTTTGTATCTTAAATCTCATAGGGTACTTTTCCTCTGTCTTACTCCATTTTGCCTTCCTCCTGCCTTTGATTATTTGAGTTTGGAATTTTATTTTTTTCTATCAACTGTTTTCTCAGCAGAAACAGTACAAGTCAATAGGGGTTGGTATGAAATATTCTAGGTAATGAAAAGCAAGGACCTACAACCAAGACTACTCTGTTCAGCAAGGCTCTCATTTAAAATGGACGGTAAAATAAAGAGCTCCCCAGAGAAAAGAAGACTAAAAGAGTACATCTCCACCAAGCCAGCACTGCAAGAGATACTAAAGGGACTGCTATGAAAAGGAGGAGGGAGAGCTTGCACATGCCTGAGAGAGAGAGAGAAAGAAAAAAACACAGGTGTGGAAAAATGGCAACAAATAAGTACCTATCAATAATAACCTCAAATGTAAATGGACTCAGTATTCCAATCAAAAGACACAGGGTAGCTGAATTGATAAGAAAACACAATCTGCATATATGCTGTCTACAAGAGACTCACCTCAGAACAAAAGATTGACATAGTCTGAAAGTGAGGGGATGGAGAAAAAAATATTCCAAGAAAACAAACACAAAAAGAAAGCTGGGGTAGCAATACTTACACCAGACAGAATAGATGTCATGACAAAAGCTATAAAAAGGGACAAAGAAGGTCACTACATAAAAAGTCCAAAGGAGAATATAACCCTTTGTGAACATTTATGTACCCAACATAGGAGCACCTAAATATATAAAGAAAATATTGGAGGACTTCAAGAAAGATAGTGATAACAATACAGGTATCATAGGAGATTTTAACACTGCAGTGTCAACAATGGATAGATCTTCCAAAGAATCAGTAAGGATGCATGGCACTGAATGACACTCTATATCAAATGGACTTAATTGATATACTCAGAACCTTTCATACCTAGAAGCAATATATACATTCTTTTCAAATGCACATGGACATTTTCAAAGATGGACCACATGTTGGAACATAAAAGAAGCCTCAACAAATTCAAGAAAATTGAAACCATGTCAAACGTGCCTAGATCATAATGGATTGAAACTAGAAACCAAACTTGAGGAAAAAATACTCAAAACATTCAAGTACATGGAGACTGAATAACATGTTATTAAACAAGGAATGGGTCAACAATGAGATCAAGGAGGAAATGAAAAAGTATCTGGAAGCAAATGAAAATGAGCACACAACAACCCAAAACCTTTGTGACACAGTGAAGGCAATACTGAGAGGGGGAAGTTCATAGCACTAAAGGCCTACCTAAAGAAGATGGAAAAATCTTAAGTAAACAACCTAACCCTACATCTACAAAAACTGGAGGAACAACAACAAAGGCAGGCCTGAGCAAGTGGAAAGAAGAAAATAAGATCAGGGCAGAATTAAATGACATAGAAGCTAAAAGAACAATTCAAAATATCAATAAATCCAGGAGCTAGTTCTTTGCGTACATAAACACAATTGACAAACCTTTAGCCAGACTCATCAAGAAAAAAAGAGAGAAGATACAAATAAATAAAATCAGAAAGGAAAGAGGAAATGTTATAACCGATACAGAAATGCAAAGGATTGAAAGAAATTACTATGAACAACTATATGCCAAGAAATTGGCCAACCTGGGTGAAATGGACAAATTTCTAGAAACATATAATCTTCCAAAACTGAATCAAGAAGAAGCAGAGAGCCTAAATAGACCCATAACAACTAGTGAAATTGAGGCAGTAATCAATAAACTCCTGGCACACAAAAGCCCTGGGTGGATTGGATGGCTTCACAGGTGAATTTTTCCAAATATTTAAGAAATATCCTTATTAGTTCTTTGAGAAGAACTAATATCCTTCTCAAAGTATTCCAAAAAATTCAAGAAGAGGGAAGACTCCCAAACCCCCTTTATAAGACCAGTATCATCCTAATTCCCAAATTAGGTAAAGACACAACAAAGAAAGAAACTACTAGCCAATCTCTCTGATAAACATAGATGCTAAAATCCTGAACAAAATATTGGCAGTCCAGATTCAGAAATACATTAAAAAGATCATATACCATGATCAAGTGGGATTCATCCCAGGGATGCAAAGATGGTACAGTATTTGCAAATCAATAACAGAATATACCTTATAAACAAAATGAAGGAGAAAATTCACATGATCATATCAATAGATTGCAGAAAAGGCATTTAATAAAACCCAGCACCCATAAAACACTCAGCAAAGTGGGAATAGAGGGAGTATACCTCAACATAATAAAAGCCATATACAAGAAACCTACAGCTAATAAGTACTCATCAGGGAAAAACTAAAAGCTTTCCCCTTAAGATCAGGAACAAGACAAGGGTGGTGCTTTGCCTTGTGCTTTCACTACTCTTACGGGATGTTCTAGCCACAGTGATCAGACAAGAAAAGAACTAAGAGGCATTTGATCCAGAAAAGAGGAAATAAAACTGTCATCATTCACAGATGACATGATAGTGTACATAGAAATTCCTATAGACTCCACCCAAAAAATACTCAATTTAATAAGTGAATTTTGCAAAATAGTGGGATTCAATGTCAATATTCAGAAGTAGGTGGCATTTTTGCACAACAATGAAGTACCAGAAAGAGAAACTTGGGGAAAAAAAAATCCCATTTACTGTAGTGACAAGAAAAAAATACCTAGGAATAAATTTAACCAAGGAATAAAAGACCTCTACTTGGAAAACTATAGAAAATTGAGGAAAGAAATTAAAGAAGATACAATAAGTGGAAGTGTATACCGTGGTCATGCATTGGAAGTAGTAACATCATTAAAATGTACACACCACCCAAAACATTCTATAGAGTCAATGCAATTCCTGTTAAGATACCAATGGCATATTTCACAGATCTTGAACAATATTTCAAAAACTTTTATGGAACCAAAAAAAGACTCCTAATAGCCTCAGCAATCTTGAGAAAGAAAAAAATAGGAGGGATCACAGTACCTGATGTCAAACTATATTGCAAGACCACTGTAATCAAAACAGTCTGATACTGGCATAAAAAGAGACACATAGATCATTGGAACAGAATAGAGAAACCAGAAATAAACCCAAGTCTCTATGATCAATTAATATTTGACAAAGGGGCCATGAGCATACAGTGGAGTAAAGATAGTCTTTTCAGTAAATAATGTTGGGAGAACTGGACTGGTACATACCAAAGACAAGAAACTAGATCACTAACTTACACCATACACCAGAATAAACTCAAAGTGGATAAAAGACTTAAATATAAGTTATGATATCATAAAAGTCTTAGAGGAAAATGTGGCCAGGAAAATTTATGATATCCCATGTAGCAATATTTTTTGCTGAAATATCTCCTAGGCCAAGGGAAACAAGGAAAAAATAAACAAATGGGACTATATTGGACTAAGAAGTTTCTGCAAGGCTAAAGAAACCATCATCAAAATGAAAAGGAAACTGACCACACGGGAAAACATATTTGCCAGTGAAATATCGGACAAGTGTTTGGTTTCCAAAATGTATAAAGAACTCATATGACTCAACACCGGGAAGACAAACAGTCCAATTAAAAAATGGACAAAGGTCCTGAATAGACACTTCTTCAAGGAACACACACGGATGGCCCATAGATGTATGAAAAGATGCTTGACTTCACTAGCCATCAGAGACATGCAAATTAAAAGTACAATGAGATATCACCTCATATCTGTCAGAATTGCCACCATTAATAAATCAACAAGTAAGTGCCAGTAAGGATGCAGAGAAATGGGAACCCTAGTGCACTGTTGTGGGAATGCAGACTGGTGCAGTCACTGTGGAAAATATGGAATATTCTTAAAAAACTAAAAATGGAATTGTCTTTTGACCCAGTGATACCACTGCTGGAAATGTACCCTAAGAACCCCAAATCATCAATTCAAAAGAACCTAGGCACCCCTGTGTTCATAGCAGTGCTATTTACAATAGCCAAGTGCTGGAACCAGCTATGTGCTCCTCAGTGAATGAGTGGATCAAAAAACTGTGGTACATTTACACAATGGAATACTATGCAGCAGAAAGAAAGAACTCAACCTTTTGTGACAGCATGGATGGAACTGGACAGTATTATGCTTAGTGAAATAAGCCAATTGGTGAAAGACAAATACCGTATGATATCACCTCTAAGAGGAATCTAATGAACAAAATAAACTATTGAACAAAATAGTACCATAAACATGGAAACATAGAATAGACTGAAAGTGACCAGAGGGGAGGAGGAAGGGGGATAATGGTGGAAAGAAAGTGAATGGACTAGACAAAGAACATGTATGAATAACCCATGGATATGGACAACAGTGTGGGAATCTACTGTGGGTGCAGGGGATGGGATGGGTGGATGATGGGAAAAGGGGAAAAATTGGGAAAACTGCAGTAGAATAACAATAAAAATGGTTAGATAATAAAAAAATAGAAAAAAAGAAGAATAGAGTATGGCAACATCCATCTGCTGTGTTATTGATGCAGCACCCTATAGTGAGCAGATCTACTCACTGGAGCATGTGAATGATTTGTTACTGATATGTTAAGGCAGATAAACCATTGTGTCAAAACAGGAGCCACAGCAACTAGGCTGACCTTTCCTTGTCTATTTCAGTCATTAAGTGGTTCTCCTCAGGTCCTGTTATTTACAGATTTGCAACATATTTGTCCTGTTGACACCATTGATGCCTTAGTAAAATTTATCATGTCATTGTTCATCCTTACTATGTTTACACGTACAATCCTTTTAGTTAATGTTCCTTCTATATCAATATCCCCTTAATTATTTTTCTTTTTTTAACATTCTTCCTCTGTTTGCCTTTTTAAAGCACAGTGATCAGTACTACATATAAATAATTGTGGTTATTCATTGTTCTTTGGGGTGATGGAAATTTTTGTATCCATGTTTAGTATTTTGGGATGGAATTGAGGTATAGAGTCATGTTTACCTGAAATTCATCCAAAAATATATTGGCAGTACTTAGTTTACTAAGTACCAAACATAAACTAAGTTTTGTTCACAACCTGCCTTAAAAGTAATTAATTGAAAATGTTAGTCTGTATACCTCCAATGCTGTCTGATTTTTGGTAGAAATAAAGGCATTGTTGGATAACAGTGGTGTTCACAGAGAGATTTTAGTCACTACTTTCAGTTTTGCTATCTCTTATAAAGATTTTTACATTTATTTAATGTTACCCTAGTAGAGATTGACACTGTGTTTCAGGATAGTTTTTTAATTTGACCTCAGTTACCACCTTCGTGTCTTGTTTGCACCTATATAATAACCCGTATTTTATTAATAATGCAAATGTTATACTTTGGTGAGTTGACTTTTGTTACATAGTGGTATAATAAAGTTTTCCTGCTAGGAAAGTATTAGAATCAAGTTAAATTGACTCAATTAAGTTATATCTGGTTTCTGTATTAACCTAGGGCACAGATAGCAAACACAAGGCCCACAGACTGAATCCAGCCTTCCACCTTGTTTTATCTGGCCCAGCACCTTGTTTCTTGCTGAGCTCCTTGCCCCTACTTAAGGAGTAGTTGCATTTATACAGACCTAAAATTACATTTGACCCTTTGAAAGCAACTGCAAGGCTGATGTGGATCCTGGTGAAAATGGGTTTGACACCCCTGGTCTAGGGTATATTAGTGATTGAATAAGTTATGTATTTGATTTTATTTGTGATTGCATAAGTGGGTATCTTCTGTTATGTCTTGTGGTTGTATACTTTTATATTGTTAACTGAAGAATTATAGTTAATATAATATTATGTGGAAGTAACTATTTTAAGTCATATATATGTGCATATATGAAATATATGGGTATATCTTTTTAGTTTATTTTCATGCCATATCATTATTACCATAATTATTTAGTATATATGTATTTATATATTACTTAATGTGGTTATGTAAATATATGTGTAAAAAAGATAATATTTACATCCTTTATAGTCGAGGGCATTAAAAAGTATAGAAAGGTTAAATAATTTGCCAAAGTCATACCGCTAATTAGTCTAGTGAATTTTGTATTCAAACGCAGAACAATTTGTTTCAGTGTCTGCTTTCAACTACTCTGCTCGACTACTCTTAGCTGCCTCCTAAGAACTAAGCTGATTGTTTTCTTGAATAATAATCTTATGATTACAGTTGTTCCATTGGGATTTTACTAGTTCCTTGCCTGAAGTTTCTGTTGTTGGTCATAGTTTTATTATGATATATGTTGGTATAAAATTATTCTGTTTGGGATTAACATTCTTCATAAGTCTGTGGTTTTTCTTTCATTAAGTCTTGAATATTTATAGAAATTATTTTTCATTTATTTCTGCTCACTTTCCTGCCTCCTTCCCTCTTGAGACTCTTAGCAATTGCTAAGATATTAGACCTTCTCAAGAAATCATTGATCTTTTTTCTATATTTTCCTTTCTTCATAATATATTTTGTATTACTTATATTGATGCATTCTATATAATTTTCTAATTTAGTAGACATTTTTCTGTCTACCATTGTCCAAATTTTCTCTTTTTTGTGTTAATCTGATGGCAAACTGAGTTTTAAATTTTGGTTATTTATTTGTTTTTTTTAATTTCTTGAAATTCTTTTGATTTTGTTTAAATTTTCTTACTTTGTCATACTTTTCTGTTGGATCTTGTTCTAATTTCCTGTTACCCTTTTATAGTTTTCTGTTTCATAGAGATATTTTAACACATTTACTATTTATTTCTTGTATCTATAATCTTTTTTTGCTTCTGTTTACATTTTGTCTGTGTATGTGTATCTATCTATATGTCAAACTCAAAAACATTATGTTGAATGAAAAAAATCAGACACATATACGTAAAACATATACTATATAATGTCATTTATATGAAATACAAAACAGACAAAACTAATTCAAAGGTGATAAAAGTCAAAAAGTGCTTACCTCTGAGGGAAGGATGATAAAAATGTTCTGAAGTTTTTTTGAGATGATAGTTGTGGGGTATATACACTTAAGAATGTTCTGAGACCTAATGCTTATGAACTGCTTTTATATCCCAACTAAAATTTTTTAAAAATATATTGTTGTTACTGTTGAAATTTGCATTATTCTTATGTTTCTTCTTTTTTACTTTTCTATGACTTCACTTTAACTTAGAACTTTTACATAATAAATACATAGTTCAGAGAAGCTGGGAATGAGAGAAAGAGTAAGAGTCACCGTTTTCCTAGTTATGAATGTTCGGAGTAGATTTTTCTTGCAGGGTCAAAGAGTCAAACATAAAAATTTCCCTAATGCTTGACCTAATAGCCACTTAAACTTGTATATGTTTATGACATTAATTTGTTTTACATTGAAATAAATGTATAGTTGATCTGACCTTAGAGAG
Source organism: Tonatia bakeri (assembly GCA_004024845.1). Taxonomy (NCBI): domain Eukaryota; kingdom Metazoa; phylum Chordata; class Mammalia; order Chiroptera; family Phyllostomidae; genus Tonatia; species Tonatia bakeri. The sequence goes on along the minus strand of PVIA01000456.1, from coordinate 100,926 downwards.
TCAAAGATGCCTAGTAAAATATTACATTGTGTAAGAGCTGACACCTAGATTTATAACATTTGGAATTAGGGCCTAATGATCTTTTAATAACTTGTTGTTGTTTGTTTTTTAATTAGGAACCCATGAAATCCAGAGCACCACAACTACATTTGGAGTATAGATTCTATAAACAGTTAGGATCTGGAGGTAAAGTCTTATGTTAATTTTTAAATTTGTAACAAAGTGGATTGTCATAATAACTCTTGGTTTCAAAGAATAGTATTTAAATTTAGTGAAAGTGAATAACTTCTTAAGGCTATACTTACTAGTTATTTTTTTACTAGAGTCTTAATGTTCCCTTTTTATTTTAAACAGGACACTTTTGGAGCTATTTGTGTTGGTACTAATATGAGAAGAGAACTCGTTGAAAAAATTTAATTTGAGAATATAAGATGCATCTAGCTTCCATATTTTTAGCCTTTTTAGGATATATAGTTATTAAAATGATTTACAAAATTGTTAGTATGCTAAAAAAAAATGGTCCCATAACAGGTATACACATCATAATCCCTGGAACTTGTAAATGTCACCTTATAGCAAAGTCTTTGCAGGTATTAGTAAATTAAGTATCTTGCGATGGGAGATTATTCTGGATTATCTGGGTGGCCCCTAGATACAGGGTCCAGTGGAAGTAAGGTTTGCTTGAGTGTGGTTAGTAGGGTATGTGAATGTCTTGCATGAGATAGACAGCAATTTGAACATTTCACCTAAAAAATCATATGGTGTGCTTAAGCGTGATATTGTTATGTTACAGAATTGCATGCTTATGATTTTGTAATAAAAAGGGCATTATTTGTGCTGGACCCTGTATAATCACAAATGTCTTTGTGAGAGAGGCAGAGGGACATTTTACATACACAGAAGAGAGGCAAAGTGGCTAAGGATGCAGAGAGTGGAGCGATGTACCCATAAGCCAAGGAATACTGGCAGCCACTGACGGAAAGAAGCTTCTAGATTTGCTTTTAGAAACTCCAGAGGGAGTGTTATGCTACCCTCACCTTGATTCAACCTAGTGAAACTGATTTCAGATTTCTGGCCTCCAGAACTGTGAGAAAATAAATTTTCATCATTTTGAGCCACAGTTATGTGGTAATTACAGTGCTGTAGGAAACTTAATACAGGTGTATTTTATATAAACTCTAAATCTAAGTGAGATGTATATTTTGTGCCATTGGAAAAAACGAATGAGAAATTCCTGTTTTATGTTGCATTTCCTTTATGTTAAAACTTCTCACAGCACTACTTTTCTGTTCACTTCTGTTCTACTAACTGTAATGATTTCATATGTACAGTTTTTTACTAGGCAGGGATATTTTGTTAACTGAGATTTAATAAAATGGAATTTTTTTCCTGTGTCTTTTTGTAAGTTCGTGCTTATATTCTGGTTGGTAGACTTTCCATGTCTTAATATGTTATCAATTTTGCATTTGTTTTTTAAGAGTATACTTTTTCAATGAGTAGTCAATGTGGGGCCAAATGAGTCAACCTTTATATATTAATATATTTATCATTATAAGCTTCTTATAATGCAGACAGACCTTCAGGAGTTATCAGAATTATCACTGACAACAGTTAAAGGATAGGGGAGGAGACTTGGCTTGGGGTGGTAAACACACAATACAATATACAGATGATGTATTGTAGAATTGTATACCTGAAACCTATATAATTTTAACTAATGTCACCCCAACACATTCAATAAAAAATAAAATTAAAAAAAAGGATAATGGGATAAGACTAATAATATGTCAAACCATATATATTAGGACTGGGAAGTGACAGATAACCCTAAAAAGCTAGGGGAAAAATGTTTATTGGCTTACGTATTAGAAATTTGGGGAAAGGACCTATATATAAGACATTGTTGTCATCAGGACAGTCTTAAATTTGCCTCTGCGCTCCACTGTTTTTGTTGTGTGTGTGTGAAGGCTTTATTCTCTGATTAGCCCTTCTTATGAGATGGCAGAGGTGGTTTCCAATAGCTTAGCAATGATAAAAATCCAGCAAAAGTTCTAGGGACTGAATCTTACTGTCTTATTTTGTGTATCGTTCCCTTCCTTTTTTAAAAAAAATTGTTGTTCAGTTACAGTTGTCTTTATTTTCCTGCCACCACTCCCCCCCCCACCCACCCTCACCTCTCACCCTCAGTCCTTCCCTCCCCCTGCCCCCATTGTCTTTGTCCATGGATCCTTTATGTTCCTTGATGACCCTTCCCCTTCTTTCCCCATTATTGCTCTCCCTCCTCCCTTTTGGTTACTGTCAGTTTGTTCTTTATTTCTGTGAGTCTCTGGTTATATTTTGTTTGCTTCTTTGTTTTATTGATTAGGTTCCACTTATAGGTGAGATCATATGGTATTTGTCTTTCACCACCTGGCTTATTTCACTTAGCATAATGCTGTCCAGTTTCATCCATGCTGTTGTAAAGGGTAGGAGCTCCTTTTTTCTGTCTGTTGTGTAGTATTCCATTGTGTAAATGTACCATAGTTTTGTTTTGTTTTTTTAAGATTGTATTTACTTACTTTTAGAGAAAGGGGAAGGGAGAGAGAAAGAGGGAGAGAAACATCAATGTGTGGTTGCTTCTCATGCATCCCCAATAGGGGACCTGGCCTGCAATCCCTAGGTATGTGCTCTGATAGGGTATCAAACTGGCAACCCTTTGGTTCTCAGGCTTGTGCTCAATCCATTGAGCCATACCAGCCAGAGCTGTACTGTAGTTTTTTGATCCACTCATTTACTGATGGGCACTTAGGTTGCTTCCAGCACTTGGCAACTGTAAATTGTCCAGATTTAGATCCTGTGCTTATCTCAAGAGCTACTTGAAACTCAGGGACTGAGAATGGGGAGAGGTAGTAGCCTAATGGGAAATTGAGGTGTTATCAAAAAAGGAAGATTGGATGCTGAGAGATAATGACAACAGTACTATCTACTTAAGTAGTAAAACCACCATTTGGAAAACTGGGAATGAATACTTTAATTGGATAAGAATGAATAAATCAGTTTAGAACTTAGAGAGTCATTGAGTTGAATTCCAAAAGTGTACTTTTATAATTATATTCTTTGCCTTTTTTATCTTTACAAGTTATGTCAGAGATAGTAATAAACATTAAACATGTATCTTTTACTACTTGAATGCCATAGGGTTGCAGTATTACACAGCACTCCTGGGACCACCATTTACAGGGTAGTCTATATATACAAGGGTGCTCCCCATGTGCTCCGTGGCATAGCACACACAGAAATTGGAATATGAATGGTATTGCCTGAAGGTATGCATTGTGGTGACTCTGAAACACTGACAAGCGTGGATATCATTGAGTGTTTCATGTAAATCATGTGAATGTTAGTTATTAGTGTTATCAATAATGAATTTTTTAAACATTTTTGAATACCCATGTGAGCTCTGTAGAAAAACAAGAGAGTTTAATTGTTTCGGGAAATACTTCTGACTTTAAAATAGTTTGACTTTGGAATTGATATTTGAAAGGATTATATTTTCAGACTACTCTTAATCATAAATGGTCCATTCAAGAGAATTTAACCTAGCACTGGCTGGTGTAGCTCAGTGGGTTGAATGTGGGTTGGGAACCAAAGGGTCACTGGTTCGATTCCCAGTCAGGGCACATGCCTGGGTTTCAGGCCAGGTCCCCAGTGTGGGCCCCGGGAGAGGCAACCACACACTGACATTTCTCTTCCTTCTCTTTCTCCCTCCCCCTCTTTCTAAAAATAAATAAATAAAAAGAAAATTAATTAAAAGAAGATAATTTAACCTACAATTCTCTTACTGTATTTTAAGTGCCATTTTAGTAGCAACTTTCTTATTAGTGTTCTCTTTAAAAATAGATATATTTAATCAATATCCAGAATCTATAAAGAATTTCTAAAACTCAACAGTAAAAATACGAACAATCCAATTCAAATATGGGCAAAGGACTTGAATAAATATTTCTCCAAAGAGGATATACAGTGGTTAATAAGCACATGAAAACATGCTCAATATCACTAATCATTAGGGAAATGTAAATCAAAACCACAAAAACATACCACTTCACATCCACTAAGATTGCTGTTATCAAACAAACCAGGAACCAGTTCACAGATGTTGGCATGAGTGTGCAGAAATTGGAATCTTTGTGCATTGTTGGTGGGAATGTAAAATGATGCAGCTGCTGTGGAAAACAGTGTAACTGTTCCTCAAAAATTTAAACATAGAATTATTATTTGATTCAGCAATTTCACTTCTGGTCATATACACAAAATAGTTGAAAGCACTACCTAAAACAGATATTTGAGCATCCACATTCATAGCTCCATTATTTGCAATAGCCAAAAGGTCAAAACAAACCAAGTGTATGGATGAATGGATCAACAAAATGTGGTATATGTGCAATGGAGTATTATTCAGCCTTATAAAAGGAAGGCAATTCTGATATATAGTAAAACATAGATGAATCATGAGGACATTATGCTAAATGAAATAAGCTAGTCACAAAAGGACAAATACTCTGTGATTCCCCTTATTCAGGTACCCCAAATAGTCAGATTCATAGAGATATAAAGAAGGATGGTGTTTACCAGAAACTGAGGGGAGAGGAGAATAGGAAATAATTGTTTAATGGGATGGGTAGCAGTGATGGTTGCACAACCATGCGAATATACCTAATACTACTGAACTGTACACTTAAAAATGGTTAAAATGATAATTTTATATAATGTATATCTTATCACAATAAAAACAAAAAATAGATTTATATTCAGTTATTTAATGAGATATTTTTGAAAATATACACAATTTATCTAGTTCTACATGTGTGGGTTTTGATCCTCTTGTAAGTCCACATGTCTCTTTTTCTTTAACTTCCCTGACAATATTCCTCTTTTCTCTAATTTTTCCACTGAAACTGTTATATGCACACAATTGGGATTGTACAACTGTTCTGCAGTGTGAATATGAGGGTCTGGCTCTTTATATTTCTTAGCTTTCCATAGGATTGGAATATTGTTTTATACCTTTATCATTTTCTGTGATAGCAAACATATAATGTATTGAATAATCTTGTTTTGTCAGATCCACTCAGCATTTATTGAGTAAAATGAAGATTTAGATTTGGGAGTCATCAACACATAGGTGGTTTTTCAGGCTAAGGGAATGTATGTGATCTCCTGGGGGAAATACAGAATATGACAAGAGAAGGGGAACAGGCAGAACTATGCTGACCACTGCATTGGGTAGGAATGAATTTGACTGTCAGTAACAAAAATCATGACAACAATAGCTTAAACAAGTAAAGGGATATTATTTGAGGACAAATAAACGAGGAGTTCTGAGGTGGACAGTATAAGGTTCAGCTAGCTACTCAAAGGTAAGGAATCAGGCTCTAACTTTCTCCTATTTTTAGTATGTGGCTTTCATATTTATGGTCCTAGATATTTTATACCAGGGTGGAAGGAGGAAAGGATGAAATTACAATCTATATAAAGACAACGTCCAGTTCTTTATGTCGTCTCCATTCTTAAAATCTAGTCAAACATGTATATCCCTACTGGAATCAGAGATGCTAATATACCTAGAATTATTCTCCCTATTTTCTTTTCTCCTTCTCCAGTAATTTTTCTCTTCCAAAAAACCTGTTTTCTCTTCTGGATTGTCTCAGTCCATTAGTGGCACACCCTTTAAAGCTGAAAATGTTAGTCACCTTTGATTTTGGCTTTTTGAGAAATAGTCACAAAATTCAGTTATGTCTCTTCTCAGTCTCCTTGTCACTTTTCTTTGAATTGGGCCTTCTGTTGTGCATCTCACCTCTTTCTTTCCTTCGATTCTTCATAGAGGGTTATTATTTAGCATAAAGTCCAAATTTCTTTTTTTACTGATTCACTTTTTAGTTGCATTAAACTTACTATTCCTTGAATAGATCTTATTATTTTCATGTGTGTGTTATTTTTTAGAATGTCTTTTTTAATGAATTCCTTCTTTCTTCAGGCCCCAGCTAAATATCACTCCTTTTACAATGCATTTCGTAACATCTGTTTGTTTCTCTCCAGAAAAGCTTCTTCTTTGATCTCAAATTATTTTGAATTTATCTTTATTTTTCTTTTATCATATCATAATGCTATTATTTGCTATTTGCTTATATTTTTCTCCAGAATTGCCTAAAGCTTTCTAACTTCTGTCATTATATATTTAAAGTTTGATTTTAATACTTTACAAAAATGTTATTAAATTTTGAGTTTCTAAGCAGCACAGTCATACAATTTCAAAATATGTTATTTAATTAACTTTATTTTTATTATCCTGTAAGTAGATAAATTTAATTTCACATTTGAGAGGTGTGGAAATGGAAAAAATCAGTGCTATATATATTTTAATAGTTTATTTTTTATTGTATTTTTCCATTAGCATTTATCCCCATTACATCCTCTTCTACCTCCAAGTAATATTTTTTAAATTAATGGAAATGGTAGAGCAAAGAGATAGGCAAATGGTTAATTAACTGAACTGTACAGTTCAGTCATCTAAAAATTACCACTTTCCAGAGTAGGAATGGTTTTAATTCTTAGAATTAATTTAGTTTTTGTGTACTTGAAAAAAATTTAGTTGAGTTGTTGATACTTTATGAAAATGCTTGGAACATATTTTGAAATTTATGGGGCAATTTTCTTTGAAGATTTGTGATTCTGAGTAATGCTTCTCCATGTTTAATTATTCCCTTGATATTAGATGGTTTTAAATGGGTGATACTGGGAGGAACTTTGCAATTATTTCTTGGAATTTCTTTATCAAGCTGATGTCTTTATCACAGAAAATAAAATAACTACTTTTTGTGTCATAAATTATTACTTATCAAAGGAAGTAAAATAATCTCTTCTGTCATAAATTACTGTTCATAGCAAATCTCTAACTATAGAAATGATATTAAATATACTTTCTGAAACCATGCATATATTAAAGCATTGTTTCTTAAATAAGTGAGTGGCTTGACTTTTTTGTGTTCCCTGAATTATGATGTTCTAAATAGTATGTAATTTGATAATAGCAGCAGTGGCTGTTTCTAAAATTATACCTCTGTATAGTATTGCCTTCTAAGAGCTGCTAAAAAAGCTTTTCTTCCTTCCTTAATACTGGTTCCTCTGCCTTCTTGGTTTGTGCTTTGTTAAAAAGGCAGGATTTATGTGTTCCCTGTGTGTTTTGCTCTGGTTTATAGATACCTTTATTTTCACATTCTTTTCAATATGATTTAGCTCTGTCTGTTAACTAAATGAGTGTTGGTAATTCCATAATGGATGGAAATTTTACTACTACTCAGTGTTGAGAAAAGTTGTGTGTGATAGTATTAGCCCTTTTTAAAACTTTAATTGTTGTTCAAGTACAGTTTTCTGCCTTTTACTCCTATCCCAGCCCACCCCCAGCCCTCCCCACTTCCCTCCCATTTCCACCCGCCCCCCCTTAATTTTGTCCATGTGTCCTTTATACTCGTTCCTGCAAACCATTCCCTTTTCCCCCTGAAATTCCCTCTCCTCTCCCCTCTGGTCACTGTCAGCCTGTTCTCTGTTAGCTTTTTAAACATGGGTGTACACTTTCAGTAATATCTAAAATTCCCTTTATTCACTGAGTTGCCAGATTAGATTTTTCTCTGATCATGTTTAAGAAGTTGCTCTTTTTATGTAGAAGTGTCTGTTTGAGAAAATGGAAAGAAAATAATGTAAAAATCATGAAAGTTAAGTGAGTAAACTAATTGTAATATTACCTACTGTATTTTGGTATCAACAAAAATAATGAAGAATACTATGTGGTTGGTGGTTAGTGTAGATTTAATGTTAGCCCAGATAACCAACAGTTTGTGTAGCAGATTCTTAGAGTTCCCTTTTCTATCTTAGCTTAATTACTTTTAGGAGACATCTTAAGAATATGTAACACTTCTACTTCTTTATAGAGGACTCTTTTGTATGAGAATTTCTGTAAGTTATGCATTGCTGGACTTGGACTGATCTATATGTGCACTGGTACTAGTAGATGGAAGTGTACAATGTTTTTCTGTTACAGTCATAGTTTATGGAGAATGTGTATATTTAAGGAATGCTGTAGTATGCATTCTTTAAATAAGTTCATTTTGTTTATATGGGATAGGTATTAGGGTAGTTGTGTGTTATGTGATAATTACAGTATTTTTAGTGATTAATTAGTCACATAAGAATCACAAACAAAAAGAAACCTTACTTTTTGAATAAGCTATGACTAAATGGAGAGGAAAGATTTAATTTTCTAAAAATACAACATTATTTTTGTAATTTCCTATTTAATAGTAAAAAGATACAAAGCAAAAAACCATGAAAAACAACATGTTGAATTTATATTTCATTTTTTAAATTTAAATATAAAGTAGCACAATGGGAGAGGAAAAAGTTTGTAAGCTTGAAGTTTAGTGGTAAAAATGATAGAATCATTGTTTTCCTAATTATTTAGGCCACATGGGGAAAACTGAATAATGAATAATATAATGTAATGTAATGCTCACATGGTATTAATTGAATATTCATTGTAATAGAGAATAACTACTTGTAATATTATTTTTAATGTTCTTTAAAATTTAGAATAATTTCTAAATTTATAAATAGGATTACTACACAAAGGACTGTTGCTTCTTTTTTTTTTTACAGTGGGGTAGCTCTGTTCTTTTTATTTGGGGTTAACTGACAGAGTTTTACTACTAAATGTGGGTGCTGTGGTATTTTAATAGAATAACTATTACCAACTGTAGAACTCATTTTACCTGTTTATATCAGAGCTTTCTATTCAATGAGGGCAATTGTCAAATTTTTGGTCTTCGGGTCCTTTTATATTCTTAAAATTTTTTGAGGATCCCAGAGAACTTTTTTTGTTATAGGTTATAGCTATTGATAGTTACCATTTGATAAATTAAAATAGAAACATAGAAATATTGCCACATTTATTTAAAGGTAACAATAACAATATTTTAACTGTATATTCCAAATAAAAAAATGTGAAAAAAGTGGCATTGTTTTACATATTGTGGTCATCTATTTAATGTATGACTTAGTAGAAAACAACTAGATTCTCATATCTTTTTTTGCATCCAGTCCATTACCAAATTACATCATGTAGCCTCTGGAAAACTTGACTATTCATTGTGCGAGAACAGACTAAAACAACATCTTGGTGTTATTATAAAAATAATTTGATGTCACTGACCTCCCAAAAGGGCCTCATGGACTGTCTATCCCTGTCCCCAAGTATCTCTAAACCATATGTTGAGAACTGCTACACTAGGAGTATAAGCATTTGTGCTAAAGGTTAAGAATGCCTTAAAGTAAAACTGCCTTGGGAAAGAACATAGTCTGTGTGATAATTCTATACTTTGTATTTGTAATCAAATTTTAGGTTTTCTTAACTATATCTGTAAGATTCAAATTTACCAAGAGGGATATTAATTCTTTTGTTCTAGTATCTCCTATAGAATACTACCTAACATGAAAATGGAAAGAAACATGATGTTATTTCTTTAAAGATATGCTTAACTCTTGCCTACATATAAGGAACTGAAGTATTTCAATACCTGGCACAAACACTCTTTAAGAATGTTAGACCCCCTAATGTTGTTTTGTGACTTAAATTAATTAATGTTGTTTGATCACTTCAATGGAATACTGAAATATAAAATGAAATGTTTAGTAAAATGAATTTGGGTAGGATAAGTGTAAGATTGTATTTTCCAGTAATATGTGAATTTTGTATTCTGGTTCATCCTTAAGCTTTGCTTGGGGGGGAAATATACTTGTCCTGAAAATTAGGTCAGTGTGGCTTAGATGGTTGGAACATCAGGCTTAGAAGGTTGGAACATCATCCTGTGGACTGAAAGATTGTGGGTTTGATTCCTGGTGGGTTGATCCCAGGCACATGCCTGGGTTGTGGGTTAAGTCCCTGGTAGGGGCATGTATAAGAGGCAGCCAGTTGATGTTTCTGTCTCACATTGGTTTCTCTCCTTCCCCCTTTCTTCCTTTCTCTCCAGAAATCAATAAGCATGTCCTCGGGTGAGAATTAAAAAAGAAAGAAAGAAAGAATGTTAGGGATGCCAGTTAAGCATCACTGAAAAATACTGATGTTGGAAATTATAAGAGCTTTGATGAATCATGAGTGGCTTTTTATAGTGGTTTGAAAAATAATTTTGGAACAATAGTAATTGGGTAGAGTAAAAGTTTATAGTTGAAAATTCACTGGATATAAAAGCAAATACAAAAGCTTGTTTTTTCCCACGAATTTGATTACATCCATGCAATTCAGTAGCCAGACACTTTGATCTGGAGATGCAGCTAGTAACTTAACATCTTCATTACTCCTCCTTCTATGCCTTCTTTACGAGCCTTTTTCTTCTCTATAACCTGCCCCCCCACCACTTCTCCCACTTCCAAAAATACTCTTCCTTGTGTTCCTGACTACCATATTTATATTGCTGTGGTTGTTTTGTTTTGTTTTGGCTTAGCATGCGCCCTAGCCCCTGTTTGTTAGTTGCAAACGTTCCTTACTTTTAACAATTTAACTTGTTTGCTCAGTCTTAGAAAACTACCCAGACTTGTCCTTGGATATGAAATCCTAGTTTGGTCTTTACAGTATTTGCTTTACATTCTTGATTTTAAAAAAAATTATAACTCATGATTCTTTATCTCAATGACATAAAAGTTGTGTTGGAATACACTATTAATAGTTATCTAGGAAGTTTCTTTATTCATTGACTCACAAAATCATATGTATATCAAGGATTCATTCAGAACTAGGCCACCTTTTTTTTGCCAAAGGTTTGTACTGAGTAATATTTTAAGGTAAAATTATGTTGCATGACAAAGCTGAGGTATTTTTATTCACATTGGAGAATGTCTGTTTAATTTACCCATTGAGATGAATGCTGCTTATGAAATTTAGCCATCTTGGATAATGTAGAGATACATAACTTTGGGACACTTTGAAACTTTTAAAGAAAGGAAATTTTGTAGATAATTGAAGTAGTTCCTTTTTGTCTCTACTAATTTTTTTCATGGTGTTATTTTAGGAACCCAAAGGTATAGTATGTATATGCTTGATGGAATATACATGTTAGGTACATGATCTCCTGCCAACAGTGAGTTGGTGTGCATGAAATACAACAGAGTAGATTCACCTTACATACCTTTCCTTGGCTGTGAGAAATTCTGTGTGAGTAATTATTAATTTGGGTCATGCTTAATAGATATAGTTTGAAAAAAGGACACTTGAAGGTTGGAGAAAAAGAAAAGTTTGATAACTTGGATGGCAGAACTAGGGTAGAAATATTTTGAAATGCAACCTGAGCAGAGCTCAAACCATGTGAGGCAGAGTAAATCTGACCCTTAAAATGCATCTCTTTATTCCTTCTGTTAGGGAGGTATGGTGAGAGGGAGAAGAAGCCAAACTTACATTATAGATCTGAATAGTATACTTTGCTTCGTCTCTAGGGACTCCAAAATAAAGTTAATAGTTAAGAGTAGAGGTAAGGCTGTATATCTTTGAAGACTGGAGAGAGTGTTTGAAAAATACTAACTCAGTTACTGTTAATACATGGATTAAATAAATGTGGTTTAAATCTTTTTCTAATTCAAGTGTTTCTTTTGTGATACCAGAAGAATTTAAAAAATGTGCATTTAATTCCTGATTGCAAAAATAGCGTGTGTTTTTCATAAAATATTGGAAAAGTTTAAAAAATACAAAAGAGAAAGTAGGAATCACCTGTACTTCCAAAATAGATATGATATAATTTGCCTGATTAGTTCAAGATGGATGGATGTTTAGATGGCTCCCTGTTGTTTTTTACGGTTACAAGTAGTACAGCTTCAATATGACTCTATGCATAGTTTTGCTTCCTTTGAAAAGGATAGGGCAATATTTCTCCAAAAATGTACCAGTTCATATTTTCACCAACAAGGTTTTAACTCACAATTTTGTAAACCTTGGTTAATAAGTTAACTTTTAAATTATGAATATTTTTTGATACTATACCAATATTTGACAAGTGGTGGTTTCTTAAGGATCAGTTGCAATATAGAGTTAGAAGCCATAGGAAAAAAAACAAAAAACTTTTCCTGGTCTCTCTCACAATAAAATGTTATACTTTGATAGATCAATTTTCTGTGCATGATTTTGTAAATATATGCATTGGGACTGGAAAATACTGGCTTCCTAAGTTAGGCAGATTCTTCAAATGCAGATACTGACACATTTCATACCCAAAATTAAATTGTAGTAGCTAACATCATCCCAAATTCCTCAGAAAAGGTTTGTTTAAGTATTGGGAAGCTGTTAGTCCATCCTGGCAGAATAAATTTTGCAGAATTCTAATATTTACTTGAAAGTGTGAATTTTATTGTTAGTAACAAATAGGAAAAACAAATATATTTTTTTAAATTAACAGACTGTTCGCTTTTGAGAATGCTATTCATTCATTTAGTTGTATTGCATTGTTGAATAGTAGCCCTTGGTATGAGTGAAAGTAGACATCCTTTTCTTGCTCCTAGTCATAAATGGAAAGCATTCACTTTTTTTATTTTTAGGTTTGATGTTAGCTGTGAGTTTTTCTTAGATGCCCTTTACCAAGCTGAGGAAGTTACTTTCTGTTCCAAATTTGCTGAAAGCTATGATAGATGCTTTTCAGCATCTATTAAGATGATCTTATGTTTTTTAACATTATCCTGTTATTATGGTGAAGTACAGTTGGTGGATTTCTGAGTGGTAACCTAAAGCATTCTTGATCTTGGCATCGTGTTTACACTTAATCTGTAATGTCCAACCCAGCCCCGAACAGATATAGTGGAAGTTCAAAAAGCATTCATTAAATTAATTAAGACACTGAAATTTCTTAAGTGATTTTCCATTTTTGAAAACCTTTGCAAAAATCAGTCATTTAATAAACCAAAATGTATTGCTACCTTATTCAGTGATCATTTCACATCTATTAGAAATATAGATGGTGACTCAGAAGGAAGTAGAAAAGCTCTTTGACAGTCCTTCCATTGAAGCACTTTAGAGCCTGTTTGTGTTTATATTCTCTAAATAGTTCTAACAAGCTTGTTGATCTGGTTTCCTTGTACCTAGATCAGAAGCAACAGACTAATGAACAGAAATGAGTTATTAGAAATTGCCAAATTAAGAGCCTAAAATTAAAAACTCCATGGTATATATGGGAAAAAGTCATCGTAGAAATGATTTTAAAAGCTTAGTAGCTGAGGACAATTGATAAGTTTTAATTGCTGCTCTAGGCTCTTAATGTGTATAGCTTATTAAAAGCAGTATTTCAAAGTTGAAGTAAACTTGAGTGAGTCTCTCAGCTACTTTTACACGTGTGAGGAGTAGATCTGACATACGTATGATAAGAGTAGCCCTTGGTATGAGTGGCTCACACTAAGATAGTGATTCTCAGTGGCAAGAGGAAATGTGTGTGTGTGTGTGTGTGTGTGTGTGACAGAGAGAGAAAGAGAGAACAAGAGAGATATGGGGGCTCTAACACATATATACATGGAGGTATATGACAATCAATTTTTCTGGGGAGGAGACCATGTATGCAATTTGAACTTGTCCCTGTCCCCTCCCCATGCTGTGATTATATTATCTTACCCCCTTCAGATACTCTGTGGCCTTGTGAAAAACTGGTCTTATCCAAACTATTGATACTATAAACCAATGGAAGCCTATTTGAGAGGCTGAATGGTTAATATTAGGCCAAACTAAGAACCTAGTTGCACTTGCTTCTAGTTTAATGTTTTCTGTCCTCCCCCTGCAGTAAAGAATATTCAAAATGATAAACAAGAATAAATTTGTTTCCCAAACTCTTTATTTTAAAAAGAATGGGAAGGTTTTATTTGAAAGAATTGTTTCCCTTCTAAAAACAAACAAACCACTTGTAAGTAAATTAGAGATTTAAGATGGAAATTCATTTCTTCATGATGAATAAATAGATAAATGCAATGTTAAGATAAATTAATCACTTACGTTTGTTTATTGGGAGTCTTTTACTGCTGAAAATAAAATACAGAGGATTTCTGTTCATTTAGACTTTATACTTAGAGTTTGATTGTTTTGTATTGTTGAAATAACAAATTATTTAGTAATTAGTGATGTAGAACAGGAGACTGTATTATCTCCTAGTTTCCATGGGTCAGGAGTCCAGGTATAGCAGGGTCCTCTGTTGAGGGTCTTGCCAGGCTGAAATCAAGGTGTAAGCCCAGACTGCAGTCTTGCCTGAGGCTCAGTTCTCATCCAAGCTCACTGGTTATTCCTAGAATTCAGTTTTTCATGGCTATGGGACCAAATTCTTCAGTTCCTGTAGTCTGCCCACCATTGCCTGGCATGTGACTTTCTCCACAACATGGTAGTTTGCGTATTTAAAGCCAACAGGAAAACTCTGCTGCTTTGAATCTGATCTCTGACTTCTAGCCCCTGTTTTTAAAGGACTTACCTGATGAGGTCAGGCCTACCAGAATACTCTGTTTTGATTAAAGTCCACTGATGGAGAGATTCTATCACTTTTGCCATATAACATAACCCAATCACAAGTACAATATGGGGATTTTGCCCATGCTTAGCAGGAGGAGATTATATAGAATGTATACACCAGAGGATGGGAGTCTCGGAAGCCAATTATAGCATTATGCCTAACCTTAGGGTTATTAAAGAGAACAGTGACTCTTTTGTTAAGTAAAAATCAAATCTTTCCTATGTGCCGACCATTTCTCTGGGTCATGGAAATATAAGGCTAAAATGCCCAGTTCCTGTCTATGATGAGAAACCAGCAATGAAGCACTGTTTGTAATACAGTTCAGTCGCGTAGCTGCAGTAGAGGTGTAACCAGGCCACACTGTGCAGGAGGAGAAGGCTAGGTCTGTGCAAGTTATTGTGTGTATGGGGAAGGTAAAACTACTACTGCAGTTCTTGAAACAACAAAACTTTAAAAAATTGTTTATTGAATTTCTAGGAAATAAAGTTTGATGTTGAAGATGAGGAAATTATTAAAATCCTTTTTTCTCTTTTCCCTCAGATGGTATACCTCAAGTTTACTATTTTGGCCCTTGTGGTAAATACAATGCTATGGTGCTGGAACTGCTGGGACCTAGTTTGGAAGATTTGTTTGATTTATGTGACCGAACATTTTCCCTTAAAACAGTTCTCATGATAGCTATCCAACTGGTAAGTAAAGCAGGATGATTTAAAATTGCTTCAACAGTTGTGTGGCTTTTCGGTCACATATTTATATTAAAAGTTTCAAGTTTTGTTACATTATCTTGAGAGCATTCAACCTAAAAATGTTTCTGCTTTAAATAGTATTGCCTTTTTAGGATGCATACAACTTAAAATAACTGAATCAGGTATATTTTATTTATATGAAAGAATTAATATCATATTGCTTTCATATCAGAGTGCTAGCACAATTTGAGAATTAACTTGTTTCCAGCACTTTTCACTTAGAGATGAATGCTTGAGAAAAGAGAACTTTCAGTCAGACACGTGGATTCTAAATCTTGGCCATAAATCTTAATGGCTGAGAAAAAGAAACAGACTAATGAGAGAGACTTCTAAATTACTTAAATTTCAGGGAACCTATGGGGAAACAACATAGAGGATGATTTTAAGGCAGTTTTGAAGTAAATGCCAATAGAAGTATGCCACAGAAGCCTTAAAATTGTTTTTATCCATTGACTTATTAATTCCAATTCTAAAAATTTATCTTGTTGGAAGTATTCAGATATATTTAAAGCTTTCTGTGCACAAATATTGGCTATAAAGTGGAAAATAACCCAGATGTACAGAATTAACAGGATTAGTTGAGTAAGTTGTTAATAGCCATAAAAATAGTAAAACTTGAAGTAATACATATTTTAATACAAAGTATGTAATAAAAGAAAGTTTCATGATCTGAAAAATGCTCATAATATATCATTAATTAGAAGTATAGGTCATAGAATATTGTATATGATCCAAAACTTATTAAAAAGCTAAAATGGCCTGAGTGACTATCTGTGTCCATTGCATTGTCAACCATGATTATCACTAAATGATATAATTTTAATTTTCTTGTTTGTAATGTTCTATTTTGTGACAATTTGTATAGTGAACATTATTGGAGAATGTGTAAAATAATAAAAATGTACTTCATCATTAGAGTTACATTTGAGAACTTTCTATTTTCAAGATATTTTAAAATGTTTAATACCTAAGGGGAAAAGTAAAGAAAACAAGTTACAAAAAGAAAAAAAGATATACTAAAGGGTGCTCTGTTAATTGTTTTTATTTAACAGTTTAGATTCTTTAAATTTTTTAAATATAAAAGTAAAAGTTACTTGATTATAGAAGTGATGAGGAAGAATAAATTGCAATTTTGTGAATGTCTGTTTATACTTTTGAATTCAAGATTTAGTATTAATAAAATTTTTTGACTATAATGTAGCATCATCTGAAAATATTGATTGGATCAGGCTTGCTGATATGAAAGGAATTTATAAAATTCAAACACAGTCATTTATAAGTGACCTTAATAGTAAAAGCAGGTATTTTTAATCATAATCAGACATATTTTTGAGAAACTATTTACTGATGTCATGTTACTTTTAAAGGGTTGAAACAATTTCTGTTTTTTTCTTTATGTTGTTTTTATCGTCAAAGTTATGTTGCGTCTATCATGCTTTTTTATGCTAGTCAAAGCCTCAAATCAAGTTTATCTTCTTTTTTTTTTTTTTGAATCAAGATTTCTCGCATGGAGTATGTTCATTCAAAGAACTTGATATACAGAGATGTAAAACCTGAGAACTTCTTAATAGGACGACCAGGAAATAAAACCCAACAAGTTATTCATATTATAGATTTTGGTTTGGCAAAGGAATATATTGATCCAGAGACAAAGAAACACATACCATACAGAGAACACAAGAGCCTTACAGGAACAGCTAGATATATGAGCATAAATACACATTTAGGAAAAGGTATGTGTACCTTTTGTTTCAATTCAGTAACTATGCTAACAGTGTGAGTTTTTGTTTGTTGTTATGGTTTAGTTTTTGTAGGTTATGATTGCTTTTATTACAATTTATATTTATCACATCTAGTGAGAGTTTATATTTAATAAAATATTTTAAAAATAAGTTGCTCTAGAGTAAATGAGTGGCAGATATCCTTGCATTCACTATGTCTTTTTTAATATAACTTTAAATGTTCAACTTTGATATAGAGTGTTGATTTGATTACTTCTGTTAAAGGATATGAAAGAATACGTAATTCTAATTGAATTTAGTGTATGTATAGGTTTTTGGCTGAGACTGGAGTTCTTTGATACAATTAGCCAGAGAGGTAGCAAACTGCCTAATACATTTAATGCTAAGAGTACATACCGTAATGGTACTGTTTATTATGTACTAGCTATATGACTTCGGTTTCCATTTTGTAAAAACGATAAAATAATATTAACCTCACAGGGTTTCTCATAGCTTTTTTTTTCCTGATCCGGGACCACACATTTTATTTATTTGTCATGTGTCTTTAGTTTCTTTTTTTCTGAAACATATTCTTGCCTTTCTTTATGGTTCTTGACTTTAATATTTTTGTGGAGTACAGACTATTTTGTAGAATGCGCTCAGTATATGATTATCTGATATTTTTTCATGATTATCTTTAGGTATGTATTTTTAGCACAAATACCATAAAAGCAATGTGTTCTCAGAACATCAAGTCAGGAGGTACATGATGTCACTTGGTTCCAAGTAGCTTTGATGATTTGTTTGGGGTAGTGTGTGCTAAATTTCTCCACTTAAAATTTTTTATTTTCCCTTTGTAGTTAGTTTGTAAATAGATTTTGAGATTATGTAAATATGTTGTTCTGCATCAAACTTTTACCCAATAGATTTAGCATCAATTTAGCACTGATGATTTTCTAATTCTATCCATTATGTAATTAGTTGGTATTCTAATGTAAAAAAGGTTTCCCTTCCTCCATTTACTGACTTGTATCAGTATGTACTCATGAATTCTTACTGAATATAAGTATCCAGCCATATAATATGAAAAATAGAGACATTTACTGAAGAAGATACAAGATAAAAGAAACATTGTACATAGGACATTGACCCCTCAGTCCCCTTCTGTCCCCTTGGGACCTCACATAGTTCTCCCAGTCCCCATCAGCTACCCCATTGTGTTTTCCTGAATCTCATTGATGGTCTGAAATCTCTTCCCTTTCAAAGGTGATTTACGTTTTGGAAAAAGCCAGAAGTCACAGGGTGCTAGTTCTGGGCTGTAGAGGGGCTGAGTTACCTGGGTGATTTGATGTTTCACCAAAAAGCTGTGCATGAGTGGGTGTGTGTTGTTGTGATGAAGCTGCCAAGGGTCACTTGCCCATAGCTGTGACCTTCTGATCATCCAAGTAGTTTCCATGGAGGAATGTTCAAGCTTAATGCAAAATTTGATGCAAATTTGTTGCTCTACTTGCTCAGTCATTTTGAATGTGGTGACCACTTAATTTACATGGCTCATTCAACAGGATTTACTCCCCCCTCCCACTGACTAGTACAATGAAGTCACCATGGTTCACACATTTTCATTCCAGCTCACTCTCCTTGGCTGCCAGGTTGCATTGATGTCACTCAAACTCTCTGCGTGTTGACAATGGCTGGACTTTTTCTGGACAGACCTTTTATTTCCTACTTCTGCTGCAGAAAGGGCCTAGAAGCAACAACATTATAGTAGGAATAAACATACCTAGTGCCCAGATCTTGGGTTTTACATACCATTATCCAATAAAAGAACCAGGGCTTATTGGAGAAATGTCTGTTTTGGGGCTAGAGCAGAAAAAATACAAGATGAACGTGAAACAACTTGTTGCACCAGAAAGTAAAGCAGTTCTCATGAGAACTGAATCATCAGAAAACGCTAAAGTACAGAGGACCGAACTTGATGGAGCAACCAGTGGCCAAATCTGGCACAATTTGAGCATCAAATTAAATAATTATAGCATTGCACTATAATATATTTAATAAGATAGCCCTGGCTGGGAAGCTAAGTTGGTTAAAGCGTCATCCTGATATAACAAGGTTGCAGGTTCAATCCCTGGTCAGGGCACTGACAAGAATTAATAAATTCTTAATAAATAAGTGGAAAAACAAATCTCTCAATTTTTCTCTCTGTTTCTCTATCTTCCTCCCTCCCTCTCTTCCATGAGTACTCTCTCTCTAAAATCAATAAATAAAATGCTTTTATAATCCAGCAGTTATTAATAGAATGAGAACAATTTCCAAAAACATTATATTAGTTAGTAGGGGTGGTAGATGCTGTTGAGTGGGCATGTGTACTGTGTGGCCATCACATTCAAAATGACCGAGCGAGTATAGCAACAAATTTGCATCAAATTTTTCATTAAGCTTAAACATTCTTCCACAGAAACTATTTGGATGATTCAGAGAGCTTCAGTCATGACAACATGCCCACTCATCATCACATCTCGTGCAGAGGTTTTTGGCAAAACATTATTAAATCACCCAGGTGACTCAGCCCTCCTGGAGCCTGGAAATGACACCCTGCAACTTAGGCTTTTCTCAAAACTAAAATCACCTTTCAAAGGGAAGAGGTTTCAGATTGTCAATGAAATTCAGGAAAATATGATGGGGCAGGTGATGACGATTGGGAGAACTGTGTGAGGTCCCAAGGTGCCTATTTTGAAGGTCACTGAGGCGTGATTGTCCTGTGTGCAATGTTTCTTGTATCTCCTATCTTCTTCAGTAAATGTATCTATTTTTCATTGTACATGGCTGGATACCTTCTGGAAAGACCTCGTATGTGTATGTGAATTTACACGTACATACTTATTTGTGTGTAGGTGCACATATATCCACAGACAAATATACCTATACATGTATATGCATATATACATTAATATCTATTACAAACCATGTGCTTTTACTGATAGTTCTAATTTCAATCTAACACCACAAAGTAGTATCTCCTCCTTTCCATACTTGTAATTCCCTTCCCTTTTCTGTATTTATTTCTTACTTTGTCAACAGTGAGAAATCTGGCTGCCACCACTCTATTTACTCATTTTTAGAAGTCTAGGATGCTAAGAATGTAGTTTCAGAATTAGTAACTGATAACACTTAGTAAAGCAAGTTTACTAGATTTGTAATATTTGTAATTCTTATTTTAATTGAGGAATTCTTTTTAAATTAGAGTAAAATTTACATTGAATAAAATGTATCACATTTGCATGTACATTTTGTGGGAATTGACAGATACACATATTTGTGTAATCCACAGCCCTCTCAAATTTAGAATATGGTTCTCACCCTTCAGATTTCCTTCTTGGTATTTCTCAGTCAATCAAGTGACTACTGATCTGATTTCTGATTTCTATCACCATAGATTAGTTTTGCTGTTTCTATTACTTCATACAAATGAAATCATTTAACTTCCTTTGCTTACTATAATATGCATGAGATTCGTTTATGTTATTGCAATATTAGGACTTTGTTCCTTGTTAAAGCTGTTAGTATTCCATTGCACAAATATTTTGTAAATTATTTATATATTCTAATGTTGATGAGCATTTTGACTATTAACAGGTTTTTTTTTTTTTTTTTGCTATTGTGAAGAAGACTGCCATGGCTTTCTTGAAAATCTTTCAGTGGGCATATGTTTTCAGTTCTTTTGAGTCAATACCTAAGGTTGGAATAGTTGGGTCATATGGTAGATATTGTTTAACTTATAGAAAGCTGCCAATCACTTCCCTAAAGCATTTTAACCATTTTCTATTTTCATCAGCAATGAATGAGAGTTTTGTTTCACATTCTTGACAAAATTTGATGTTGTCTTTTTTATTTTAGCCATTCTAATAGATACATAGAGGTATTCTATTTCTCTGTGGCTAATGATTTTGAGCCCTATTTTATGAACTTTTATTGCTCATTTGTGTAGCTTCATTTTATTATTGACTTATAGGGTTTTTAAAAATATTCTGGGTACAAGTCCTTTGCCAAATATATGCTTTGTGATTATTTTATTGTAGTCTGTGGCTTGCCTAGTCATTTTCTTAATGATGTCAGTTGATGAACAAAAGTTGTAAATATTATGTCTAATTTATCATTTTTCATTTATGATTATTACTTTTAAATCCTAAGAAATCCCCCCTCCTATGTGATGAAGATGTTTTTTTGTTTTCTTACCTAGAATTAATTTTTCACATGCAGTGAGATAGGGGGTGAGGTTCTTTCTATGATATCCTATTCTTTCCCATTGAATTGCTTTTGTGACTTTCTAAAACATTTGGTTCTTAGTGTGTTTACAGTAGTTTATTATTAAGTCATAAGCATGGTCACTTTTCATATCAGGGGAAGTTGGGCTTAAGTTTCTGCTTTTAGAATTTATCTTTGACACCTCATTTATAAGGGAGAATAGACAGGAACATAAACCAGTCATTATTTATCCGTAATCACTACTCAAATGTACAATGTATGATCATAATTTGTACAGGACCTTAGAAGTCATCCTCTAATCTAACTGCCAATTCCTGGTCCTAGTTTCAAGTCTGACTGTTTATAAGCCATATACTACATGTCATTGTTTTTGCCTGTCATTCAGAACTAAATAGCACTTGGTATCTTCCCTGACAGCTTATCTGATAGTTGGCTCATGGTATTTTTCTTTTCAGATGTCTGAAAATACCTGAAAAATGTAAATTTGCCTTTCTTTAAGAAAAGTAAGCTTCAAACATCAAGAATTATAAAGCACAAGTTGTGTTCAGGTAGTATTTGGAGGGAGTGTCTTTCAGTAGCACACTTTCCTGATAGTTTTAAAATATGATTGGGTAAATATACAACTTCAAGATTGTGTCTTTTATTAAAACCAGGCACACCTTTATTTACATGACCAGTGTTTGTGAGAATTTTTCATTTCATAGAAGTTGTTAACTGACTGTTTTATAACAGCTAACAGAGGTTCACCACCGTTTTATTGTGAGACATGAAGTCACAACTTTCTTATAGTCTAGTGTTCTTTATCATAACAGTGGTAAATATAACAGCATTCTATTTGTAGAAATGGAAAGGTGAGTCTTATGTATTTGTCTTTTAGGAAAAGCCTTCATAGCTTGGGAAATGACATTTAACTATTGTATTTATATCCTTTCACTTCTTGTTGAGGAAGAAAACAAAAAACTTCTTTGGCAAGTATTGCAAAGGACAAAAGCTTTAATCCTTACTTTTTTCCCATTTATGCAATAAAACCCTCCCTCTCAGTATTGATGTAGAACTTCGGAGTAGATGGATAATATTAATAGGGAAAGGGAAAATATTGTTTGCCTGTTGTTTCAGTTCTTAAAAAGTTAAGAATAAGCTAAAGTAATGCAAGTTTGAGTGCTAACAAGTTAAAACATTTTCTAAGTTTGAGACATCCATAAACATGGAATATTTAGTGGTGATTTGAGTTAGAGCACTTGGCTTTTTTAAGAATCAGGAATAGATAAAAAAAAAAGGAGCAGTGAAAATATGGCCTTTTAATGGTAACTGTCATTTGTGCATATACAAATACCCTTCCCTGCTTTGCCTGGACTTTGGTGATATCACAGCTATTTTTACTCATCCATTCATTCTGTGTATTCTAGGACTTCTACTCACATGAATTTTTAAATAGAGAATTTGGTTTAGAGGAATCTTTGCACAGATTTATAAGTATTTTTAAAATTTTCTTTGTGGAGACTGACGCTGCATCAGATGTTAAAAAGGA
Source organism: Tonatia bakeri (assembly GCA_004024845.1). Lineage (NCBI taxonomy): Eukaryota > Metazoa > Chordata > Mammalia > Chiroptera > Phyllostomidae > Tonatia > Tonatia bakeri. The sequence continues at coordinate 78,116 of PVIA01000456.1, read as the reverse complement.
AAAAGTTGTTCCTAATATAATAAGGAAGAATAGTGTAAAGTCACATTATGGAATTTAGCATCTTTATGCCTGTGGTATATAAATCTATTGATCTTGACTAGACAACTTATGTTCAGAAGGCAGATGTAGTGATTCACTTGTACACCCTTTTCATGCCTGCTGAAGTTACTGGTCAAGATGAAACCTCAATAAAATGATATTTGACTAATGTAGATTTCCTTGGTCTGCTTTAATGGAAGCTTTATTTATTATTGTCATGTTGAATTTTCTTTTAGTTGTGTCCTACCAGGTATCTTCTTCTTATTTTCTTTTTGAAGATATTTTTTGTCTATTGCTTTGAACCTTACTTTATAATATTCCTTTCAATCACTTTTTCATCCTGTTATATTAGTATCTTCTCTGTTGAAGCTCATTTGAAATTTAAGTACATGTTATGTATTTCTCTGTAATAAGTACTTTTGAAATAACATTGTCTTTTATTTTTTTAATTATTATTGAGTATTCATGAATAAAGAGACTAGGATTTGAAAAATACATTGCCATTTGCTTTGTGTTAATAAAAATCTTTGTTCCATAGAAGAATGGTATTTCAAGCCTTTAAGTGGTAAGTGCTCTGAATAGGAGAAAAGGAATCACAGACTTATGCTGTTCCAAAAATGTTTTCTTTCTGTGCTATCATTCTGTGATGGATTTATATAATATAATGGCTAGGTTAATTGGCCAAATTGCTGAGGCCTGCTATTTAAGCCTCCCAAACAGCCTTTTAACAGCTTAAAGATACGTGTTTACATTTTAACCGTTTAAAAATGTATTGCATGATTACTTGTTTTCTTAAACAAAGCATGATGAGCATAATTGATATTTTCTTGATGTTTTAGGTCATAATTTTCATATGATTACTATTTTTTGTGTTTATACCTTCAAAGTCAGTTAGAGAGTTCTAGGAATATACTTTTAGCTAAATAAGTTTAAAGAAAATGCACTTAAGTAGTTGTTTTTTTTTTTTAAAAATAGACATTATTTTTTAGAGCACTTTCAGATTCACAGCATAGTTAGATGGAAGGTACAGAGTTTTTTTTTTTTTTAATATCCCATGTCTCCACACATATATTATCTACATTACCTGCCAGAAGGGTACATTTTTTATAATTGGTATACATACATTGACATGTCATTGTCACCTAGTTTACTTCAGGGTTCACTCTTGGTGTCGTGTATTCTGTGGTTTTATACAAATTTATGATAACATGTATCACCATTATAGTACCATGCAGAATAGTTTCACTTCCTCCAAGCTCCATCTAATTTAGCCTTTCTCCTTCCAACCCTTGGTAACCACTGGTCTTTTTACTGTTTCCATAGTTTTTCCTTTTCCAGATTCCATATAGTTGGAATCATATAATATGTAGCCTTTCATACTGGGTTATTTCACATAGTTATATGCCTTTAAGATTCCTTTATGTTTTTCATGGCTTGATAGCTCATTTCTTTTTTGTGCTGAATAATATTGCATTGTCTGGAAGTACTGTAAGATTAATTAATCACCTCCTGAAGGACATCTTCATTGTTTCCAAGTTTTGGAATGCTGCTATAAACATCTGTGTGCGGGTTTTTGTGTGGACATAAATTTCCTACTCTTTTGGGTAAATACCAAAGACCTTAATGCTGGATTGTATGGTAAGAGTACCATTTGTTGAAAATACTTATATCTGCTTAGTTTATTGCCCTTGCTCCTTTGTCAAACATCAGTTGACTATATTTTTATATGGACCTATGTCTAGGCTATCTATTCTGTCCTTTGATCTATTTGTGTATTCTTTTGCAAACACCATGCTCTCTTGATTAACTGTAGCTGTATAGTAAGTCTTAAAGTGGTGTATATTTTAATTTATGTGGTCTTAAACTTCAATCTTGCTTACTTTTGTTGGATCCAAACATAGACGCTCAATTCATTTTTGGGAATAGCACAAAAGTAATTTAAGGTAGGAAAGGATAGTTTTGTAAAGGAACTGTGTGAGAATAACTAGATATCAATGTTGAAAAAAAAATCAGCCTAAATCCTTACCCCACACCAAAATTAAATGAAAAAAAAATGCTTCAAATGAATCATAGATTTAAATGTAAGAATCAAAACTATACAATTTCTTGAAGAAAAAGTGGGAGAAAAAAGGTTGTGACATTAGGGTAGTCAAAGATTTTCTAGATAGGACAAAAAAAGCATTAATAGTAAAATAAAAAACCTTGATAAATTGGGCTTCTTTCAAAGAACAGAAGTTTATATTTTGACATAAGCTTAATTTATCAGGGTGGGAGAAAGTATTTATAAAATTTATATGTATCTGAATATACAAGCAATTCTTACAAATTTATAATAAGACAAAGAGTAGGACTTAGTATTTGAAGAGACATTTAACAAAAAGATGTATGAATGACCAGTAACACATGAAATGATGTTCAAAAATATTACTAGTAAGATTGAAATTTAACCACAATGAGCTAACACTTCATGGCCACTAGCATGGCTAAAATTTAAAACTGACTATACTAATTGTTAAACAGGCCTGAAGCAACGGGAGCTCTCATACTTTGCTGGTTGAAATGTAAAATGGCACAACCCTTGGGAGAATATTTACCCAAGAGAAATGAAAACACATGTCCACACGAAGACTTGTACAAGAATGTTCATAACAGTTTTATTCACAATAGCCCTGAACCGGAAGCTATACAAAAAGGTCCTTAAATAGGCGAATGGATAAGTATATTGTGGTATACTATTTATTTATAAAAAATAATGAAAGGTTATCAATGCATGCAACAACATGGATGAATCTTGAAAACATTATGCTGAGGCAAAAGATAAAGACACAAGGGTCCATACTGTATGATCCCATTCATGTGAAAGTCTATTAAAGAAATCAAATTTTATATAAAGTGACAAAAAGCAGATAAGGGGTTTGATGCCAGGGGAGTGGGAGAATAACAGACAAGGGGCATAAGGAAGCCTTTTGGAGTGTTGCGAATACTTCTTGATTGTGGTGGTACTTAGGTTTGTGTATTGTAAAAGTTCATCAAAGTGTACCCTTATAATGGGTGTATTTTATTACATGTTAATTATAGTTTCATGAAAGAAGTTTCTTTTTTAGTGCTTATAAAATCTGACTGTACTTCAGAATTATCTGCTAAACTTTTTGAAATGTACATTCTTCTACCCCATGTCATACTGAAAGAATCAGTCTCTGGCATTAGACCTGCTTATTTGAGGTTTTTAAGATTCAGGGGTTTATTCTGATTCTTAGAAAGACTTCAGAAATATTTTATTTTGGCATGGCTTTTTTAATATTTCTAGAATCTCATACAATGTAATTTTAGTAATAAAAGGCATTACTGGTTTTTTTTCATGTTATTCACACTCACTTTCATTAATGGCTTTAAAAAGAAGTTTAAGTGTATTTTACTTATTTTGAAAGTTTGCTCTTTTCAACAGTATATGCTTACATTGTTATGTAGAAGAAAAAAATTCCTATTATACCCCAATTTTTTGAGTATAAGAAATGGGAAATTTAAATGTCCTGTGTAGACCTCCAATCTTATATACCCCTGATTACTATTATTTGATGCATGTTCTTTTAGTATTTTCCAATGCTTATAGAAAATGGACATATATCTGGTATTACATATTTCCAAATATTCATTTATGAATTTAAATAGCATGTGTTGAGCACCTGCTCTGTGGCAACCATTATACTAGGTCCTGAGGATAAGGAGTCAAAGAGACCTCTTGGCCTCCTGTTATTTGGTGGGAATATCTATATTGATTAAATAATAGCACAAACATTTAAAAACTGTAGCAGATGTTACAGAAGACAGTTATAGAAAGTTATGAGTTTACATAGTAAAAATCAAAAACCATTTCTGAAGCTTTAATCCTAGTTTAGGTCTCTGCTTTGAGGTTTGTTTTGTTTAAAGCATTTAGTACTACTTGGTTAGTATGATTATTCATTTGTATAAAACATCTTTCACAGGAACATCCTTTATTAATGTATTGTTCTTTTATTGTTAGTCAGCATTTTTGTGTTAATTTAAAATACTGAGAAATCTTAAGCATTTAACTTCAGGGATGAAAAACTGAAAAAAATGCACTCAGCAAATATTTATAAATAACTCCTTCAGTTTAAATCTGTGATTGTCACTCAGTTGTGTGGTATACATCATTTTGTTACTGAAACAATAATTGCTTGAAAATTATTTGTTCTAGTAGCATATTTTTGGAGGGATTATTAATGTCAGTATGTGTCAAACAAGTGTTTTTTTTAAGTATATTACACAAAATACTAATTGTGTTATTACTGAAAAGTTTGTGGGATGGAAATTTTGTGCTCATGTAAGTTTAGGAAATACAGGTTTAAATAAAGTTAAACATTTTTAGGGTTTAATATTTTGGGTTAACAAAGGATAGTGTTTTTCAGAATCTTTAATATATTACATTCTGAATTTTTAAAGATTTTATTTATTTATTTTTAGAGAGAGGGAAGGAAGGGAGAGACAGAGAGAAAAGGAACATTGATGTGTGAGAGAAACAGTGATCCATTGCCTCTTGAATACCCCACAATTGGGGACTGGGCCCACAACCCAGTCTGTGCCCTGACCAAGAATCGAACTGGTGATCTTTGCTTTGTGGGATGACACTCAAGCAGCTGAGCCAGGATGGTCAGGGCTATGATCTGAATCTTTAAGACAGAGCTATAGTACACAGTGACACTATTTGACCATGGAACCATTTCCCCCTTGCCTTATATTTCTATGAATAGATATCTAAGGAGATAAATTATTTCTCAGTAGCATCTCAAGAGACATAGTGGCATATTTTAAAGATGCATGATAATTTGAATGTAAACGCATTATTGTTTAACTAGCCATGATCTTGTTGCTTATAAGCACTAGATCTGTATTTTTATATATATATTCTGAACTTTTGGGAATTAATTGATACATAACTAAAAAATCAGTTCTTTATTTTTGCATTCTTAACTGGGAGAGGAAAGTGAAATTTTGTTTTTCTTATATTTCAGAACAAAGTAGAAGAGATGACTTAGAAGCCTTAGGTCATATGTTCATGTATTTTCTTAGAGGCAGTCTTCCTTGGCAAGGTTTAAAGGTAATTGTTTTTGTATTTCCTTATTGAATTTCATAAATTGTTAATGTATTATGATCCTGTCTTCCAAGTATTTAATTTTAAAGTTACCACTTTTATAAGTTTTTTTTGTGTTCTCCCTATTTTAGGCTGACACATTAAAAGAGCGATATCAGAAAATTGGAGATACAAAACGAGCTACCCCGATAGAAGTATTATGTGAGAATTTTCCAGGTAATGGATAATGCCACATTGATACATATGCTCATACACAGAAGACCAGAAGTGTTAGTCATTGCTGTAGTCTATAAATAGTTTTTTCATGTTTTAAAAAATTGAGCTCCAAATATGATTTTAAAATTGTCAGCATTTGATGCACAGGCCACAGGAACAATTTGTATATTTGCTTTGTTAAGATGGTATTGGTAGAAGAAAATCCCATCTTTTGTTAGTGTTGACAAATATTAGCTGAAGTTACATTTTCTTCAATGACGTACTTTTAATAAATTATATTTGCCAAAAATTACCAACTGTAAGGTTCTGGTGTATAATGTTAGTCATTTGAGTCTCGTTGTCAAACTCAAAGTAGGGATGTGATGTATGATTTATTCTAGTTTTCAAAGGACAGTAAAATATTACTACTCTTATTATATTTAGGCTAATTTTATATTGGGGAGTTTTATGAAAATAGTTTTGTTTTTATGTTAGGTTTTTGGCAACTCAAACCAACAGAAGTTTACTTAAGATTTTAAATTAACTAAGAAGAATAAAACATAAGAATAACGTGTTGCTAATGTATTAAAATACCTGATGTGATTTGTGTAATAACATTGAGTAGAAAGAGAACCAACTTGAAGATACAGGATTGAATTTATATGTCACTTTGATATTCACAGGCTCTCCTGTACAGTGCTGGCATTACTATCGTAATAATATCAGCAGTATAATCTCTGGTAGCTCTTTCTCAAGTTTGCTGCATTATTCATTGTCAGCAAACTGTGTTTTTCTTTTTTAGTGTAGAACTGACAGTTTAAGTGTAGGCAGATTGTGCAAATTTCTGCAGGAAAAATGGTGGTGCCTAAGCAAATTAACCAGATAATTTGCTAGAAAGTGGAATAGTGAGATTCAACATGTGAGGAAAGTCACTGGGTGCTACTTTTCATTGCCCATTAACGCTGTGTGTGATCCTGTTCTTATTGGTTACCATGAGTGAATTGGATCAGAAAAGCAGCTAGGTGTAACCTACCATTTCTTACTACAGTGGTATTTTTGTGTAGTCATGGTGAAACACTGTTTTTGCTCACCATTTTGCCTATTGATTTTTATGACTTTTTCATTCTGGAAAGTATGACCTTTTAAAATATATAATTCATTTGGAAATTTTAATGGCATGCATGATTGTTGATTATATGACCAATAATTAAAAGAAGAAATAAACTGAGCTTCTGTGTTATACTGAGATCTGTTGTAGATTTATTTTGCTAGGTCAGTTGGTTCAAATGCTGCACATAGCCACAATTAGGAATTTTAATCCACTATTGGTCAGTTAGTTTATGTCACTGAATCCATAGGAATCCAGTAAGCTAATGATTCAATTCCTACTGATATTTTAAATAATTTTTAAAATTTATGAGCTGACTATGGTGCCCTGTGATTAGACAATCATGCATTAAGTTGTTAATTCAAACTGTAATACTTGCTAAAGTTTTTAATCTAAAATGTTATACAATAAAAATTTTAGCATTTCTTACTGAATAATGTCTGTTAAACATCTCATTTCCCTTTTGTTCCTATTTCCTTTCCTACCTTCTTTTCTTTTTATTTAAAAATATTCATTGTAATTATATTTATAAAATTTTAAATTATAATAGAATTTCTTTTTTCTATTTTTATAATACTATGTACATTTAGATGTTTAAGTAATTTTATTACTAATGAGCATATAGAAAATTATAATCAGAATAAATTTTATTTCCTTTCTAGAAGAAATGGCAACATATCTTCGTTATGTAAGAAGGCTAGATTTTTTTGAAAAACCAGACTATGACTACCTAAGAAAGCTTTTTACTGACTTGTTTGATCGAAAAGGATACATGTTTGATTATGAATATGACTGGATTGGTAAACAGTTGGTGAGTACTCTGTGATATATAATAAAAGATTTTACTGTTTCTTTTCCACAGTATAGATTCTTCAGCTGAAAATAATTGAGAACAAATATTTTTCAGAAAGGGTTCGTTTAATTTTCTTTTTAGGAATATTTCAAGTAAAATACTACACTGCTATTTTTTGAAGTTTATAAAGACCCTACAGTTGGACTCTGCTTTTTAGAGTGTTAAGTTAGTTTGGCCTTTTCATTTCTGATTTAATTCTTAATGTCGAATATACTTTTTTGGGGGGTATAATCTAGTGATTACTTTAAAAGATCAGCTAGTTTTGTTTTATGTTTAATTAAGTCATCTTTCAAAACATTTGTAATTTAAAAATGTTTTAATTATTCTAGCAGTTTTAAGGAATCTTTTGGAATAGATTAATACTTGGATCATGTTTAGGTTTTTAAAACTGTACCTAAGTTTTCATAACTTAAAAAATTATCTTTATTATAACTTTAGGATTAGTGCTCATCACTTATAGAGATACAGCATTATATTTTTTCTTTGAAGAGATGACTTCTAAAACATCAGGTATTCTTAGTAGTATTTTTAAAATAAGAATGTGTTGCAAAATTTTCCTTATTTGTGGCTCACTGTTAAACAATTTTTACCTGTACGTAGAGCTATTGAACCCTCAGATTCCAGTATGTTTGAACAATTGACTTAAAGTAATTAATCTATATTTTTCATAAATCCAAAATGATTTGAATGTATGTGGTATCTGTGATACAAATTTAAATAAATTTTGATTCAAGTAATTTTGAATTGTATTTGAAAATTAAAAATTTTATAAGCCTCTTCTGAGAGACAGTAGGCAATTTTATTTGCTTATTTAAAAAATTGTTCCCTTAACTTTTGAAAATAATTTATTCTGTTTATATATTAGCTTTGAAAATGAGAGACATGAGCAGGTACACTTTGATTTTTGACATGAAAAAGTAACTTAAAACTAATGACAGCATTAGAAGGTCTTTGTAGATAAAAAATAAATACTTGATGAAGCATTTAAATACAGGGTCCAGCAGAAGTAACACCTGCTTGAGTGTGATTGGTAGGGTAATAACATGGGTGTAATAATTTATAGTTTTAATTTGAACATTTTACCTAAAATGTCATGTGGTGTGCTTGAGTGTAATATTCTTATGTTACAGAATTACTAGCTTACGATTTTGTAATAAAAAAGGGGTGTTTTTGTGCCAGACCCCATATTTGGAAAACAGTGTAAAGAGGAACTATCTTCTTTTTGCTCTAACCTGTCAGCTTTCGTATTTTGAGAATGATATCTTTTCTTAAGGCCTTACTTTATTCCAGTCTTTTATTTTGTCCTTGGTTCTTTTAAATAGCTAAATGTTATTAAGTAAGATTTCTGAAATAGATTGCATTGATGCCAATTGTTATTGTATTGTAGCCTACTCCAGTAGGGGCAGTTCAGCAAGATCCTGCTCTATCATCAAACAGAGAAGCACACCAACACAGAGATAAGATGCAACAATCTAAAAACCAGGTTTGCTGCCCTTTTAGATAAGAAATGTCTTAGTCTTCTTCTGTATTGCCTTCTGATGGTATATAAATGTATTTGATGTTTTATGATGCCCAGATGACTGCTTTATATGTTTGTTTGCATGTGTGTGTGAGTGTATACAAACACATCCATATACATATTAAAAGCATGAAATATATATTTTTCCTCAATAGATAAAGCAGATTATGTACACATATGCTAACAATTGAAAATGCATATTTCCTCATAATGTTCACTAATTAGTTTAATCATAAATTTATAATTTAGTGGTGTAAATTCGTATAATTTTGAGGAGCATTTGACATTTTATTAGAAGTTTTTGAGTACCCTGTTGGAATGAATTGTAATAGCAGTTGCTCTTTTGAACTACAGTCTAATTTAATACATTATTCAGTATTATTTACTGAATTTCTGATATTGGAAAGCTACTATTCTCCATGTTGCAGAAATGCAGAAGTAAAAAAAAAGCAATATAAACTATAAGAAGTGATTTTGTAATGAGTGGCTAAGAGCTCCCTCAAACTCTGCTGTCATTCGTACTTGGATATGGTTTAACCCTGGGCAAATTACTTATCTCTCAAAGCCTTAGTTTTCTCTTTCACAACAGAGAAATAATGCATTCTAATTCCTAGCGTATAGTAAGCCTTCAATAAATCTCAACTCTCATGGCTGGTATTATTGTGATCATGATTATTATAATAAATTCACAGATAACTACATTACAGAGCAGAATTAATTTCTGTTGCATGAAACGTATTCATAAAATGCCATGGAAGATCATTGGAATATGTGGAAACTATAAAGATTTTCCATGGAGAAGGTGATTTTTGAAATGAGCCTGAAGAATGAATGAAATTTTTAAAGGCAAATTAAGGAATAAGGGATTTTTAAGGAAAGTGAACAATGTAATATAGGAAGCAGAAGTTTAAAAATATAGAATTTGAGGAATAGCAAGCAGTTTAGTTTGCTTGGAGCAGAGAGTAGATTCAAGATAACACAGAATTTCTACTGAGAGTGAAGAGTTCATGTTTCCTGGGTAAGATAATTGAGGGCTGTTAAAGTTTTTGAGCAGTGTTTTCACTTTTCTCTTTTTTTGTAAAAAGAAACTTTATTGAAGCCATCTTTGACATAAAATATTTTGCTATCACCCTGAATTAAAAGTGTCTGTAGTATTTTTTATTGTAACCATTTTTAGAGAAGGATAGTACACAATCCTCTTTTTACTTTTACATCTTTTGTCCTATCAGAGTTCAAATAAAGATTAAACAAGAGATCAAAAATCAAAAGAAAGAACACAATTCATTAAAAATCATTGCAAAATAAAATGCTACATTTCAGGGATGTTTAACAGTATTCTTTAAAGTACAGCCAATTTAAAAAGTTCAGTTTTAGAATTTTGCCTTAGAAAAATTGGAACAATAAAGGGTCTTGATGTGGATGGATTCAAAATATAAATTATAACTAGTTGATATCTTGAGCACTCTGTCAAGATACTGTGTATAGAAAGAAATGTCTTAGAAGTCAAGACTCATAGCTTGTATTTTTAAATCAGAGTTAATTTCTCAAATGTACTTTGGAAGAAAATCAATAATTCATGTTCTCTGAAGATTCCCACTGGAGCTCTTAGGTATTGTAATAAGTAAAACTTCTTTTATTGCTGGAGTAAAATTTAATTTAAATATTAATATTCTAGAGTTTAACTTTTTACATGTTTCAGACATGTCTTACTAGATTGTGAGCTCACTGAAGGTGGGAATCATTATTCAGTAGTCCTGGTTGCCCTCAGTATAGGCAGTCATTTTTTTTTTTTTTTCAGGAAATTCTTTAATATAGTTTACATGTTGAATTTGAGACCTAGATATGCAAACTATCATCATAATAGAAAAGTTGTTTATCTAGAAAAAATTCTCAAATATCTGTGAAGCAGTAAACAGTTTTAAGTGGTGTGAGAAACCTATAGTTTATAATCCCAAAAGAAGAATAGTTAATTCTTTAAATGACCAAAACCTTCATTATGTCCCAAGATAAACAATTTGTAACCTAGAATCAATGGTTGAAGTTTAGTGGATCCTGATAGTTTATAAAAGTGGTGGGTGCCTGTAAATGTTTATTCTGAGGAGGGTTTGCAAAGCTTTCACTATCTTTTTTAAGAGGTCCATGACCCCTAAATGTTGCCTATTGTCCTAGGCAGCATTTAGATACTTGTCTCAATTTTAGCATCATTTTCATTCTTCCAGCCTGTTTAGATTTGATCTCACCTAATTTATTTAAGCCACAAATCTGCTAAATTCTGGTGATGAGTTCGGAGGGTTTAATGAAAAGACATTATAAAATTATTGTAATTGTTTTGATGACACATTTCTTGCCACACAGTATGTAGTTTTGCACTGTACAATTTAATTTAGGGAGCTTAGTGTCTCAATTTTTATTTTATTCACTGTGTCTGTTTGAATTTACTATCTCCTCCCCAAAGGGGTGCTCTGGCCACTGGTATTCTTAGACTCCCTTTAGATCAATGTGCTTGGCCCTCCATGGCAAGATTTTTGTGACTTTGGTTAAAAAAGAAAGAACACTGAAGGCTTTAGATCATAGGTAAAGGTGGTAAGGAGCTAGGCAGTGTTATTGGAGGAGCAGTAAGGTCTGAGTTTGAATCTCTGCTACACTCCTTGCTACCTCTGTGGTTTAGGGAAGTGTTGAACATCTCAATGTCTTTATCAGTAAATTGAGGATAGTACTAAATATCTCAGAAGGAGATAACACGCACAAAACACCTACTGCAGAACCAAACATGTCATAGAAACTTAAATATTGTTATTTCTTCCTCTTCTTTTTATTAGTGCTGTCCACATTTTCCTGAAACATAGAAATTGACCCTTTCTAATTCTGCTGGTAGATTATTATTAGTGTGTAGTTATTGCTGTGCAAATTTGCCAAGTCGTCTAAAAGCATCAAGAATTGTCAGCCTGTTTCAGAAAAATGGGTTCCTTAATTTGAACCAGATAACGAGATCAAGGAAGCCAAGAGATTCTCTCTCTCTCTCTCTCTCACACACACACACACACACACACACACACACACACTCACACACTCACACACACACAACTGTTATATAATTGCCATATTTGCATAGTATTATACATAGTACTTTTCACTTCTCAAAGAACTTTTCTGTTTTCTCATATTATTCTCATAATCAGAACAGGGTACTAACCAAGAGAGAAAAGTTTTCTAGCATCTTAAGAATAGCTATTGAAGGACTTTTTTTTTCTTATCTTGATAGAAATTGTTCCTCGACAGAAAACCAATGGGGGCCTTTATAGAAGCCCCATCTGCAGAAAATTCAGTAGATGGCTATTTGGTTCAGTCATGATTGATTTGGAGTGCTTTCTTGGGCACATCGTTTTTACCTGCCCACTTCGTTTACTTCCTTTATGAAGTTAGAGTCAGTGATATTTACAGTTTTTTTCACTTCTGAACGTCTATGGTTGTATTTTATTTTATACTTGATCATTACAGAATCATTAAATTAAAATCTCTCCACATGCAGTATCATTACATCTATGACTCAGAATAGTAAGGGTATTTTTAAATTTCCTTTTATACGTTTGTTTTCTATATTACAAGGATGAGATGTTTAACGTTTTGGGTTTTTCTTCTTTCATCCATGCCACATGCATTAAATAAATGGCAGTCGGCAGACCACAGGGCAGCTTGGGACTCCCAGCAGGCAAATCCCCACCATTTGAGAGCTCACCTTGCAGCAGACAGACATGGTGGCTCGGTACAGGTATTTTCTGATTTTTGCATGAGTGATTATTTCCCAGATTTATACAACTAACCCTTTTTTGGAACTCATGGCATGATTTCATATCCTAATGAAAAACTTGTTGCTGAACTCTCCATAATTCTATTCTTTTGTATTTAACAATAAAGTAAAATTAACATGGCCTAGAAAGACCAGCAGGAATACTAAGATTTTGCCTTTGTTCATTTTTGCAAGTACATGCAACAGTATTTAAGTAAGTCTTACAAGAGGTTAGAAAAACAAACTGTATTACTCAAAATATGTGTTAAACTTGATTTTTCTAACAGTAAACTTATCTTTTAAAATAGGTTTAAGTAATAGAATATTTTTATAAATTTTCCCTTTCATTGACATGCCTCTTTCAAACTTAAGTCAGTTAAGTAGATATATAACTTTTTTATCCTAAATATTCAGAATGTACTTTTTGATTGATTAGTTAAGTAAGCATGGCTCTAATTGTTAGAGTGGTGTATTTTGTTTGTACTTGTAGGAAATATCAGATGGAGAAAATAATTTCAAGGACAAGTATTTATTAAATATTCTCAATTTTCTGGATATTTATGGGAATGTAAAGAAGCCTCTTATTTTTGGATATGTGTTCTTTCCCTTTTCCATACACTTAGAGATAGCTACTATGTTCTGTCCTCTCTTGCCTCCTAAATTTTAGTCTTTTATATGTATGGTGGAAATAGGGAAGGATTACTGAGTCTCTTATGTCTTTTAAAATGTTGACTTAAGGTAATCTAAATGCTGGTTTAGAATGATTGAGATTATAAATGTTATTTTAATCCATTTTAATTTAGAAACTTTAAAAATTTTTGAATTTTTCTCCACATATTTCCACTTGAACAGTTTTTTATATGTATATGTTTAATCTACTGAATCTATTTTATTCTTTCTTGATTAAGTCATATAAGTTCTCATTTTTCTCACCATTAAATTTTAGAGGTAACTTACATTATATAATCAAGAATTTTTATAGGACTTCGTAGTATGTGGAACTTTCAGTCATGTATAATAGAAGTATTTGAATAGTTCTATAAAACTTTAGAGTGAGGGACTCAGAGGCAAGGTTGCCTGAATTGTAAAATTTTTAATGATCCAATTCATTTTGTTAGAAAAGTTATTTGAGTAAATTATATTTAATTTGAACCACCCAAGCTGGATTGTGTGTGTATTTGTATACATTTACATGTTCCTAAGTGTTGTATGTTATCATAGCAAGTGTCTTGCTGAGTGTTCAGGGTAATCTGTGGCAATTAAGGTACTCTTAGAAAGCTTTCCTACCACTTTTGTACTGTTACCAGGAAGACTTACCTTCTTCTTGTGTTATGGAAGTCCCAAAGGTGGCTTATGGGATCTCTATGGACTATCAAAGAGAGAATGACTTTGGTTATATTGGCTCATTACTTCAGCACTTTATATTCTATTTTTTCTCATGTTTTCAAAGAGATATTTTAACTCTGCTCATTTCTCATAATCTCTTTAAAACTGTCTGCCTGTAGAGATTACATCTGGCTTCCTTCTATTATTCAATAAGTGATCAATTTTACTTACTAGAACTCTAATAATACATAGGTAAAACAATAAATATTACATTATATTCATTAACTTCCAGAATATATTTTACAGCATTAGCTAACCTGATATGATGGACATTAAACAACTTTTAATGTCAGGAAAAATTTACTAGTAGCCTAAGTAAGATCATGCCTGAATCTTCCCCCATCCCACAATATTGGATACATTTATAATTTATATCCTACCCACTTCAGATTTTGAAAAATTATAATATGACACTTGTATAATTGGATTAATGAAATTGTAATTTAAGACTAATAAGAAGAGGAAAGAAGAGTGCCTGAAATCTAAGCTAATATGATTTTTATAACAATAATTGAATACTGTATTTGATTCTGAATGCATGAAGAAAAGAGTATAGTGTGTTTTGTCATTCTCATTGTCTGATAAAAGGAAGGAAGAACTCAAGAGAGAAAAACCTCTCTACTATTACAAGAGAGTATAAGGAAGAGTTGCCTTGAGGTTCTTTGTGTGATGGCCATTAAACCAACTTTTGGACAAAGTTTAAGTCATTGACTTGAAGAAATTATCTGCAACAAATACATGAAGGGCATATATCATCAGATAATTTATCAGGGAAGATTTCCATAATAAGTGAATAGCTATCTGGTAACAAAGTGTGGTACTAGTTTAGGATATTCAGAAGCAGAATCAGTGGTAACTAAATCAGTAACCATCAGTAGTAACTAAAACGTGCCATTTTGGTACTGTGGCATTCATCCTTTATCTGTGAGGTATAATTGACATATAACATTAGCTTCGAGTATACAGCAAAATGATTTGATGTTTATATATATGGAGAGATGGCAATAGTAAGTATAGTTGTCATAGGTCATCATACAAAGTTACAAATTTTTTCCTTGAATGAGAACTTTTAAGATTTACTCACTTGACAACTTTCAGTATTTTTACTATAGTCACCAAGCTGTGCATTACACCCCCATGACTGACTTATTTTATTACTGGAAGTTTGTACTATCACTGCTCTCTTTTCCATGGAACTGATGAGAGTTGCTTTCAATGTGTCACCACTAAGGTGGTTCCAGTTGACATGTAAGATGAAACCTCTTGGCATTTTGATCTACAGAAGGATCTTCAGATATTCTTTTTTTCAGATGTGCTTTTATTAGGAACTGAATTGTGGACTGTAAATTTGTGCTCCTTGTCTTTCTGGAATTGTTATATACAGGCAATACTAAACAGAATAGTCTATTGCCTTTACAAATTAAGAAACTTGACTGGTATTTTTATTCATCTCTAGGAATTGAAGTGTAGAGGTATAGCCAAAAGAAAGCATTGTCAAATGCTATCATTTTAGTGTGATTACATTAATTTACTGACCTAGAAGGATATAGCTATACATTTAAGAAACTTTTCAGACTCAAGAGACTTAGAATAATATTCAGATATCTGAGAACTTTATTTTGAATATGTTCTTGACTATTGTATGTACTTTGAAAAAGCTCCTAGACGAATCAAATGCGACCTTCTCTGCTCCTCTTAGAATCATCGGTGATAAATATGGGTGAGAAACTGAGACCCATACCACTCTCAGTTTCTGGTCATTCATTATTTAGCAAATACATATAAATGTCTACTAGGGGTGAGGCACTGTGTTAGATTCTCGGAATAAAAGGAAGAATAACAGATATAATGTGGTACCTCTTCCCAAGGAACTTTTCAGTCAGTGGAAAGGCTAATGAACAAGCATTGTGATAAGTGAAGAAAGCTTAAGGGGGAGAGTGAGATATTGAGCAACTGAATGAAATTCAGTCCAGCTGGTATGTACTGAGGAAGGAGACTGAAGGGTAGGCAGGAGGTAAGTCATGAAGGCTCCTAACAGTTCTTGTTATTTAATTTGGACTTTATTCTGAGGATATTAGCTAGCTATAAGGAGAATTAGATAGGATACTAACTTGATTATATGAGTGTTTTCTAAAGATTTCTGTTGCTGGAGACAAGATTAAAGGGAGACAAGCCTAAGGCAGGGACATAGCTATCGAGACTGTAGCTGAGGAAAAACGATGGGTCGTGGAGATGAAAAATAAAAGGACGTGAAAGATAATTAGAAGACATAATTTAGTTGGATATGGGGGCTGAGTGGAAAGGAAGGGATCAGTTTCTCTTTTGGACGTGTTTCTACCTGGCATATCGGGGTCTCCAAAATTAAGTTTAAAAAGGTACTACTGGCAGGAGATACTGCTAATCTCTAATTCCACTGTAGCACAACCCCACTGAGCTCAAAGCTAACTGTAGATCTGATCCTATAAAGCTGAGAGGTAATTGCAAGCAGAGGGAAGAAGATAATATTAAGGATACTAACTACTGAAAAACTACGTTACAAGGTATGGTGTACTTCCTGATTGTTTAGAACCCTGTAGTTCTATAGCTTTTGGTTTGCACTTAAAAAAAATTATTTATTTATTTATTTATTTATTTATTATTTATTAGAGAGAAGAGAAGGGAGGGAGAAGGAGGGAGAGAAACATCGATGTGAGAGAGAAACACCAGTCAGTTGCCTCTCACACACACTTTGGCTGGGGGCCAAACTTGCAACCCAGGCATGTGCTTTGACCGGGAATTGAACCAACTTTGCTTTGCAGGTTGATGCCCAACCAACTGAGTCACACCAGTCAGGGCACCTTTGGTCTGCATTTAAGGAAAAATGTAACTGAGCACTTAGGGAAGAAAGGGCAGGATCACAAACGGTACCAGTGTGTTGGGCAGCCAGGCACTGTTGATGAAAATAAAAGAATAACATTAATAAGCAGTCTGATATTTTATTCAATACATCTTCAGAAACAAAAACAGGTGATGATAACAAAAAGAATTAGGCAAATGTATCTTGAAATGGTAAGAAAACGTATGTAGTTAAAAGTCAGAGGAGTAGTAGATGCATTATTTTCAGTCAGTTCTTTATTATGCTAATGTTTAACATTGACCTTTCTGAAACATTTCAAATAGTTTCAGTTTTCTCTGTCAAGTGTTCAAAAAGGTACTAACAAGGAAAAAAGTTGAATGAGTAGTGCAATCATATCTTTCTATTCATAGTTTTCTGGGGTACTGAAATTTGCAAAAGAGGTGGAAGGAGAGTATAGTAGTCCCCCATTCCTTAGGGGGAGACATTCCAAACCCCCAGGGGGTGCTTGAAACCATTATAGTACCGACCCTACATACACTACTTTTTTCCCTGTACATAGAGATCTATGATAAAGTTTAATTTATAACTTAGGCACAGTAAGAGATTAACAACATAACTAATAGTAAGATAGAGCCATTATAATATGCTCTTAATAAAAAGCTATGTGAATGTGGTTTCTCTCAAAATATTGTATTGTACTCTCTTCACCTTTTCACGTAAAGGAAGCACTTTACAACCTCTCTTTGGCATGTTCATATTACCAGCATCACTACTCTTGTGCTTTGGGGCCATTATCAGGTAAAATAAGGGTTACTTAAATGCAAGCATTGGGATATTGAAATAGCTAAGTGACTAAACAGGTGGGTAATATACACAATGTGAATATGCTGGAAAAGGGATGATTTGTGTCCTGCGTGGACATACAGGATGGCAGGAGATTTTATCATGCTACTCAGAATGGCAAACAATTTAAAACTCCTGAATTGTTTATTTCTTGAATATTCCATTTCATATTTTCAGACCATGTTAACTGAAACGGTGGAAAGCAAAACCATGGATAAGGGGGAGACAACTGTAGTTACATGCTTTTATTACATAAGTAATTTCCAGCTCATCTCCATTAGGTTTAGTTTAGGAAATTCCTTGTCTGGTTTTCATTGGGGTAAATCAGCATTGTGAATTTATTTTGATATCCTTTTTAAAGATTTTTTTAAAGATTTTATTTATTTATTTTTAGAGAGGAAAGGGAGGGAGAAAGAGAGAGAGAGAAACATCAATATGCGGTTGCTGGGGGCTGTGGCCTGCAATCCAGGCATGTGCCCTGACTGGGAATCGAACCTGCGATGCTTTGATTCGCAGCCCACGCTCAATCCACTGAGCTACACCAGCCAGGGCTGATATCCTTTTATAGTAACAGTTACAGTAACATCTTGAAGGATAGGAATACTACAAGAATATTATGTTCTGCTTAATACTTTCATAAGTGAAGGTTAGACTGAAAATCTGTTTTGGTTTATATTTGTTGAAAGACAATGAATGAGAATGTTTTATGTCTTCAGGTCATCAGTTGGGATATCAGGAATATTATAACTGTAGCTATAGTTTTTAGAATATGTAAGAAAGTTGTTTTTTTATAGTATATGTGCACAGATCTAATAAAGTTTTTGGAAATTACTCTTTTAACTATATCTTATTTATTAGTGTGATTTCTTACATAGATGACTTTTAGAAAAGCTGAGTCGATAAGTAAAGTGTTTTACTCTTTCTAATGTATTTTTTGGATAGATGGAGATCTGGTTAAATAATATATTGAGCCTCTACTGAACACTTGGTAATATGCTTATAAGAATGCAGATAGAAAATTAGTATAATAATTTGTATGACTTCATTACATTTGGGAAGTATATTAGTTGGACTTTTCAAATCATTGACTAAAAAGATATCATGTGTTATCTTTGTACTCAAAGTCTATGGAGAATGACTTCTTTTGGAAGTAGTTTGGGCAGGCAGCTATTGAATGAATCATCATTTTCTCCCCCATGTAGCTGCAGGCTGTTTCTCTACCCCCTTCCCTTAAACTCTGATACAGTAATAATAAAACTGCAGTCTGGTTGCCTTTTTTTTTTTTAACTCTTAAAATGAGAACCACACTGTTTCTTTCCAGAGTGAGAATGTCAGAAATTTAAAAACAGCAATAACAAAAACACCCTGTAAAATGCCTGAATTATTTTTTGAAATGTAAGCACAAGCTTCTGTTGTTTTTATATGAATTTTCATTAAAGAAATCATCCTGATGAATACTAACATTTTAGAAACTTCAATGTTCTAGTTGGAGTTATAGTTCTGGAAATATCACATAAATGGAATCATTCTT
This sequence comes from Tonatia bakeri, assembly GCA_004024845.1. Classification (NCBI taxonomy): domain Eukaryota; kingdom Metazoa; phylum Chordata; class Mammalia; order Chiroptera; family Phyllostomidae; genus Tonatia; species Tonatia bakeri. The sequence goes on along the minus strand of PVIA01000456.1, from coordinate 58,909 downwards.
TTGAATTTGGCTTATAAAAATTATGTGTATATTTTTTAATTGTTTGATTTAGGTTTTCAGGAATATAATGATACATTATTTTTAATATTGTCTTTGTTTCTTATTTATAAAATCCCTTTGCAAAAAGACCACTAGTTTTCTTAAGTCAAAACAGTTTTAATGCCATAATATACTCTCACGTCAATGGTGTTAAATAGGCCACCTGTACAGAAGAGCTCTGTTACCACATTGATTCTTTTCTGACCCTGGGATATTGGCCTTTACTCCAAGGGTTAGGGAATCTGGGAAGCCCAGGAAAAATTACATTTGAAGGTCACATAAAGGAAGATGTTACTCTTTTTGATCTGGTTCTGGTCAACAAGGTAGAATGGGATTTGAAACATTTTAGTAAAATAAGTTTATTGAAGGTATGACTTTGTGTGAACTTAAGTAAATCAGATTATGTAATTACAATGCATATATAGTTGCTGTTTGCTGGATATTTAGGATACCTGAGTTTTAAATTTTCAGTTATGCTCCTTAAAGTAAAGGAATACACATTAGAGGAGCTGCCTATAGTTCGAGGTTGGGGCCTTCCAGGTAGCTCTCTAAGGCCCCTGAACAAAAAGGAAGAAAAGATGTTTGAATATTATGTTGCAGGAACAGCAGTGGAAATTGTTCAGTGAACTGTCTTGATTATCAACTGCATTCAAGGTACTTTGCTAGTTAAAGGTAGTAGAGAATCCAAAAGTATAAGAATTCTGTTTTATTGCTTTCCAGCTCCTTTCTAATTCAATGTAGGGGCTCTGACATTTAAAAAATTAAGAATAAAGAACCAAAATATGCTTGCGAATTAGAACAAAATAATTATTTTAAAATATTTTTAGAATGAGGGAAAAATGAAGAGAAAAAAATCAACACAGAATTTATAGAGTGACAGAAAGGAGGAGGCAGGTGCCCCAGAAGCAGAGAGGCAGACTTAGACATAGTTCTCTTCTCCTTGGGTGGTCTTTAAAGATGATCAAAGGAGATTTGTGTGTTTTCAGCTGTAGGCACAAGTGCAGTGTTCATTTCTAAGTACTTATTCCACATAGGATATAGGAAGCTGAACTTCCATAATTCTTGAATTAATTCAGGCATATTGGTTGATTTCTAGTTACTTTCTTTCCTTAAGGTGGGGAAGAGAGGGACCTATTTCTTTACACTGGAAAATCAGATCCACAAGAGCTGGGATGATTGTCTTGTTTACTATGGTATTCCAAGTTCCTATAACAATGCTTGGCATGTTGTACCTCTCAATAAGAGCTTTTAAATGAATTCAGTTTTAGAAATACGGGATTCTGTAAATAATACTCTTTAGTCTAGTAGTCAACTGTCAATTTTGGTGCCCAGGCCTTTGATATGTTAACATTTTTTTTTTCTCATAAAAAGATCAGGTAGGGAAGATGATTCTTAGATTTTGAGTCGGAAGGTCTGAGAATATGGTAGGGCTTTAATAAAAGTTGGAAATACAGGAAGAATAACAAATTTAAGAGAGTATGATACATTTTGGTTTTGGAAATAATGAATTTGAGGTGGCAAACTTGGTTAGGCTCAGGGGATCCTTTATATAGAGGTGATAGTTGAAGCCATGATTGTAGATGAAACTGACAGTAATAATGATGGTGGCCATTTATCGAGTTCTTTAATATATGCCAGTCACTGTACTTTATATATTGATTTCATTTTATCCTTACATCAACCTTGGTAAATAGATTCTGTTTGCCATTTCATGGTTGAGACTACTGAGATTTAGCAAGATAAGCTATCTTTCCCAGGATTGTGTAGCTGATAGGTGGTAGAGCTAGGTTTTGAATCTAGACCCATTTTACTCCAAAGTCATCAGCTGATGCCAAGTGATAAGAAACGTACAGGAAAATGAGGATTGAACAAAGATCACTGAATATATTTTGTAGGAGTCACTGGTAATTTTTAAGAAAACTCTTAAAGTTCTGGTGTAGGAAAGGAGTACATGTTACAAGGAATTAAGGAATAAATGAAGAGAAAATTTTATAAAAATTAAAATGGGAAGTTAAGACTTGTTTTCGAGAAATTTTGGGAAAAACAAGAAATGGTGACTTTGTAGGACCAAGCAAATTTGGGAGTTTTCTTAGGGTTTTTATCTTGTTCTACAATTTCATGCATGGATGCATGCATGCATTTATTTCAACAAATATTTATTTAGTTCCTACTCTGCACCAGCTATATATGGAGATATAGCAAGAAACAATGCAAGGATCTTGCTGTCACAGAGCTTAATTTTAATGGATAAAATCAAATAGAAAAACGCCAACATGGATAAATGCTATACAAAGAGTTAAAAATAGAATATGACATGCAAGAGAGGGTCTGCATGGAAGTTTTAGATTGTATGATAGAAAGCCTTGATTTAGAGAATCTAAAAGATAAGAAGATAGTCAATAAGCAGGAAGAAAATTCAGGCAGTGAGAATAGTGCCAAGGCCTTATCGAAGTAGGAGTAAGCTTGACAATCTTACATGGAGGCTATTGAGCAAAGGGAAAGCAGTATGATGTCAAAGAGGTAGGCAGGATTCAGATTTTTTATGGGTCTTTTTAAATTGGTGTAAAGACTATGGGTCTTTATTCTACATGAAGTGGGATGTCAGACACTTCAAGAATTTTAAGCAGGGAATTATACATGATCTACTTCACATCTTAGGAGGAGAACCCTGGTTGATGTGTGGTTAATAGATTAATGAGGGAGGGCATACATGTAAAAAAGCAGAAGACTGGTTAATAGGTTTTTGCTCTTACACACAAGATAATGGTGGCTTGGACTGGACTCCTAGTAATAAAGTGGGGAGAGAACTGATTAGATTTGGAATGTGTTCTGGGGGAGGATAGAAAAGAACCTCCTGATCCATTAGATATGGATTTCAGTCAAAGAGAGGAATCACAGTGACTCCTGGATTTGGGCCTTGAAGAGCTCGGCAAATGAATGGGCAGTATAAGAGGGAGACTTGAGCATGATTACATTGAAATGAAAGACTCATTGAAAGAAGCAATACTGATGTTCGCAAGGGACATAATTGGTGATGAAGCCAGATACCAAAACAGTGAGCACACAAGAGGAAAGCAATTAAGAGAAAAATGTAGTAGTTAGTCTAAAAACGTAAGGGAAGGAGACAGAAGACAGAAATTTCAAGATCAAAAGGAAGTTGTAAAGCAAATATTGAACAACCTTGATCTTTAACAAAATGCTAGACCTATTACTGTGTTCAGTTATGAACAACTCCGTATTTTATGTTCCTCATATTAACTTTCTAATTTAAATATTTTAGCTTAATTATGTTTATCATTGTATAAACTGTTACTTTGTATATATACAGTTTTTTGTTTGTTTGTTTTTACAGGTTGTAAGTTCTACAAATGGAGAGTTAAACACAGATGACCCTACTGCGGGACGTTCAAATGCACCCATCACAGCCCCTACGGAAGTAGAAGTGATGGATGAAACCAAGTATGTATTCACTTTGCTTGTTTTAGAAACTTTGTTCTTAAACAGTGCATGTTTGAGATTTATAGCCATATATAATTATTGCAGGAATTTTTTTCAAGGAATAGGTGCATGTGAAATAACTCATATATTTAATTGATTTTAATCACTAAGTTTAGAATAGTGCTATTTTAATAAATATCTTAATAATACAAAAATAGTTATTTAAGAACTATGATGAAATTCTTATTTAGAATCAACAGCATATTTTTAGCTACTTATTTTTAGAAGTGTTGATGCATGAAAGTTGCTGCTATATTATAGATGCTTATTTTTTCTGTAAGCATAAGAATATATAATTTTTATTTAGAGTATTCTGCATGCATTAATACTAGTTTTAATTTAGTTTTTGTGAATGTAAATTACAATAATGCTGCTTGGAAAAAATTAAGCATGAAAAACTGTGATAATTTCAATGTGGGCTGTTTCTGATGATCTCTTTCTCTCTCTTTTTTTCCTTGTATTTTTTTTTCTTTTTGTGAATAGCTGCCAGAAAGTGTTGAACATGTGGTGAGTTCCCAAGTGTAGGCAGGCAGAAATAGCTCCGTTGACTATAATTTAAAAGATGTAGCACCATATTGTGTTTTTTAAAAACATATCTTTCAACATAAACATTATAATTTGTTAAAGTTGTTAAAAAATATTTGATATCGTTTACATTAGCTCTGAAAAGCAAGAAATAATTGTTTGAGGAGCTCTTTTGCCTGCTGCAACTTTTGCTTCAAGTAATATAGATTTGGGGGCACTTTTTAATTGAGTAGACACACCAACCCTGCTTGTGCTTGTGTGTTTGCTTTTTAATACAGAGGCTCTATTTGCTACTTTAGACAGAAAGGCAGACTTTTGAGATAAACTTGCTCTTTTTCCTGTTTGTAATTGTTAAGTACACATAGTAAACCCCTTATCCCAACCCCAATATTATCACTAAAACAGTACTTCATTTATTAACTAATACTGCTATAGTAACATATAGTATATATTGATAAATTTCATGATAAACTACAGTTGAAAGGCCATTATGAATATCCTCATCTAAATATTTTCTGCTTATTGAAGATATTGTCAAAGATAATGTTTCTAGTAGTTGAAGTAATGTTGAATTTAACCATTGCTGACATTTGCCTTTAGTATTATGCCATGTCTAAAATACTTCTCAGTTTCTGGACAATTTTTGAGTTAGCCTTGGAGTGAATAAAGAAAGTTGCTTAGATTAATAAATTTTGGAAAGTTCTGACCATATCCAAAAGGAACCTTATATATTTTCCAAAATAATTCTCCTTTGCTAGCTGCATGATGAGGAAATTTTTGCGGGTATTTCTTTTTAAAGAACAGTGATCAAGTATCCATTTTAATCACTTTTGACTCTGGGATTTATTGACAGTATGATTTACTTTAGTGGATTGAAGGATATAATTAGTCAACTATGTCTTTGTGCATTTTATGTCAAAAATAAAAACAGTTTCTGCTCATTTCTGCAATGTTGAGCACAGTTACAGAAGTAGGGTAGCAGTGTGGCAGATTAGAATGTATGTGTCCTTTGCAATTATACAGCTTGTAGAATCCTACGTCTCCCATATTGTTGTTACCTTCCTCAGGCTTGTTTCTTTTTCTGTAAAATGAGGCTAATAATACCTACCTCATGGGTTTAAGAAAGTTAAATGTGATTAAAAAAGCTGGTATTTTGGCAGATGGCAAGTACTCAGTAGTTGTTATCACCCCTTTTTATCTCTCTGCTTCCTGTTGCCTGTGGCCTTTCTCATCTGTGTTCTTCCAAGGCTGTGCTTCTTCTAACATTGTCCCATATTTTTCTTTCCTTACTCACAACTCTTCACTGAAACTGGCTGTTGTGTGTCCACATCCTCCTAGGTACCTGTTTTTAACAAAATCTATTACATTTTTCCATTTGTTTATTCAACAGTGACACTGCTTGGTTTTCAGAAGTATCTGATACTACCCTTGCCCTTAAGTAGATTACACCACTAGGGAAGATGACAGTTGTATTAGCATGTATCATTATATGATAAGTACTATGAAAAAGGTATATAGAGGAGGATTGCTTACTGACAGGATGATCAGGGAATGCTTTATGGAGGCGGCTTTGAAGAATGGCATAGTAATTTACTTAGTTGAGATGGGCGTGGGTGTATGTTTATAGGTTTGGGTTTCTTTAGGTAGGCGTCGGAAGATGAGAATAAAGGAAGTAAATGGTAGCAAGGTTACTCCTAAGGAAAGGTTCTCTGGTGCTTGGAGCATTAAGTCTAAATTGCTTGGCATAGCACCAATGCCCTTCATGTCTTCCATAGTCTGGTCCCAGCCTTTCCCAGCTCCAGTTTTCATTCTGAAACCTATCTTCTGTTGCTTCCATTCTGCCGTCCATATATTATTCTCTTCATCAATTTCTCACTTCTAGAAATGTCTTGAATTTCTTGAAAACAAGGCCTTTTTCATTTTCAGATCCCCAATGCATAAAAGAGTATAGTTAATAAATTATTACTAAATAATTGATTATAAATAATGTGGTATATCCATATAATACACTACTAATTGACAATATAAAACATGAAATTAAACACATTATGCTAAGTGAAAGAAGCAGATACAAAAGCCTAAATATTATATAATTGTATTTATATGAAATACCTAGAATGTGCAAATATATAGAAACAGAAAGTAGACAGTGATTGCCTAGGGCAGGGAAGAGGAGGATGGGCGTGACTGCTAATAGGCAGCGTGGTTTCTTTATAGGGTGATGAAAATGTTTTAAAATTACATAGTGGTGATTATGGCTACAATATATAAAAACCACTGACTTGTACACTTTAAAAGGGTGAATTTTATAATATGTGAAGCATATCTTAATAAAACAGTGATGTTTTTTAAGATTTTATTTACTTATTTTTAGAGAGATGGGAAAGGAGGGAAGAAGAGAAGGAGTGAGACAGTGATTGGTTGTCTCTCACTGGGGACCTGTCCCCAACCCAGGAATGTGTCCTGACTGAGAGTCAAAATGGCAACCTCACAGTTCACAGGCTGGCGCTCAGTCCACTCAGCCACACCAGCCAGGGTTAAAGCAGCAATTTTTTAAAAAATGGATAGCAATCCATGAATTCAGTAAAGCTTTATTCCAGATAGGTTATAGAAATCCTCAGAACTTTCCTAACTTCATTAGTTGAACACTCTGAACATAAAATTTTGTCTTTCCTTTAATCAGGTTTATTCTTACATTCCTACAAGTTTACTATTGCATTCCTCATATCCTTTTAGTCTGTGATTAAGAAATTGTGAGCATGATTTCTTTTTCTAAACTGCATCTTATGCTTTACTTTTCTCTTCCACTATTTTATAAGTAGCTAGGAACCTGCTTAGAATTTTCTTTCAGAAATTGTTCCCAACTTCTCTCTCTTTTTACCTATGATTGGCAGAGATTGCCTCGCTCCATCTCATTAATTAGAATGTATTTCATAATGGATATTTTAGAGTCTTAAGTTTTCTAGACTAGTATCTCATGGGGTAGATACATTTCTGAATGATGGAAAATATTCTGTTCCCCCAAGAACAAAGTGACTCTTTCATTAGTAATGAGATTTTGCCTTTATTACTGTAGCTGAGACTCTTTTTCAAGGCAAGTGATATAAATAACAACACCCTTGTCATTCCTTGTAGGAATTAAAACAAGGCTTCCTTTAGTTTTGTTATAGAGTTTTTATGTAGTGTGAAACCATTATTTTTCTTTGTTTCTCTTTCCCCTTTCTAATATTTGATGAATAGTTATTGTGTGTTTGTTAATAGATAATTATGAAGAGAAATCCAGGCCTTTATGTTTCGTTAGAGAAGATAGTAAGTGTGACAGTAACTTTTACATAGTGGTTCTCCACTCTGGCTTCATTTCACAATCTCCTGGGGAGTTTTAAAAACATGATACTACTTAGGCTGCACTATCAGAATTTCTGATTTAAGTGGCCTGTGGTGGGCTCTGTTTACCAACATTTTAAAAAGCTACTAAGCCTATTCTGAGGAATAGCCAGCATTGAGAATTATTGGTCTCTCCGGGACTAGCACTTTAGAATATAATGTTGCTGTAGTTCAGAGGCGGCAGCACTCACTCACTTGTAGCTGAGAAGAGAAGTCTTCATGGGTAAGGGTGTGTTTGGACTAAAGATAAGTATGATTTGGCAAAGTTGATGCATAGCAGTCAGAGAACAGAGGTTGAACAGCAACGTAGAGCAAGAAAAGAGTGGGGCAAGTCTGAGGAGTAACCCATGTGGCTGTATAGTGTGCTGGTATGTTAATGGGAACTGGGATGAATAGGGTAAGTGTCCAGTCTTAAAGGAACTTAATAGCCAGGTTAAAAGAAAATTGGACATTTTTTTCAGTGCAAGAATGAAAGCTGTGTGTTTTAAGCCAAGATATGGTATAATTAGATTGAACCTTAGGAAAATTAATTTGGCAACAGTTTCAGGGCTTGGGTCACTTCCTGGGATTCATCAGGTTGCAGAAAATCTTCCCTCCTTCCCTGCATAGTTTAGGCTGCCCGAAAAGGAAGCCTAACAGATGATGAAACTTTGCGAGTGGAAATAGGTCGGAACCAAATTTTAAGATCTGTGTGGACTTCATGCTGTAGTGTAGAACCATTGCTGAGATTTAAGAGAAAAAGCGCTCGGCTATACAGGATTGGGCAAAAGTAGGCTTACATATGGAAAATAACACAATAATTAATAAATAATAATACAAGAATGAATTCTGTGTTTTGCGTACTTACAACTATACACCTACTATGGCTCCACCTTGTGTTTATGAGGGGGAAATTTCAGATGGCAGATTGGAGAGGGGGAAACTTACCTGGGAAGTCAGGTAAAAGGCTCTTAGCATTGGAGACAAAGTTGTAACCTAAACTAGCGTAAAGAATGGAAAGGTTTTGAAAGTCATTTCGGACGTGAGGGACTAATTGCATGTGGATGGAGAGGAAGAAATTGAAGATGAGGCTGGGTGTGCAGGTTCTTAGTTAGACTAGTTATGTGGATGGCCTTGCTCTGGGACCTAAACTCTTCTTGGTTAACTAAACAGTTCTTCATTGTAAAAATCAAGAGATCCAGAGATACAAAATTATATATCAGGCATAAATTTTAAGGGGAAAAATCCTTTGCCAACAAGTTAAAAATTAGATGTCATAAAAGATATTTTATGCATACTCATCAACTGGAGGTTCTGGAGTCCTAACTAGGCAGGGTCTGGCAGGTGACCAAGAGTCCACCAACCAAAGGATGAGCCAGCCTGTGAGTCATTGTGGAAGCAACAGATAAGAACTTCAGATCCAAATAAACATGCTTCAGTTTCTCAGTAGATTTGTGAGGAAGAAGTATGTGACATAATCCCCCCCCCAAACCCCCAGCCAAATTCAATGAAGAAAAAGGCAATGACTAGAGTAAAAATGGTGGTGTAATGTCAGTAGCAATGCCTTCACCCTTATCAGTATGTCTGCTACATATTTTAGGACTTTGATTCATTATGGTTCCCTGTTTACCCACCAAAACACTATTTAAAGCAGCAACCTTGGAATTCATGAGAAGCAGGACTTAACATTTATTTCCAAAGGATTTTAGAATACAGATGTGACTTCAAAGCTTTTAGACTAGCTACCAAATGGTCACATCAGAAGCATGGACCTGACCTGTGAGAGCAAATTGGCTTACTGAAACCACGTAAGAAATAATCATGTCAGAGTTACAAAAAAGAGGAGCGTTGACAAGAACGTGATTTAAATGTCTGGTAAGCTTAACCAGCCTCCCCAAGGTAGTTGTCAATAGTCTTGATAAGGAGAGACCCCAAATGAGGTATGAACTCACGTATAAGAAAATGTAGCTACTAAGCAACAAGGACAGGAAGTGTATTTTAACATTTTAAAGACGTGAATAATTTTCTATGACCAGATAATTAAATTTATTGATAAAAATAACTTGCTCACATCGTCTGTGAGAACTAACAGATGCGCTAATTCCTAGAATCTTTGCTGTTATTTCCAGCTGTTACTAACAATAACTTTCTTCCCTTTCAACTGTACCAAGTGTTAAAATAGCATTGTCTCTTTTCACTCATTTGCCTGCACTCATACAAATTGGTGGCGTGGTGTCCACGCAGTATCTCCAGTGTTTAGCTCACAGCATCCAGGCCGCAGCCTTGCTGGACATGAAGCAGGAATGCCAGCCTGGTAGTTGCATCTGGAGAGGAGAGCTTCTTGAGATGCAGGCTCCTTTAAGAATATGGCGCACGCTGTTTCACCCCCGCCCCCACCAGAAAAGCTTCCACAGGCACTGAAATATGCATTTCATGAGGTTTCACTAGAGTACATGGCCCATGGGTAAGAAATCTAGCTTTACAGACTGCTGGAGAATCTTGACTAGATTCCTATTCTAGGAGTTTCATTTTTGAGGCAAATCACTGATTTATTCAATAATATTTAATGAGTTATACAATAATGGGCACTTTGTGCCCATTTGTGAGATGTACCTGTGAGCAAGATCTGATGAAGCTTACATTCTATGTGGAGACAGATATTAAGTAAATAAAATAAATTTAGATTAGTGCTAAGTACTGACAGTAAAATGAAACAGTCATGTGACAGAGTATAGGAGCAGCATGTTTTAGGTAATTGAGTGCTCCAGGACAGCAGACAATTGAGATGATACATAACTTCTTAAGCACCAAGACTGTGAACCAGCGGTTTTGATAATGATTGTAAGAAATCAGCCACAAGTTTGAATATCAATTTTCTTCTTAACTTCTCTAAGTGTATCTTGAGAGCATCTCACTTCTCTATGTGGATGCATTCATAGTGCATAAACTAATGCTGCCCTCTGGTGGTAGTTTAGTGGCATGCCAACTTTTGCAATTATTTCAAGGGTGTACTCTAGTGGGATTAGGATTTATTTCTGAAAAATAGATAGCTTCTTTAGATTGCTTTTGAATTTAAAATCCTCTACAAGTATAGTTCATTTGAAAATCTTATTCAGTCTCAAATAAATTTTAGGAGTAGTTTTATGTGCCTAAGAAATGGGAAGAACTCAGCTCTCAGAACTGAAAGCAGATTAATGGTACTGAAAAATAAATCAAAACAAGGTGAATACAAGTATGGAAAATCTGGGACTTGGATTTGTTCATTAAAACATGTATAACATTAAATTTCCCATTCCAAAAGGCTTATATGTACCTTAAGACACATTTTCAGGAGAACATTTTTAAAAGAGTGTGTTTTGGAATTTGAATAGCCAAGAAATAGTATTTAGGAACAGTAAACATTATCAGTAGACTTTATATTAAACAATTAATAAATTTTCACTGAAATATGGTCATATTCTTTATTATTTAATATCCTAAATATTTGATGTGTTTCTTCTAAATACCAATTTTATTTTTTTAACTGTATGGACATATTCTGACTCTTTAAAGTTTTAATTGAAAGGTTCTTTTTGAAATAATGGGTTTTATCTCATAGACAAAATCCATCATTTGACTTTTTGTTTTGCTTTTTATTTTTAAATGGTTTGAGAAGGTATTAGATAGCTGACAGTTATAAGTAAATTTGACTTAGTTTTTTAAATCTAGGAAAAATCTGCAATACCTAGATTCTTCTTTTATTGTGGTAACTCTTTTTAAGGCCCTTGATTGGGTAATTTATTTCTCTTATTTCTGGTAGTCACCTCAATGAAAGCAAAATTCATGATGATTGATAATTGCACATATTTCTAGTTGAATCTGTATCAGGTGATACAGGCTTTTGAATTATTCACTCTTGATAGTCTAGTTATTGTATTCTGTTTTAGTGTGTACTTTGGTTTTGAATGTCCCACAGTGATTTCATGTGGCATAAATCACACTAAGTGGTCTGAAATTATTTTTGACAGTGTGGGTAGAGAGATTGTGTAATTTGACTGGACAGGTTGAATCCCTTTTTACATTTATTTCACCAAAAGATATAAAAGATTTCTAGCAATTATTTCATCTTCCATAATCTTTTGCCAGGTAGGACACATGAAGCTACATGGTCTCTATTATGTGTAGCCTGAAAATGTCAGGCTAATACTCTTCTATGAAGATGGGCTGATAAGATTTACAGGAATATGTTCATAAGGTCACCATTCTGAGGTTTTGAATTGGCAGCATTTTGTTGATTGGATCACCATGTATATAACTATGTCTTGCTTTTATTATAAAGTATGATTTGTACATGCACACTCTGAACTTCAATGGGGAAACAAAAGGAGCCCCTTTTTATATGGTGCCTATCGTCTTTATATTCTGATAGATTAGATTGAATTTATATTAAATGTGAGAGTGGGGCAAAGCCAGATCTTTATTTCTTTACTTAAAGGAATGGCCGACTTTTAGGAGGAAAATTTATATGTCTTTGTGTTCTTGACTGCTGATCATTGATTCTCATGCTCACAGACTTGGAGTTCGCACCAGCCTCAGCACTGCTCTGCACGTGTTGCACGTGTTTCATCCTCTGACGACCAGGGGACGCACTGTGGGAATAACTAGTTCTCTCAGGGGTCATCTCTAGAGTTCTTCACTTAGGAATAGCAACAAAAAAAGTACAATATTCCTTTCACAGACTATAAAACTGAGTCAGTTTCCAAATACAAAACTGAATCATCTTGATTGTGCTCTTTTAAATGTTAACTATAACTTGTACTCTAATTAGAATAGCTTAGGATAAACTTGACCTTCTTTAACCCTTAAAAAATTAAAAGCGCTAATTGTGGCATTCTTATCCTATTTAATGTTTTCTCTCTTATAGTTTGTAAATGTGATGGAAAATGTTTGCTGAAGAGTGTATTTGGGATTTTTGTTTTTGTTTTTGGAATCAAAAATAACTTAGTGAAAACAAATTCACCAATGTTAGGATCATTCTTGCTTTTCTAACAATGGCTTCAGTAATTATATATAAATACAAGGAAGAAAGGGAGAGAATCCATAAGATGAGTTTTATAAAAGCATGCCATAGCCAGAGATGAATGAGTATCCAAAGTAATGATGTGGTGGGCCAGGGTGGGTTCAGAGCCCCATAGCTTCTCAGCTGGTCTTTGTGCACAACCTGTTCAGTTCAGTGACTCCTTTTAATGTTGCTTAAAATGTCTTGCTATTCCTAAAAGGCACACTGAGAAAATAATAGTGATAACTCTGCCATAATTTCACTAATATTTATGCTTCATTGGCATGTTCACTGTCTTGCACTAGTCTATTGCTTCTTACGGCCATTTAAATTAATAGGACACTGACAGCTTTACTGTGTGACATTTTATTACTTTTATGATAAAACAAATGTTTCCCTCTGCCTGCAGGTGCTGCTGTTTTTTCAAACGAAGGAAAAGAAAAACCATACAGCGGCACAAGTGACTCTGGACACAGACGGATCATGGGGAGCTACTTATGTGTTCATCTTCAGTCTTGTGATTGAATCATCTCTGCAGTGACCACATATATTTTCAAGGACTCACTCTTAGAAGCAGAAATGTCCTACTTTCATACTTCATTTTGTGGTTGTCTTACATTCATATTTTTTTTCTAATTTAACTTTTATGAAAGCTTTAAAGTTTTGTCAAAATATGAGTACTTTGCCCATCAGTGAATGGAATGGACCAATGAGGTAGTATTTTTTTCCAATTTTTTAAAAAAACTGATTTTAGAGAGAGAAAGGAAGTGGGAGAGAGAGAGAAACATTGGTTTGTTGTTCCACTTATTTATGTATTCATTGGTTGATTCTTGCATGTGCCCTGACTGGGGATTGAACCTGCAACCTTGTTGTATTTGGACAGATGCTCTAACCAACTGAGCTAGTTACCTGGCCAGGGCTGAAGCAGTTTTGATGAAAACAGTTCTATAGAACGTTTTTCAGAAGCTCTGCTATCATAGAAAGCAGTACAGTATCTTAAATGTCAACCAGTTACATATCTAAATCCGTTTTTTTATAACTTCTGTGAGAACATAATCAAATAGGAATTTTATCCCCAGTGGATAATGCAACAAAGAAAACAAGAATTGCCCAAATATTTAAAGAAGTCGTTCCTTGAGAAGTTCATTTTTGGTGTGACATCTGGATTGATATCAGTATTACTGATGGTACTGCTTCATCAGTCATATTAACACTCTCTCTGTGAAATCATGGTACAGTCACTGCCCAGAGGTACCGAGGAAAAGCTCTATAGAGTCTATGGGTTCTGCAGATGGTAGTGGAAAAATGGATCACAGGTGCCGTGGTAAATAGGAGCTCTGCCTTTGTCACACCGCTATGTGAATCACAGTGTTGCCGAATTGGCAAAAGCGCTTATTTTTAAAAATGCAAAATATTTGTATAATGTAACTTTATGTTTCCAGATTATGTATGGTAGACAGCAAAAGATGAATACTTTGAGAAATGAGATATGTGGGAGTTTTTTTTTTTAATACACTAAGGAGAAGAGATAAATGTGAATCTTTTTGCAACATTTTAAGGTTGAAATCAAAGGAGATCCCACTGAAACCCACTGCTGAATGATTATACTCTCCCTTGAACAGAAAACTTCAGATGTGCCATGTAATGGTGTCTGTTTATTAATTATTTGCTCTTTGATAAAAAAAATCCCCAGCATAACGGGGTCACTTTATTGCCCTCTGTGCATATTAGTCTCTTGGATTAAACTTTGCCGGTTCTCTAGAATTTTCTGACTTTTTAGCATAATTTTGATGATTGAAAACTATTTTGGAGAGGATGGGTCAGGTGCTTTGCCTCCTTAGTCTTTTAAAGTGCCTGCATATGAACAAAGTTATGGTTCTGTAAAAAAGGAAACCCATTCCATTTTTCAAGTATGCTTTGTTTTAAGCCATAAATACAGATTTTTTTTTGGTCATATTCTTCCAGCCAGAATTTTTGAGAAGAGTTAAAGCAGGAAGACTGGTTAGAAAGAGAATTATGTTGTTCAAATCTTATATTCACCTTTCATTTACCAAATTGTTGCTTACTCCTTCTGTGCAGCCCTTTCTTTGTCTTTAAGTGCGTGCCTCCAGGCATGCTTATTTATTTTTATTGTCTCAAGGTAACATTTAAAATGTGTAATTAAAGTAAATAAATCTACATTTTTGACTTTATATTGCATTTACAGGGATTTAATTGTACTTTGTAATTTATTTTTTCTTGTTAGCCAAAAGTTCAATGAATTGTTGATGAATTAGATACCCATATGAATACCGGAAATCTGGACATTGTTTATCATTGTTGCTCTGAGTCCTATGAATGATCTTTTTAAGTTCTTGATTTTAAAGACCTACACTCAGCCTAGAAAACATTTGCTGTATAATTTGGTCAGCAGTTTCCATCCAATCTATTTGTGTACTGTCATGATGTCTTAACATACAGGAGTCACACACTGAGTTGTTAATTTTGTTTGCTTTGAGCAAGGAGGATGGATGTTTTGGCCATTATAATGTGAAACCATTTCTTTCTTTACAGTATTTGACCAAATTTGTGTGTCTATGATATTTGTAAATACATGCGATATCTGTATTTCTTATCATAAGCCTATTTAGTTTTATTCTCAGTAGGGTTTTTGGACTGTACAGTGTTTATATGATCTGAACTCCTTATACATAAGAAGGTGTGTATATTAATCTAATTATGGACTTAAAATATTTTAAAGGTATAAATACCCTTATTTGCTGCAAAGACCAGTGTGTAGACATTTGCTTTTTAGCAATATTTTTAAGTGCTCCATTTTAATGCCAAGGAATAAATCTTTTGGCAACACAAACTGGTCAATAATAGGTAATGCAGGTATGTTCAGGTTAAGCCAACAAGGTTTTGCATTTTTATGCTTCTTTTCTGTCAACACTAATGAAGTCAACATTGCCTGAATGTCTGAGTAATGAAACACATCCCTGTTTAAAAGTATGTAACTGAAAAAGAAATAAAAAATAAAGGTAGTTTTTTTAAACTTGCTCTTTCCCCTTTCCTCTAATCATGGGTAAAATTATGTCACTAATTTGAGATAGGAATATTTAAAATTTAGTCCATTAATTTTAGTATATGGGGGAAATGGAGCTACAGGAATACACTGTGGTTTTCGTTTTGCTTTCTTGGAACCCCCTGTACAGAGCACATACCAGGAAGTCTAACCTTTTATTAAGGAAAGTTTAAAAAATTACTAATTCAACTTTATGTGACTATGACTTTATTATTGCAGATGGAGGGCATATACCTGTGGCAGTATCTCACAGTTTATGATTGTTCTGGGTGCTTTAAGGTGTTTCACAAAGTGGTATTAATGGTACTCTGTTTATTAAAAGGTGCTACAGGTAAGGTAAGGCTAAGCAACACACACCAAGAAGATGTTACAGGTAAGATAAGGCAAAGCAACACACACCAAGCACGAGCATTCAGGAAATGGTTAATAGGCCCTGTGCAGAAAAATCTGATTTAAGATTCAATCTGAATGAGATTACATAGTTGCATAGTGAGTACCCACTGAATTGCAGGTGATAGAAACCTGACTTGGCTGATGCCATAGCACGTTTAACTGAAAAGTCCAGTGGTAGAACTGACTTCAGACATGCTTGATCCTGCTGCCATGTCAGGCATCTGTGTTTCTCCATTTCTCTCAGTTTTGCTTTCTACCCTGCTGTTTTCATGGTCAGAGGTAGTTTTCACGTGATGGTAAAGAAGCCCCCAGCAATGTCAGACTTCTCTACAGCCCAAACAAGGGGCACTGTCTCTTAACAGTTTCGGTGAAATCGTAAGACTAACATTCCTTCATTTGTGCATATGCCCACCCCTGAGCCAATTATTAGGGCCAAAGGAACGCTGTTTTCCCACCTTCTGAGGACACATTTGACTGAGATAGGAGGTAGAAGGAGTGTTACCCAAAAGGAAGTGAAAAGTATTATTATCAGAAGGTGAGTGAATGAATACCGCACAGACGAAAATCAATAGATACGTTACCATGATAAGGAATACAAACTACAGCATAGAGGCAAACCTAATTGTCTTAAATTATAAAACTATTATTATTGAGACTTCTTAATCTGAACATATTATTAGAAATCACAGGGACTGAGTACCTTTGAAAAATGTTTTGGACTTAGGTAAAAATGGAATTCATGAATACGTTATTTGACATGTTTTTGTTTAGTTTTTAAGGATTTTGTGATAGAATTGGATTCGTAGAGTTAAGAGCTAATTTTTCTACTAAAGTAGAACTAAATTGAGCCATAAAACTTTGCTAGTGCTCAGGATAACTAGTTTCTTTTCTGCCCTGCTTCAGTGCAGAGCCACATGTTATTTTCTTAGGAAATTTGCTGCATGGGCCATAACCAAAGGAAGGACCACATACAGAAGAATCATCAGGGAGTATTGCTGGGCTATGAGAGCGGCTTTGTTAGAAAGAACAGTAGTCCACAGGGATGTTTACCACACTGTGACTTTAGTTAAATGGAAAACACTCCTTCACTGCCCTAGACTTGGGGTTGGCAAACTACTTTTGGTAAAGTTTAGACTGTGGGCCAAAGGCAAAATTGAGGCTTTTATATACTTACTTGTGTAGTTCTGATTAATTTTGAATTGAGGAAATTTAAAACATATTAAAACTTGAGTACAGGTTTTGTAATACAGCTCTACTGATAAGAATTTAATTGTTTTGAGGGGATAATATTTCACTTAATTGTTTTGTGATACGATTTTACATCATCTTTGAAATTATCTTCACAGATGTAGGTACTACTAAATACTGTTGTCAGTCCTTTAGTGCATGATTTTAATTGAGCATATTCATAATTTGGAAGGTATATAGAATTCTATTAGATATTTGCCTTTTGGCATTTCATTTCATTGCAGATTAATCACTTCCTATTGAAGGATATTTAGGGGCTTCTCAACTGTACAGTTAGATTTTGAAATACAGAAATTTCCTTTGCACTTGCATTGAGATCCAAAAATATGGCTGGAACTGTAGTTGAGTTTGGAAAGTGGAGCCAGTGCATATTTGTGTGGGAAAATGAGATCTTGCTGCTTGTTTTGATGCCAGCATGGGAAGTTTATAAAGTAGTTTGCCATTACTTGTATAAACAGCATTACTTGTCATCAAAATGGCTTTGCTGCAGTATAAATTTCATATATAAGTTTTGTTTTGCCTTACTTTTGAATTTATTAAGAACCATGATCAAATCTGCAGCAGAAGCTAATTTCCAAAGCCATTCAGTGAGGGTGGTTCTCATTCAGAAAAATGGCAGTCTTGTGGAGTCAGTAATCACTGCCCTGAAACTGCTCTGCAGTTGGGCAACTCAGGGTGTTGAGTTTCTGTTTCTGACAAAGCTTAATGGAAATGAGAACGGTTAAGACAACGTGAGTAAATGAAATTCACCATTGACTTTATTAGTTCAATAACATGCCAGGTTCATGTATTTTCCACAAAATACCTGGTGTTGAATAACAAAGTATAAACATTGACTTGAATCATCTTACATTTTCAGAAGTTTTGTAAATTTGCCCAGTAAACGTTTTCCTGCTCCACACACATTTTTACCACCGTCAGCTATAACACATCTTTGCAGATTCCACTTCAGTTTGCACCCAACGGGTATTTTCTCAGGTTCTTTAGAAGTATTCTTTCTTGTAGCTGTTCCATGAAGACTGTTCACAGACACTGATGAATTCTTGAGTCCCTTCAAACTCAGCATTGACTTTTCTAGCAAACAGTAACTGGGCAGTATTGGTAATGTTAAGCTAAAAATAAAAGACCTCTTAAAGTAAGAGGCAACAAGCATTTATTGATATCAAATAGAATAGCTATTCGGCTAGCATTAATTGATGCAGAGGCCCAAATAATGTTCCAGTTAGGAGATGAAAACAATGGGTATTTATGAGAAAAGGAAGGGAAACAGTTATATCAACAGAAGGAAGGCATTTCTATTGGTGCAGGTAATGTAGTGATATTAATTCTAAACAATGTTTTTAATTTCAGTTTAGTAGTCATCAGTAGTCATAATAACTGCTTTCTCGTTATCTTTGCGAACGCTTCTTTGGGACATGAGGTTGCTTAGGCCCAGTTCAAAGGTTATGTTGCCCTGTGTGAACATTCCAGAGATTTGAGGCATAAGACTACAAAGCAGTTCCTCTGGCATGGCAACTCTGGCTCCATTTTCAAATGGTTCCATTTATTTGTCTTTTGTTTGTTCACATTTATGTCTATTCACTCGTCAAATGCCAAGAAAAACTACTTGAAGTCATTTGCCTTTTTAGTTGACTATCTGGTCTTCACGTAATTGACTCTGCTAGAAACTTAGTAGCTTTAAATTTATTTTCTCTTAGCACACTTTCTGCTGCTGCAGTCAAACATGACTAACTTTAACTTAACTGTCAGTAAATAGCTTTCTTTAGCTAACAAAGGAGCCACTTGAAAGTAACTTTGGTTATATCATTGTGCTCATCTTTTTGTGTGGATAAATTCTACTGTAATGAGGCACTCCAAGCTTTCTAATTGTTCTGACTGTTGCCTTCCTATTAGTTGGAGATACTGTGATCAGTGCTTAGTCCAGTAATGTTAAAGTAAATTGTATTAACACAGCTAAAGTGTCATTGCATAGTAAACATATTTTGCCATATAATTGTATAATAAAATAATTCACATTCCACTATGCCTTAAAAGCACAACACTCAAAGTTTACCCTTCCTTTTGTTTAAAAGGTTGGTATGCAGTAGTAATAAGGAATAATAAATGCTGTGAAATTATGACTGCATTGCTGAGGTCTGTAGTGTGTTGAACAGCAGTGTGCAGATGAGAGTGCAACATCTGGTCTCCGTCACAACTCTTCCACTCCTCCTTTGTTGTGTGAAAGCAGCCACAGACAGTATGTAAATGAATGAGCAGGGCTGTGTTCCAATAAGATTTTATTTATGGACACTGAAATTAGAATTTCATGTAATTTTTATGTATCATGAAATACTGTTGATTTTTTAAAACCATTATACATGTAAATTATCATTCTTAGCTTATGAGCCAAATAAAAACAGGAAGTGGGCTAGATTTGACTTGCAGACCAAACTGACAGTTTGCCAACCTCTGTTCTAGACTTTGGAAAGATTTGGATGTTTGACATAAAGTACTGTTTTCTTTTTTTCTTAACTGAATGACACTACTTGCCAAAAGATAATCTTTATTTCTTTATAAATTCAAGGGCCATTTTGAATTTGCATCAAGAATTATGATAATGTAAAAGAAAATGTATCACAGCACATACGGAAGTTAGAATTAAGTGAATGAGCCCGGCTGTCACATGAACCTCAATGCTGAAGCAGTGCATGGTCTTGGAAAGAGCAGGAATTTGGGGATCAGACAAATGTAGCTGATTTTCAACCCCCTAACTTGTGAGGACTGAGGCAAATTATTTGGCTTCTTAGCATAAGTTTCCTGATCTCAAATTAGAGATAATGCCTTACTTGCAGCATGGTTCTGAGGATTAGAAATATTTATAATGCTTCTCAGTGCAGGGTGCCTTTACCATTACCCTCATAATACAGTTTACCACTGAGCAACACCTTAGTTTCTCATGCTGAGTGTATGCTTCTGCTTTTTGAGACAAGAATAAGGCCTAGTACTTACTATTTTTTCTTAAAACTTTATTTATTTTTAGAGAGAGGGAAAGGGAGGGAGAGAAACATCTATGTGATCAGTTGCCTCTTATATGCACTCCGACTGGGAATTGAATCGGTGACCCTTTGCTTTGCAGAATGACACCCAACGAACTGAGCCACACTGGGTAAGTTAGCTTAGTATTTATTACATTTAGCCTTAGATTGAAGCCTTTATTCTTGTTTTAAAATATTTTCACCCTAATTCTATCACATTGCATGATTAGCTATCTTGACTCAGTTAGTGGCACTGATGAATTCAGAATCATCATTTCTGTACCCTTACTGATAAAAAAAGACAAACAGGAGATCCAGGCCAAAACCTTGTGTCCAAAGCCAGTATAATGGTGGTTTAAGGTCAATCCACTGAACCAGTACCACGATGTTAGAGTGTTCTAATGAATGGTAATCCTTCACCTCTTGACTGCTGTTAGTTATTTACAAGATGCTTCGTTGAAAGGAAGTTCAGGTGAACCATTTAGTCCATCTTAATTTAGTCCCATTATCCCATCAAAAACTAAGGGACTAGATTAAGTTCGGTATAATTTTTTTCCAGTGAACCCGTATTTATCTCTGAGGATCACCATTTCAGTTTCTAATCTCATAACTTGAAATCAACAATCTGTAGTTGTGTATCCACGTTTTTCTTTTTTTTAAATAGAAATTCCATTTCCTGTCTTTAGTTTTGCCTTGCTTCCTTCACCACCTGCATGGTCTCTCAGTGTGAAATGTGTCCAGATCTGGAGATTTAGTCGTCCTTTTTAAACATACGTACCTAAGATGGGCTTCATTTCCTTCTTGCTGTTTTTCTCCCTTAACTTTCCAGGCTGAAGATTATTCTTGATTTAAGAAAAAACAAAAACAAAAATAAAAAGAAATGAAAGAAAGCAAAACCTTACATTTCTTTGTCATCTCTCAACCCTTTCCTTAACCCACCTTACACCTACTTTTAAAACCCTTTTTCTGTTGGCTTTAGCACTTTCTTTTAGAAATACTCAACTAACTGGGAGTAAAGATTTTACATTTTCTCATTGATTTCCTCTGCACATGTATTTTTCTTCTCGTATTTATTCTTTTAAAGTTGAGCTTGTCAGAAGAGACACTTGTTTTTGCAAGCTTATTCCTTTTGTCCTTATGATGATCAGTTTTAATTGCAGAACTGTAATCCCAGTCTTGAGTTCCCTTCAGTAGGTATCACAGATCTTAAGATGACATGTTCACATTCTCTCAAGGTGTCTGACACTTCCACTTTATCATGTTCTTCTTGCTGGTCATTTATTGCTACCTCTGCTCCCAGGGAGATTAGCATTTTGGCATGTAAAGAATTGTCAGATGCTCTGGTTTTATGGGGGGGAAGTTAGAGATGTTTGGTCATTTGAAGCTCTCTGTCACCGCTGAATTCTGTTTCCTGATTTTGTGCTTTTAATTTGTTTATGTATTCAGCACTGTTTTTTGAACACCTTGTGGCAGGCAGTGAGCTGTGTGCTTTAATCTATTTTTCTTTCTTTGGTCTGGAATTATGTATTTTCATAATTGTATTCCAATTTTTTTCTCTCCGCTTTGCCCAAATATTTTCCATAGTGCATTTCACCTTGGGTCTCCTGAGTGTCATTGTAGGTGTATATCACCTCAGCATACTTCCCTACACCTACCTCCTTTCTCACCTGTGTGTATTCTAGTCAAAAATCTCATCATACCCAGTGTTGGTGACTGCTTTGTCTCACTTGTGCCCAGTTCTGTGTTGAAAACTTCTGTGTATTGTTTTCAAACTTCCTAGTAAGTCCTCTTCTTGAGTGAGTCACTCAGCCATCTTTAATCTGATGGTGTGTGTATAATAACTAGTTTCATAGTTTTTATCTTTTCACCCTTATTCTCGTTCAGTTTAAAAATCTCTTTAAAAAGTCAGATACATTCTTGCCAAGATCTCATGAGATACCATTATAGCCATCTTAAATTGTGCCTTGGAAATTAAAATTCCATATCAAAACATCATATGGGTAGAAAAATCATTCACTTTCTCGCCATTTTTTCCCCTACTTACTGGCATATGAGTGTGTTTTATCTGACAGTGTTTAGTATCTATTGAGATTTCATCTCTCCCATTGATGGGTATTTGCCTAGGCCCTAGTGTTTTATGTTTGGTGGATAGAAAGGGGACATGTCTTTCTTACATTAATTTATCAGCAATCTCCCTGTTTTTAATCCATGTTTTAACCCATGACTCTTCTTTTCCTGGAGTCTCCCTTCCCCCAGCCTCGTAAGGGTTCCGCGGGATAAAATGGTTCTCGTCTTGTCTAAATCCTCTCTCTTTGGTTGCTTAAGTCAAAGGATCACTCCACCAAACCTAATTCTTTCATCTTTCCTTTTCTACCAGTCTCTGTGTGTGTTTTAATTCTAGATCTGAGTGAATCTGCTAGGTGCCTAAACGCTCATGTGACAAGAACCCACCGAACAAGGCTAGGAAGGACTTTCCCTAGTATCCTTCCATCTGAGGCCTTGAGGTTATTCAAGCAGATGTTGAAATCTCTCAAAAGATTTCGTTTGAGCCAAGAATGGGGCTTTACAAATAATTACTACTCAGTAAATAATTGCTTGTTATTTGGTTTTATTGTTGGAGCCTAATGAAAAACTTTTCTAATCTGTGGAGGGACTGTGTGTAATGGACTCTCAGGACTCGGGAGGAAGAAAAGCACTGATTGACATGAGTCTATTAAACAGCAAGCGTGATTTTTGTATTAGTAATAAGGTTGAGCTGGGCTAACAAAAATTGGATGGTAGTTAGATTCTAACACATTACATTAACCTTTTCCTCTTGCAATTGTATTTATATTCTCTAAATAACTAAAATATATGTTACAGACTTTTTAATAACATATCAATAGCGGACCTAGTACTATTTAGAGAAATGCTTTAAAATTTATGTTGATTTTTATAGCATCTAACTCCTAGAATCTCTGCACTGAATAAGTTTCTAAAACTATTGACTCTTCTGTTTTGTAAGGATAGTAAACGAAGCCTGTAGTTCGATCAGAAAATGACAGGTAGTTAACCTGTGAGAGGTTCTCTGGAGCCTTCTGGGTGGATAACCTATACCTAAATCGGAACAATACCCCAGACTCCTCTTCCTCTCTCACCAAGGTGAATGTGCCATTATTATATGTCCTAAAAACATACGCTTCAGCTGCAAAATGTTTTCAGGACAAAGTCAGTGGGTGGGTCAGGTTCCTGTGAACTACACTGTAAGCTTGGAATTCCTTCTGGCTCAAATACAGTTCATGTGAAATTACAGCTTCAAGTTGACTCTTGGAGTGCTGAAACTTAAGGAGTTATCACCAAGAATATGACAAAGCTCTGACTTGCTGAGATCTATTTCCATAAAGCATCTGTAAATTGATTAGGAAAATAAATTTTTCATATTCACCTGGGTCACAACAAATTAGTTTGACTATAATTCTTGTATTTATGGGTCTCACACATCACCAGATATTTTTCACAGTTTATTCTAATTGTGTCTTGAAATCAAAGCATCTGTCTTTTAGTAAAAGAGACTGGATTTGATGCTGAAGTAAATTCCATAATTTCCTACACTGTGTTTTGTTTTTTAGAATATGTATAATTAATATAATTCTTCTATCTTCACATCCTGGTATTAAGATATTAGACCAGTGACTCTAGAATTAACTCTTTGAATAAATATATTACAGCAGTGTAGTATCTCAATGACTCTATGTATCTTTTGAGTTTGTGCTTTCAATTAATCGAGAATTTTATAACTTGTTTCGACATTGCCTGTGACTTGTGCAGTAGGTCTATTATTACTGGGGTCCTAGAGTCTCAGAAAGTGCAGCCCAGTGTCCAGCTTGTCTGACTACCTCTGCTAACGGGAGCCTTTAAATGACTCTTCATTAATCCAAACAATAGTTTATGCCAATGATAGAAATCCAGATAGTGCAGATGGTTGTACAAGGAAGGTCTGATGCCAGATACGCTGTTTACCAGACCTCCTTCTCAGAAGCAAATGTGTAAATGTCTTGTAAATCCTGTCTATAAATGCTCTATGATGAGTAAACTGTGTGTGTATATATATGTATGTATTATTTGTATGTATAGATACCCATATATACAAATATATATATATAAAGTACAAACATACTGCACATGACTGTTTTGTATTTTGCTTTTTTATTTAAAAATAGACCTAGAAATCATATTGACATAAGTGTTAGTTATTAGGAAATATATAAATTAGGCATATTCCTAAAACTGGAATTGCTGGATCAAAGAGAATGAATATTTACAATTTTAAAAACTTTTGATCTACTTGGAATTTATTTTGATAGGAGTGAGGTAGGAATTTAGCTTGATACATTTCCAGATAGCTGCTGGTTTCCCCAGCACTCTTTGTTGGGGAAATTCTCTCCACTGCTCCAATATACATATGTTTATTATATGCTAAATTGTGTGTGTATATTCCATATGTAAATTCCATATATAATGAATTCCATGTATATTTAATTGGACTGTATTCTGTCCAATCAACTAATGTATTCAGTTTTTTAATTACCGTAGCTTTGTAATATCTTTAAATATCAGATTAAGCTACTCACCAGTTTTTGTATGTTTAATTTTTGACTAAAACATGAATCCTTAAAATCATGTTTTTTAGTGTGTAAATGTTAATCCTGTAAAATTTTCTGGACTTAATAGATTTATTTTTGGAGAATTAAAATCACTAAGAATAGTCTTATGTAATAACAGTGCATGCATATCATCTTAATTTGCCATTTTGTGTTATTATTTGTATATTTTTAAGAGTTTCTCTTTATAAGATTATCTCCATTGCTTTATTAACCTTAAACAATATCTACTTGGAAAATTAGAAAAATCAGTGTGCTTATATTTCTTATACTGTAGTCTTTCCTGAATTCTTTGTCTCAATATTTATTTTTATTTTTAAAGATTTTATTTTTATGGAGAGGGGAAGGGAAGGAAAAAGTGAGGGACAGACACATCCATCTTTGGTTGTGTCTCATGCACCCTGTACTGGGGACCTGGCCCACAGCCCAGGCATGTGCTCTGACTCGGCATCAAACTGGCGACGCTTTGGTTTGCAGGCCCTCGTTCAATCCACTGAGGCACACCAGCCAGGGCCATCTCAATATTAATTAGATTGTTTTTCAACATATTCGTGGCCTATAACATTCCAACTCTTTCATGATGATTTCCAGTTTTTATATCAAAGTAGAATCAATGTACTTCAGCATTCCTATAACTATTTTTTTTTCAACTATTCTTGAGTTCCCTCACGTTTGAGAATTTGTTATTTGCTTTTATTTTTGACAAATAGTTTGGCTGGGGATAAAATTTCTACATCACCCTTCTGCCCCTCGTGCCCTTTAGACCTACTTCACTGTCTACTGACAATAAAGGTTATAGAAAGCAAACTCAGTTCCTCATGGACCCTGCCCTCATTGGTCACTTAATCCGTTTTTGGGGAGGGTCTGGGTGCTCATAGTATTTTCAAAGTCCATCTTTGAAATCTTGGGAGAGATTTTTCTGTATCGGTCTTGGAGGGGCAAAATTTACCTTTAAAATCTTTTGTTTTTCTATTACTGTGTTTTAGCTAACTTCTGTTTTATTTGTTTTGTTTTCTTTTTCTGCAATATCAGTTATAGCTATTTTAGAACTCTTGTGTGTTTGTCATTCATATTTTTATCATTTTTATCTATTATTTGTGAAGTGTTTTCTCTCTTTTGGTTTTATTTTGCTCCAGTTTTATCAATGTGGTTCTCCCTAATCATGACTTCATACATTTAAATTGCAATTTCATTTTCTGTTTATTCTATTTTATTAATTGTATATAAAAGCTCCCCATGACTTTCATCTGCTTTCTTTATATGCATTGTGGAATAGTTTTTCTAGTGTAGTATTTGGCTGTCTTTTAAGTTTTTTTCTTAAAGTATTTTTAATATATTTTGGTAGTTTCAGTTCTCTTGAAGTATTTCTTTACATATTCCATGCTGGTTTATTTCTAGTTATTATTCAGTTTAAAACTAAGACTTTTGAAAAAAGGGGAGGGAAAGCTGAGTCTGTTGACAAAATAAGATATGCCCCTTTGAAACAAGAACATTGAGAATAAATGAAAAACAAAAGAATAATGATAAAACAGCAGAAATAAATAGTGAACTGTCAGAGCTCAAAAAAAAATGAAGAGAAAAATAAAACCCTAAGAGAAGTCAGAACATTGGATGCTGCAAAGAATACGCTAGACAGCAGGAAAACATAATTTGGGATGAGTAGAATAGGTTTGGAATTCCATTTTTTTTTTGTTGGGACAGTTATTTTTGAAGATAAAATATAGTGGAAGGGCTGCAAGAGTGGGCTGGATTAATTAATTGTAGGCTTTACAACTTAAAGAAATTTGTGGGTTGGATTCTGCTATTATATAGAACTCTTTGGGTTCCATTGGTAATTCTTATGTCAGTTTTCTTGTGTACGTACGTACTTCTTATGTCATCAATAACAGGTTACTCCTCCGTCTCTTTTCTTTCATCTCAGCAGGTAAATTTTTCTTTCAACTTGTCAGTTTTTCTTCACTTGGCTCCATCTCTTTTGCCACAGTTGGTTGTCAAACAGCTGTGGGGCCCTCAGGTGCTCTGCATGCACCCAGGTCTTGCCTCTGCAAGTAAGGAGTTGTTGATTTCACTCCTTTGGTTGCTTCTCTGTAATGCTGGAGCTCTGCCTAATCCTGTGACTGTTCTTAGCGTTCTCTCTCAGTGAGGTCTAATACTTACGGTCCTTGGCAAACTTCTTAAAGTATGGTTCGTCGTTGTGGCTGTATACAACATATGCATTTACATTTCCTATTTCTGCTTTTTCTTCCCCTTGTAGTTTTGAGTTTGTTTCAAGGAAGATATTCTAAGCCCTGCCATATTAACTTGACAATTTCATGATGATCACATGAAGTGGCCATTCCTTTGGCCTAATAAGCATTGCTCTCACTGTCAATCACCTTTTAGTCTGGAGACACTGAGGTAATGAAATTTTGACACTGGAATCTGAATTGATCTTTATCACATTTTGAAGGCCATAGGCGAATGCTAGGGAAGCATGAGTGGCAGCTGCCTACGGGGGGAAGAAACTGAAGGGGAAAGAAGTGTTCCCCTGTTGCTGCAGACACTGACGGTCACAGTGAGAACCACTGGGATTTTTTTCTTAATGACTGTGCTTCCTTGGCTCCCGAGACAGCCTTGAACAATGTAAGATGTTAACAACCCCAGATCCATTGGTTGGTAAAGACCTGGAATTAGCAGTGCTCTCAGTCAGGGGTGTTGGATCCCTGGCCTGGGGGCCCCATGCGGCTCAGGATGGCTATGAATGTGGCCCAGAACAAAATTATAAGTTTACTTAAAACTTTTTTTCTGCTCGCCAGTTTTCATTAGTGTTTGTGTATTTAGTGTGGGTACAAGACAACTCTTCTTCAAGTGTGGCCCAGAGTTGCCAAAAGGTTGGACGCCCCTGGTAACCCAAGGTATTTAGGTGGCTGACAAATCAGAAACACCTTCCTATTACTGAGCTTACATTATTTGACCATGCCCATCAAATTCTGGACTTATATAAAATGGCTGCTGAATGAATGAATGCTCTAATTCCCTTCTAGTACTAGAGTGAGGCTTCAACCCTGACTCCTCACCTGTGGCCCTGTTACTTACCTGGTGCCTTTGTCTTCAAATGCCCTCCCACTGTATGTCTGTCTGCTTTTCCATCTGTAACAAAGATACTGTCGCTGGATTTAGGGCCTGTCTGGTGGCCCTCCTTCAGCTTAATCAGGATGACGTCATCTTGAGAGCCTTAATTATATCCGCAAAGATCCCTTTTTCAAATAAGGTCACATTCATAGGTTCTGGGTAGATATATATTTTAGGGGCCACCATCCAACCTGCTATACTTGTAAAACACATATTAGAGAACATTTTCACGTATGACAGACATATACATCATTAATAAGGTGATGTACAGGAAAGTCATAAGCTGGGATTTATGTGAAATTGTTGAGGAATTAGCTACAACGCCGCTTCCTTTTTGCTCCCTGATCTCTAACATGACAATGAATTGTTGCAGTGGTGGTTGAAAAACCAACGGGCTCTTTCAAGGACCTTTAAGCGCCTGTCTTTGAATATGGTGAGGATTTTACTTGTTACTCTGCCTCACACACAAGGCTGGTCTCCCTTGAACTGACACTTGTCCCAACCCCATTGAAGTTTGCTCTATTCTTTTTGCGTTTTACTTTGCTGACCTTATGTAGGCATAAACTTGAACATGAAGCCTATTCCTGTGGAACTTTCTCTCCTACTCTCAGCCATATTGTGGGGGTCCTGGCCTAATTTCCATGCACTTTGCCTTTTCAATGAGGAAAATATTTGCAAATTCAGAAATTGTACTTAGGTTCATTTTGCAGCACTTTCATAAGCAAGGAATAATAGAACAGTGTGCGCTCAATTTGTTGAATGCTGAACAAAGAAGGTTATGCAACAGCCAATAACTGGCAGAATTCAGTTTTGGATCCAGGTCACTCTGACTCCAGAGCCCATGCACATAGCCACAAGGCTGTGAGGCTCTATTGGAAAGGAGCCACTTAAACCAGGGGCGGGCTTATGTCACCATTGTGTGCCAGTTTAACAGGGACCCAACAATAGATGATCTCTATGAGATAGATCATCTGACTCCTCAAAGTGGTGTAGGGAATAAAAAATTACTTTATCTGCCCTGGCTGGCATAGCTTAGTGCATTGAGTGTGGGCTGCAAACCAAAGCATCACAGGTTCAATTCCTAGTCAGGGCACATGCCTGGGTTGCAGGCCACGGCCCCCAGCAACCGCACATTGATGTTTCTCTCTCTCTCTTTCTCCCTCCCTTCCCTCTTTAAAACTAAATAAATAAAAAAAATCTTTAAAAAAATTACTTTATCCAAGGGATTAATTACTTAATCAACTTTGCAGAACTACTTCATGAATATAATTCTTGCTTTCTGGTAACAGTGGCTGCTTTTAACTTAAATTTTCAATGCTTGCGTGTTATAAAATTCCTATAGGTGGTAGATAGAGCATTAGAAATAACCTTGCTTTAGTTAAGAAGGCAAGAGAGAGAAGTCAGGGAGAACAATGTGAACACAGTAAAATGAGGAACAGTCAAAAGCCCCAACATAAAGAGCAAAAAAAGTATAGAAATTGTACTACACAGCCTAAAGACACAAAACATTTCATTTTTCTTTGTATGAAACTGGTCTGACCTTCACAGTTCTGAAATAACAGGAAATATTTCTCTGATAACTGTACTGCATTTTAGGCAAGTAGTTAAGCAGAATGGTCAGCATGAATAAATATAGTTAGAAATTGTTAAGGCAGATTTCTGTGAGGAGTGAATGTTAAGCAGTAATATAAATGTAAGAGCTTACAGCAAAATGAAATTCATAATGTAAAGGTCAAACCTGCCTAAGAGAGACTTTTAGGTAAACTATTGGGCTGAAAAACCGATTCCCATTTTGTTTTAATAGTAACGTATGGTGGCTGAGGTGATGCGTTTCCGTTGAGTGGGTCTTGTAGCATTCTCTTGAGCTTGATTCAGCAGAAATGTGTATGACTTCTGCAAGACTATGAAAAATGACTGAATTCCCTCTTCCCAAACCTGGAATTAATGGCCAGAAACATTATACACAAGGTAGGTTGTCAAAAAAAAGTACAAGTACTTTATCTAGAAATGGTTATATTTTCCCTTAGATAAATTCTGCAGATTTTATGGGATAGTTTAGGACAAATTTATGTGATTTTAAATCCCACAATTAGCTAAAAACAACTGGTGATAAGAATCAGAGAGACTTACTATTGTTTTTAACTTCCTGCCTCATTCCTGAATTTGGAGTGTATTATCTGGGCTTGTTTCTAAGTAAGAAGCCTGGCCAGGGACATAAGAATTTGTACGAGGACCAGAAGATCCCTAATAGCACATCCACTCTGGTAGACGGGCCATCAGAAGTTGCCCTCACCCTTTGAGGAATTTTGTATATAAAGGAATTTTTACTTTTATGAAATATTTATTGAGCCCCACCTATATACCGGCCACACTTCTAGAAATGTAGAGATAAAGGAAGCAGTGTTACTGCCTTCAAGGCTGTTTAGAGGGGTGGGAGTGGTGAACAAGCAGGTGCCCCAGTTACAGTTCAGAGTACTAAGAGAATGCAGAGGTGGTGAGACTGATACCACCCGATCCAAATACAGGGAGGAGAGGAATTCAGGAAAGCTTGGAGGAGGTGTGGTTTGCGGGGAGTGCAGAAGTTGCATAAATCTTACCTGTTGGCTCTTTTGCAAAGTATTGAACAGTTACTACCTATCTTTCAGGATTGTGCTGAGGATTACATTAGATAGCATAGGTAATTTAGTCAAGTTGGTGATTCTGCTAAAATAGTTAATGGCTTAAAAGTGAAATGACTGCTCATCACTGCACCCATGCTGGCCAACCTGCCACCCTCTGCCAACCAGCTGTGGTGGCTTAGCTGACTTACACCACGGTGTTGTGGCATTTGGGTCTTTTTCTCCAGATTTCCCAGGCCTGGTCTTGGACCTAACAATGTCCCACAACAAGCCAGAAGCAGCACTGGACTTTGGCCAGGGAGGAGCAGCTGGCACCACTGCCGACAAGTGCCAGCCATAAGTTCCAATGCAAAGCAGTGGTGAACGAGGGTTTTTTCCAGATGATCCAGTCTTTCTTGAAACTCATGAAAAATGACACTCTGTGAATACTATGAGAAGAGATTTTTGGGATTTTGTTTGGTGTTTAAGCCAGCAATGCCAAGGCTTATTGTGGGTACAGCTTGTATGTATTTCTAGCATTTTTTCTTGATAACTCAGTAATGGAATATCGCCCCTGGAAAATAATGCTCACTTGTGCATTTTTGGCCTACAGAGTAGACAAACTCATTGTATGTAGTCCATTTGTTGGAAATCTGCAGGGGGTGTGCTTTGGGCAGGAGAAGGCACTTGATCAGATTTTGGAATATAAACCGCTTCTTATACAGCAACTTAATTATTGTTATAGAGCTTTCGAGGGCTTTCTCATTGATTTAAAGACCTGCTATCCCATGCTGGAGAATCAGAAATTTTGAGGAAAACAGCTGATAACTTTCTTACTAGAGTTGCATTGATGGATACTGACCTTTTCTACACACCTTCTCAGATCGCCCTGACTGCCACTTTATCTGTTGCATCCAGAGTAGGAATTACTGTGAAAAGTTACTTGTCACAAAGTCTGATACTGAAAGAAAACAGAACTTGCTTGTCACAGCCACTAGACGTAATGAAGAGCGTGAGAAACTTGGTAAAAAAAAAAAAAATGAACCACCCAGCAGTGAAGAAGTTGCTGTTCTGAAAGAAGTTGGAGAGAGGTCTCTCTGCTGAGTTCGCACTTCATCGCGAAGAAGAGAAAGGCTGTGAAGGGGATGACTGCGTCTCAGAGACCCGGACGAGCTGACCCGTGTTCTCAGAGGAGAGGGCGCTGACGACCTGGTGGATTCTCTCTAGCCACTTGGAACTCACTTGTCAGTGATAACAAATCAGCAGAAGGATGAAGCATACCCGGCATTTAAATTTATTTGAGTCAAATAAAGTGAATGCATCAAAATATAGTAAACTTTTCTAGTTATTTAATTTTTTCCTTTCAGGGTAGTTTTATGTGAAATAAAACATCTTCAAAGGACCCAGAATAGCAGTACCTTGTTTGATTTTACTCAATTGTTTAATTGAAAATATTTCCAAATGGGTCTTTTAAAAAAGAAGAAGTCAAATAATCAAATAGGCAGTCTTTAGTAGTTGTCTAGATAAAAACCTTAAGTTGCTAAGCATAAAGTATATAGTAGCAAATTATATGTTCAGTTTTATAATTAAGCAATTAGATTGCCTAAGTGAATTCATATAAATGTGTTACAGTTACTAGGAATTTTTCACATTAAACATTTTCAAGAAATTTAATTCAAATGGGCAGATATAAAAATTCTATGTAGCACCCACTGTGTGCTACAGCACACACACTGTAGCACCCACTTACTTGGGTGTCAATCATGGGCACCTTCACTTTGTGACTTCGGGCAAGTCACTAAAGCCCTCTGCCTACTTCCCAAGGTGAAAATTGGGAGAAATGATAATGCCTACTCCTCACAGGATTAATCTGAATGGAGCCTCTATGTGCTAAGTGTTCAATAAAGATTGGCTATTATAAGGAAAGTGAATTCTTGGCCCCACGAGCATCTAGATTATAAGGAAAAGTACAGTGTTAAGTTAGCGTTCAGCTTTGTTTTTTGACGTCTCTGCCTTACTCTCTGTAGCCACCTCCTCCTTCAGATACGCTGCCTAGATCAGTTGTTCTGGAGACAATGAGGTACATGATGTTCTCAGCGGATACCACACATGATAACACCCAAGATACACATTTTAGAAGTTCATTTGGGTATGATCAGTCAACCCACGCAAGTAGTGTGAGCATTGTGTAATCACTTTATTAGAGAGACTTAAAAGAACAGCTTTGTTTGGTGATTCCTCCTTGTTTTATTGGCTCAAGCACTTACCCAGAACCTGGTAGATCCATTTTAGTGGAAAGGTTAAACTGAAGTCACTTTCAAATGTTACTATTTAACTAGAAGTAATTTTAAGAAGTCATGGTTAAGTATCTATAGCTTTAATGTTTATTTATTTACCTATTTAAATCAACCAAATCATTTATTCCACTGTTTGAGCACAGTGCATATTAATACTTGCTGCCCAGGTTTTCTTTCTTCACTAGTATGTCCAGTTTTGTGACATTCCTGGTCTCTTTTGAACTTGACACCTCTGAAAATTTCCCCTGCCTGTATCCTGGTGGCTTCTTGTTTTGGCTCTAAGCTGTGACCCAGATTGTCACCTCTAGTCATCACCTCCTTAGTAGGAAGCCCTATAACACCCAGGCTGGCAGAAAATGACATAGCAGTCTCTCATTGTCTTGTAATTCTCTTAAAGTCAGGACAGCTAATAGGTTTCATGGGTCTTAGAGTTCTTCTAAGCTTCTTGGAATAAAATTAGAATATCTTTTCCTAGAGGACTATAACACAGCTTTTTGGGGTCATCAAATTACTTTAACTTGTTTTAAAGAAGCATTGAAGCATATTGTAAAAGTTATGCAAATGTGTAACGAAGAATTTCAAACTCAATGGGTTGCCATCATTTAGATAAACTCCCCTTTCTCTCTTCACCCTTAAGCCACTGATGTGAAAGATAGTTCTTAAAAAAATGAAAAAGGGGAAGTAATGTTTTTCCAGAAGTAATACTTTAGCACTGCTATTGAAAGAAACAATCTTTTAAAAAATTCAGAATAGACTCATTTCTCAGTTTAAAATGACTAATTAATACAAAAACATCAAAGCATATTTTTATTTATTTATTTTTAAAGATTTTATTTATTTCTAGAGAGAGGGGCAGGGAAGGAGAAAGAGTGGGAGAGAAACATCAATTTGTTGCCTCTCATATTTCTTCAGCTGGGGACCTGGCCTGCAACCCAGGCATGTGTCCTGACTGGGAATTTAACCCGAACCCTTCCAGTTTGCAGGCCCACACTCAATCCACTGAGCACACCAGCCAGGGCAAAAATTTACTTTTTAATACTGCTGATGTTGTTGAATAAATGTTGAATGAGGCAGTGAGGCATGTTGAAATTGGGCTACGATTTATTACGATTATTTGTTGAATTTGGTTTTCCACTTTAGAGTGCACCTCCTGCAGGCAGTCATGGGCTTCATCACCCACCCCCCTCCCTCCCCCCACCAGTGGACGAGGGAATAGTCAAGTTTCCCATCTCTACAGGGAACTGTTGCTGGGTTTCTGGTTCTTCCTTGATCAGCAGTTTCAGGTCTGTTTACTA
This sequence comes from Tonatia bakeri, assembly GCA_004024845.1. Classification (NCBI taxonomy): domain Eukaryota; kingdom Metazoa; phylum Chordata; class Mammalia; order Chiroptera; family Phyllostomidae; genus Tonatia; species Tonatia bakeri. The sequence continues at coordinate 24,787 of PVIA01000456.1, read as the reverse complement.
CTTTGTTCTTTTCTTGAAGCCTTTCGGAATCAATCTTTTATATAGCAGGTGATTTTCTCTTTTTTGATCTAATCTGAGGGGATTAGATATAAAAATACAGGGAGTATTTTTTTGCTCATTTGCCTTTAGTGTTTTGACAACCATTTAAATAATTTAAACCTACCATTTTTATGATATGCTTTTAGTTCTTTATCAATTTTATTTGCTATGTGGTCTAAGATGTTTATATTTTTCCATATGTTTATATATTTAATGATTTAATGAGTGCTCAGTTTAAGGTTCAATGTTTGCTTGCCTTCTCTTCTAAGAGATGTAGAGAGAAACATGCTTTCTCTTTATCCTACATTCCCCCATCACCTGGGGCACAGATTGTGTTATTATTTCTAAATTGCTGTGGTCTTCAACATTCATGTACTGTTCTACCTGTAATTCGCACAGTTGAGTTGTGTCTTTACGATGACTTCTCCATTCATCTCTAATGTGTGGGATATCCTAGCACAGTAGTTGTTTCAAAGAAGAGCTCAAAAGAGCCACGTGTCATATTATGTTGCAAGTTTCCTATTATCCATCAATTACTTTTATACTTTCAATGACAACTGGTTCAGACTGAATATTCTTAGTTTATGTTTTTCTTCCCTGAGGATTTGGTAGATATTGCTCTATTGCCGTCTACAGTGCTTTTTATAAAAGTCTGAGGTCAGCCAGGTGTTATTCTTTGTTGTACGGAAATTGATTTCTTCTTTCCTCCGTGGCATGCTCTATCATTAAAGTGCAGTGTGTTTCTCAGGTTATGTGTTGATCATTCTATAAAGCCCTTTTCCTGTGGCACAACGCACTCATTTTATCTATACGTTTGATTCTTCTTTATTTCAGGGAAATTTTCTTTCATTAGATCTTTGAATATTGCCATGTTTGCTATTTAGGAATGTCAGTTGTACACATGTTGGATCTTCTTTGGCTCCACAACAGTGATTTTCTTTCAAATACTTTAAAAACCTTTGTTCTTCTGTATTTCTGTTCCTTTAGAAATGGCTTGTGTTTTCTCCGTTGATGCCTCTAATGTGACGTTCATTTAATAGTTTTATTTTCTCTTCTGTTTTTCGGCTCTGACATACTACTTTTTATTACATTTATTTTCTTATCTTTTTCCTTGAGTTCTACTATGTCTTGTCTGAACTCTTGTTTTTAAGGAGTAGTAATTTTTAAAATTCCTTTTATTTAAATAGTACTATAGTCTTTATAATTTTTTGTCTGATTTGTGTTACAATCTTACACATTTTTTATCTGCCTTCTGCTTGCCCTATTCTTTAGGCTTTTGGAACTATTTTTGTATATGCCCCGACTGATTTTTTCCTGATTGTTATTCATCTATAATACATACCCAAATCAGCCATTTGGTGATGGATTGTCTAGAGGAGGGTTGGGTAGAATGCAGCAGGAAGTTTGCTTTTAGACCATGGCTTTTGAACATATTCTCACTAATATTCTGCCCTAGGCATATAAATCAAATCTGGGTTGGCTACAAGTCTCTCTGGCACATAGTGAAGTCACAGACGTGTTTGTGAATGTGGGTGTGTGTGCATGCATTCATTTCTTTCCCCTCACTCCCCCTCCTTCACTCATTCTCTCTCTCTTTTCCCTCCCTCCCTCCCTCCCTCCCTCCCTCCTTCCTTCCTTCCTTCCTTCCTTCCTTCCTTCCTTCCTTCCTTCCTTCCTTCCTTTCCTTCCTTTCCTTCCTTTCCTTCCTTTCCTTCCTTTCCTTTCTTTCCTTTCTTTCCTTCCTTCCTTCCATAGTAATTTTCCCTGCTTCTGTGCAGGGCTACTTACCCCTGATAATTTCTTTACCACCCTGTTTCATCCACAGCAGCTTTCTTGAAAAGATGCTGTGTCTATATATTTTCTTATTTAGATTAGCAATATCTGCCACTCTGTGGTATGAAGCAAGGTTTACTGAGGCTCCCACAACTTCTACATGAAACCAGTTGGCATTCAAGTGAAGAGTGATTCTTTTTGTCTTGGTGTATCCCACCTACTGTGATGAATGCCTCACTGCCCTTAGAGCCTGCACTGGCTTGTGTCTCTCACGGAGCTCTCCTGCCTTCGTATCATTTTCACTGCACTTGGCACTGTAGTTGTTTCTTTCTATGTTGTAGTTTAGTGTTATGGTTATTTCTTAGCCTATTAATTTTCTATCATTATGTAATAAACCATGCCAAAACTTAGTGACTTAAATCAACCATAATATATCACTTCTCCCACTTCTGTTGATCCTTCCAGTTCTGCTGGTCTCTCCTGGGTTCATTCATGGGGCTGCAGTCAGCTGGTGTCTCAACTGTGATGGCTGAGGCAGCTGGATGTCTGGGCTTCTCTCTCCACAAGGTCTTTCATCCTAAATATCTTCACAGCACAGTGGTCTCAGTATGCGAAGAGAGTAAGAGGGTGCAAAACCTTTCCAGGCTGAAGGTGGAAAGGCCCATAGCAACACTTCGCTACATTCTGTTGGTCAAAGCCAGTCACAAGGACAGTCTGCTTGCAAGGGGGGCAAAGTCACTCTGGAGAAGGGTGTGTGCCCAGTGATGCAAGGTATCAGCATGTCTGTCTTTGTGTGAACAGTCTAACACACTGATCTTTATCTTCTAATTTATGTTTCTCAACCTTACTTTTGATTGGTTTTCTGTTAAAGATTAGAGACAATTTTAGACTCTCACCTTTATAGGAAGTCAGCTAAAGTTTTAATGGTAATGAATAACAAAACTCATACTGTTATATCTTCTAAAATAACCTAGAACCTTTTATTTTTTGCTTATTAAAGACCATAAGATATAACTTAAAAACCGTCTGTACTATCTGTGGTTCATAGCTCTTTAGTGCAAGGGTTCTAAAACCCGAAATAGAAAAGTATTTTCCAGTTTGTGTAGCATAGGATAATGAACTTTGGGGCAGGAGGGCAGAAAAGCTGGCTTCTATTTCTGATTCGAATACTAGCTTTGTGATCTCAAGAAAATCAGTTTACTTTTGTCGCTTGTTTACTAAAATGAGGTGGTTCTTAAGCTTTAAGGTCATAGAGATTACCTATGGGATTTGTTAAAAATTCAAATTCCATTCTTTAAAGTTTTGACACAGTGGGTCCAACAATAAAGTCTAAGAATCTGAGTTTTTATAAGACCTTTATATGACTTTGTGCAGGAGGATTGTTGTTGACCACATTTCAGGACGTACTTCACGCCACAGATGTTACAGAACTTTGAAAACTTTGGGACCAGCCCCTATGTTGGAAGTTGTTTTGATTATGAAATGTATCTTTAAAATGTGTTTTTGTTCACTGAGCAATGATTATTTAATTATCTGTGTCACTTATAAAGTCTTTGAAAATAAACACCTTAACTAGGGCTCACTGCTTTCACATATGTCATTATGTAAATGAAAAAAATTAGTTTCTCATGAACGTCATTAAAATGTGTTGATTTTTAAAAAAATTGCACTTTTGTAATTCTCACTTCTGTATTATACTTTTCTTTCCTGCCATGCATAATAGAAATAGGTTGACATTACAATTAATCATAGAGATTTAAAGGCCGATCTTTAGTGAGTTAAAAACCTATATCTCCCCCTGCCTAATATGTAAAAATATCAGGTTGTGTTCTAGGACAGTCATTTCTCATAATTCAGACATATCTCATCCACCTCCAAGTTAATTCTAAGCAGTAAATAGTGGAAATTATTAAATTCACATGCAATAGATGCTAAGCAAACAGCTAGAATAGGATCAGAACCACAGAAATGGAGATCACATGGAGGGTTAGGAACGGGAGTGGGAGGAGGAAAGAGGGGGGAAAGGTACAGAGAATAAGTAGTATAGATGGTAGGGAGAAAATAGACAGGAGGAGGGCAAAAATAGTATGGGAAATGTAGAAGCTAAAGAACTTATGTGTATGACACATGGACATGAGCTACAGGGGGGAATGTGGGTGAGAGAGGTGTGCAGGGTGGAGGGGAGTGAAGGGGGGAAATGGTACAACTGTAATAGCATAATCAAAATATATTTTAAAAGATTTTTAAATAATGTATTTTTTAATACGAGACAATAGAGAGTTCAATGACATTTAACATTAAATAGTTCAAGTTAAATGCCGCCAACATATAACATTACCATGGACAGGATTAGGGGTCAGGACATATGATTTAGCAATAAGCAACCCAAAACTAAAGAATATTCACTTGCAGAGTATTGTATTTTTTTGTGCTAGTTTTTGGTTGGTTTTGCAGACCACACTTTTAGCTTAAGGACCATACAAAAATGGGCCATGGGCCTGGTCCACACGTCATAGCTTTAGAGCCCCTGCTTATGATAGAAATGCCCTCAAACTCTGAGTAAGATTGATTTCTGGTTTTAAACATTGTGTTAGTAATTTAGTTGACAACTTTATTTTTTGTTAGGGCAACTCTCCATTTGGCCACTTGATGGCAGCATTTACTATGTGCTGGCATGAACTTCATTTTTCTTTAGGTGGTTCAGCCTCGTTTAACAACGGTAGTGGAAAAGATTGATAGCAATGCAAATGTATTTATAACCACGAGAGATAGTCACCTTCCACCCCAATTAGCCTTTGCATTGATTTACTGAGGAAAAACATCTATTACTGAAAAAAGTCTTAAAGATTAGTGTTGCATTATTTTGTTACAGTTGAAATACGTAGGAAAAATGATCTCACAGAAGATACACTTTACTCTAACTAAAAATGTACTTGCCCAATAATTAAAAAAAGAGAGAAAGATACATCATTGAAAATGCAACTCTGGTTCAGAATACCGTACCATAATTTTTCTCCCCTAAAGCCATATAGTTAGTTATTTGAGTATTTTCTAATAATGAGCTTCTGTCACATTTTAGATCTTTAAAAAGATTTATTCATGAGCTGTTGCTTGGATAAAGCCATTGATCTACCAAAAAAGAAAATTCCATTTCTGAATATCTTCGTGAGAATATAATTATGATTGGAACTAAGTTTTTCTTCTTTTTTTTTAATGAAAAGGCTTACTGCCCCCTGAAATACATTTTTGCACCCCCTAACGAATGCAGCCACAGCCGTGAGGTTTTCCTGCAGAGAAAAACTTCTGGTAATGATTTTACAAACATCCTAGTAAGCACTTTCCGGGGGTGGGTTCACTAAGGGAACTCTTCTTTGAGATTTACCTGCAGCACAAATTGGTAGAGATTTACAAGGTAGTTAAAATTTAGTGCTTTTGACTTGAAGGAAGGAAGGAAGTTTTTTGTTTGTTTGTGTGTGTGTGTTTGTTTTAACCATCCTGTTTTCACTGGTCCTTTAGTTCTCTTAAAAAACATGAGTCTTGTCTTTTTGTGCTATTACCGGAGAAGATTCTCCATACTCTAATTCACTGCCATTTGAATTTATATGTCAGAGTAAGGTTAGGGATCTCAGTGCAAGGCTGTACAGGAGGCTCTGCTGGAGTGTCCAGGGCCGCATAAATCGCAAGAAAGTAACATGGGTAGTCTCCGACCGCGAGTTATATAAATATCTTTGTGAGTGTATATAAATATTCTTGGGAGGCGATTCCAGCTCTATTTTCACAAGCTTAACTCCATTTTCCTGAGCTTGTGTGTTTACTTACATACAATTGTACATTTCCTTCTGTTTATAAACACTTGGGTATTCTGGGCCCGTATAAGGAGACTTCTTATATCCCTTTCACGTTCTTCTTGTAGCTCATCTCATGCTAGTGTAAAAAAATGATTTTACAACAAAAGTAATGCAAGATTACTGTAGATACCTTAGAAAATATAGGTATATTAAAAGCAAATAAAAACATACAATATCTTAGCAGGCTATTATTTGTGTTATATAACCCTCATTTTCATATTTCTTATTGTGAGAAATGCTGCGTGGCTGGAAAAGGAACTTTTAAATGGTGACAGTGTCATCAACCACCAGGTCTGATTGTATACATGTGGGAGTCCACACAGAGGAAGTTTAAATCTAGGTTTGATAGACATAATTGCTGATATGTTTGGTCTCGGATGAAATCAATGAAAAGAAACAGGAAATAATAGCCTTGTTGGCTTTCCCTATGTGCAGCATTTGCTCTAAGTTAAAATGCTGTTCAATTCCAGCCAGCAGTGTAGAAAGGAAGAAAAAGTGTAAGTGGAGCACTAAAGAGGGGCTGGTTATTTTTCAGGAGAGCCTTGGTTTTGATTTTCCTGGTGCTCTGAAATACTCGGTGCCCCTCACACAGTGCCATCTCCCTCACTGGTGATGAAGGGCATCATGAACTACCTGCCCATAATTACCACCCGGAGGTCAGAGCAGCCTCAACAGCACGCCTCTCACCAATTACATGGTCGGGGTGGGGGAGGTTGTATGTGCATGTACACACGAATGCGTGTTCACATACATGTTCCATGCATGTGGACTTTTCTGGTTATTGTAGTGCAATCAAAGCCTGGTGACTGGTCAGGGTTTGAGGTGCAAGCCGCCTCCCCATGGGCAGTCTCTGAACACAGTTCTCTGCCTGATTATAGTGAGGACTCTTCCATTATGCTCAGCTGTGTCTCATTTACAGCAGAACAAAAGGGTCTCAGGAAAGAGGAGGAAGCAGAGACTGTGATGGTGGTTTAATCTGAGGTGAGAGATGGAGAAATGGTGATGTGATCGAAGGGCTGCCACCTGCCATAACATTTTTGGGAATCTCCCTACATTGTGAAGCCACTGTAGGGCCTGGCAAGTTTGGTTAATGGGCTTGGTAAACGCTATAGCTGAAAGACCCTTTCTGGATTTAGAAGAGTTGAGAGATCAGTTTTGTTTTCCGTTTTGTTGTTTTGCCCTTTGCAAATGTTCAGCCCCTGTGAAATTTTGTCTGTTCGATAAAAAATTACCCAGAGAGTTGAAATTGGCATTGATTTTTAATTTATACAGAAGTTATTACAAATATATATCAGTGTCAATTAAAACAAATTTCATTGCCTACAACATAGGAAATCAAATTTCCTAATTGCATTTACCATGTGGGCAGTAGCACTGGTTTCAGAGTTTAAAGGTCATAGATGATTAGGCTCTCCGTTTAAATTAAATTACAGTACATTTTCCCTTTCCCTCCGACATTGCAAATGTGACAGACAGGAAATACTGGCATGAGTTAGCATCATCTAGTAAGTGATTGTTGATGCCTGTTCTCAGTTTGCCTTCTTCCTTGCACCCCGTCCTCTATAATTGCCAAGATAGCTTGCAGGTAAATATATCATTGTTTTAACAATGAGACCAATGAGTAATAAGCTGCAAATGAAACCTCTGGCTCTGATTTACAAACGGCATGAAGCAAAACTTCAGTTCTCTTTTATTATCCTGTGGTAGCTTAAGTAGTGTTCTCAAGTTCATGTGTTCCCATTCAAGTTGCTTTTTAGACTCTTCCCTTAAGTTCTATTTCCCCCCTTGCACTCCTCACTCCCTCTCTCCCATCATCACTACCCAGTTTGTAGTTTCTGACAATTTTGTTCTTTTTTACCATGTTTCAGTCAGGAAGAAAAATCAGTTCGTTATCGGGTTCTAATCGGTGATCTGAGTTCTGGTTCTCACATGTCGTCTTGTGCACATCAACTCTCCAGGCCAAGACAACTTCAACTGCAAAACGAGGGTGATGAACAATCCACTTCTATGGTCACTTTTAATCTTAAAATCCTGTGGTTCTTCATTTCAGTGCCCCTATGGAAAAAAATTCAGGAAGAGTTCACTTAGCTTTCTATCTTTTTAAAAATAATAAGTATAGTTCATAATCCCACAGAATACATTTTTATCAACGGAAGTGGTGATGACATTTTTGTTTTCTCAGGGAACATGGTTATGGAATATGATATCTGTCACAACGTGGTAATTTCTAGAACAAAGCCGTTGTGATAGTAGCTCAGGTGCCGTGAGTGTTCTAGTGGAGTGTTTGTAGCAGTGGGTGATGCAGATGACATGTCAGGTGATTAGCAGGTGTGTGAGGGCTGGGTGAGTGAGACACCGTCATCCTGTCATCCTGGCCATAATAGGACAGGATCCCACTGATCCCGAGTGCTGTCTAGATGTGATTACAATCTCGAGTTGCTTTGTGATCATTTGAGTTTATACCTCTAGGAAACATCTTTGTAACCAAAATGTCTGGAGGACATTAACTTTGTTGCTCTGTATCTATGAGTTCTTCAGTACTGAATGAAATTATGACCTGGTTTTAAAAGATTTTTGGGAGACTAACCTCAATAAAACTGATCTAGACTAGGCAAGAAGAGAGAAGAAAGAAGATAAAATACAGAGAAAAACTTCCAAATAAATACAGATAGCACAGATTTAAAATAATAACACTATTGTGAAGAAATATATGCATACATTTGAAAGCTTTGATTAAAATGAATAATTTCTGAAAATGCTAAAACTGGTAAGAGGAAAAGGAAGAACATGATAAACCAATAATCATTTAGAAAAGGCAGCAGGAATCAATGACCTCCTTCTTGGAAGGGCTCAGACCCAGAATACTTTATAGGAGAATTTTACCAAATATTTCAGTAATATAATCTCTCCATATTATACATACTGTTCTAGAAAATAGAAATTATTAAAGCCATTATTGCACTCATTTAGAAGCTACTATAACCTTGGTTACATAGCCAAGAAAATGTATAAAAATAAAATTATAAGCCTATTTATTTCACATATGAGCCTAGATGATAAATTCTAAGTAAAATATTAAGAGAATTTAAGTCTAATGAAATATGGCTGTCATTACATCTATCTAAATAGAATAAAAACACTTCATACCACAGAATATCCTGAAAAATTAGAAAATGTATAACAACCTTAAATGCATAGCTGAGCTCTAAGAAAGTAAGGGAAATCAGCAAAGATCCAAAATGGAAGAGGGTGAGAATGCTGAGAACCAGAGAAACAAACACAGTTGATTTTGTGGTTGCCTTAGGGATGGGATGTTGGTCTTGCTAACCAAGGGGCTGCTGGTCTTAATGGTCAAAGCAAACGGGCTACATGAGGTGGGAAATCCAAACCCAGAGATGCTGAAAGTTTAAACCCTGAGTGCGAAATGGACCAGAATAATTGTCATTTTCTAGTGTTTTACCTCACCAGTCTAGAAGGAAAGATTCTTTTTTATAGAAGAAAAATTTCTTCTCAAATAATTTTTAATTGCAGATAGTTTTAATGAATATGTACATTTTTAATTGACATAAAAATAGTCCTAAAATATTATCATCTTTGGAGTGCTTGAGGAGAAAATACAAAATCACATCAACAGCATAAACTAGTTTATATTGATTTCTGTCTAATAACATGTCACTTATAGAGGAGATTATTGCCTCCAAAATAAAAAACACACATGGAAATAACCATGTGTATCAATCAGTGCCAGTGGAGTCAGACCCCCAGGAAGTTCAGATATAATTTTTATGCAATTTATACTATAAAAGTAGCATCTTTTAGGTTCTTGAGGACTTAAAATGTCCACAAAATGAGAAAAAGGATGAGACGAAACAAATAAAACATTAGAGGACCTCATAACTAAGTTCAGCAAGGCCACAGGATACAAGATAAACATAAAAATCAGTTGAGTGCCTGTGTATTAGCAATTAGCGTATGGGCCCTGACATTGAATTACCATGTACAATTGCTGGAAAAGTATTAAAGGCTTCACTGCAGATATCAGAAAATGTGTACAAGATGCTGAAGAGTGTACAATGCTGATGAAGGAAATGAAGGAAGATGTACACAAGTGAGAGAAGTTCGTGTTGATGGACTGAAAGACTGAACATAAAAAGAGATGTCAGTTCTCCCCCAATTGGTGAACACATTTAATGCAAATCCTACCTAAATACCAGCGATATTTTTTATATATATAAAATTATTCTAAAATTTATATGGAAAGAAAAAGAAACTTCAATAGCTAGAACTATTTTGAAAAAGAAGAATGGAAAAAAAGAGCCCTATTGGGCTTAGTCTCTCAAAAATCTTTTAAAACCAGTTCTTAATTTTGTTCTGTACTGAAGAACTCTAGATACAGGGTAACAAAGTTAATGTCCTCCGGGCAGTTTTCTTCCCTTTTTTGCTGTGCCTGCCTTGTGGCCACGGCTAGGAGAGTGGGGATCAGCAGGGGTGACAACAGACATCCGTCACTCGTCCTCAGCCTCAGAGGTAAAGCTGTCCATATTTTACCATTAAGTTTAATTTTTACAGTAGGATTCAAAGATAGCTTTTCATACAATAAGCTGTTCCCATCTCTTTCTAGTATGTTAGCAATTTTTATCTCGAATAGATGCTTAATTTAATAAAATCATTCTCCTGCATTTACTGAGATGATCATGTGATTTTTCTAATTTAATCTTTTGATGTAGTGAATTACATTGATCTTCAAATGTTAAATCAGCCTTGTAACACTAGAATAAACCAAATTTGTCCTTTTCATATATCTTTGTACTTGGTTAATATTTTATATAGGATTTTTTACATCTTGAATTCTTCTGTTAGAGTCTGCTTCTGGGAAAATCTACTGTAGCACAGAGAGTGTATAATTTAGAGTGAATTCAACCTCAAGGCACAAAAACTTAGTCATGCTTAAACAACTAGTGGTTTACTTTTCTCACATAACATAAATTATTGTGCTTAAAGTTGATAGAATTGATTCACTTGCTTAGTGATGCCATCAGGAGCCTAATTTTCTGTCTGATTTTCTTTTTGACCATTTATATTATTGCCTTTTTATCTTTATGGTTGCTACCTCATGTTCCAAGTTAGGCTTCATGATCCCAAACTTCCCAAGGAGAGAAAGGGTCAGGGTAAGGCTTTCCCCAGACAATGCTATTTAAACACGAGGAAGGGAAGCTGTTGAGAATGCACCCTATTATGTCTCATTGGGAAGAACTGGGTCACACACAGGTCCCCAGAGAAAACACTGGTAGAGGAAAGTAGAGTTCCTATGACCCGATTAGACCAATAAGGATTCATCTTGTAGTGTCAGAGAAGTACCATCTCTTGAAATTAAGACATCTATGTCTGTTACAAAGGCTGTGATTTGTTAGCCAGGAAGTAATAGGGGAATCCTGTTGGCTCCAAATGGTTCAAGAAAGAATAACTTTATGTTATTCACACTTATGAATATTGATGCAATAAATCATAGTCCGATGCTAGCAAGCTGAAGACAGTGTCTAAAAAAATCATAACGTAGTTGAGGTAAGCTAAGAAAAATGTAGTAAATTCAGATTCAGAAGACTACTATAAAGCCATAGAAATGAGATAATATGGTGCAGAAATATGTATATACATCATTGGAACAGGATCAATGCTCAAAAGCAAGTCCATGTTTACAGGGGAACCTGATATGTCAGAGAAATGGACCTACTGGAAAAGGGTGGCTTATTTATTAGATATATTGGGAAAATGGACCACTATATAGAAACAATTGTTGGTTCTCGAAAATACAATTTAGATTAATTATAGTCTTAAAAATGAATTATAAAACTATAAAATAAATAAAAATAAACCAGGAAATAGCTCTATGATTCCAAGTTGTGGAAGATTTATTAAATATGGTCCCAAAAGTATAAGGCATACGATAAAAATGATTAATTTCATTATATAAAAATGATAGATTTCTATTCAATGAAGAGCACCATCAATAAAGTCAAATAACAGGAAATTGGTTGGGAGAAGTTATCTGAGAACTCAAAACTGACAAAGGATAATATCTAGAATATTTAAGAAACTTTTATAAAAAGTAGGAAACCAACAGCAAAATGGGTAAAGACTATGGACTCGACTCAAATAACTAATCTGGAGAGCAACCAGGAGACCTTAGTTTAATTCAGTATGTGTAGGTCACCTGACCCATCCATTCCACCGTTGCGCGTTTGTGTTCTGGTTCCCGAGGAGGCACGCGTGAGAGTGTTTGCTTACGCATTCTTTGTAGAGCAGGGCATTGTAGACAACCCATGTATCTGTCTCTAGGGTGCAGATGGGGAAATATTATGGGTACTCACAGAAGTAATGAAGCAAAGAGAGTTATATGGAAAGATCTTTCATACATAGTGTTGAGAGGAAAAAGTAAGAACAAGATCTATAACATGATTTACTTAGGCAAATTTAAAACACAAACACAACACAAAATAGAACTGTACTTCAATATATCTACATGTCCAAGAAGGAAAAAAATGTGAAACATGTTAAAAGAATTGCCTATAGACAGAGGAGTAGATTGGGAGCAGAGAGTGAGGATAAGGAAGAAGAAGGGAAGGAAACGAGACAGGAGCCTTGAGAGGGTGGCTGATGACTGTGCCATGACCAACTCACCCCTCTGTGTTTTAGGTTCTACTTGTACGAGCTAAGTCCTGTGAAGATTCAAGCTTGCATCCTATCTCCAAGTTGACCATGGCCACAATTTTAAGTATTTGTTGCCAAGAAAAAAAATGTTTAAGTAGAGACTTTCCTGTACTTACTATACTATATACTAATTGAACCCTAAAGCTGCTGTAAACACATGAAATCATGCTTTTAAATTACCAGTGGGAACATGCTGCCTCTTCCATTGTCAAAGACTTTGGTGTCTGCAAGCAGCTTCATCTGTAATTTTCCTCAATGTGAGTTCCATTTTGCTTTCTACTTTCACCTTTTCATCAATAACAAATGTTAAAATTTTAAAACTCTTCTGGGATAATGATCAGGTTTTTACTATTTTTTCTGTATTTCATGAACGTGAAATTATGAAGGTGTTTGGAAGAACTATACCTAGGCCTGAAGACATTTTCTAACTGAAGATTTGGCTGGTAAATTTAGGCCATGGCCCAAAGGTGACGACACTGCCTTCACTTGATAATGAGCTCTGAAATTCATTCTGAGGCTCAGGAATGAGAAGATTTTTCAATGTAAACTCTCCCCTGGAATCACTAGGGAAATTTCTCTGTCCCTTAAATAAACCAAGGTTCTTCATTTCCTGATGTAATCTTGATTTAATGTTTATTTATTGATTACTTACCTTGTGCTAAGACGTATATGTTACCTTATTAACCGTGGCTGGTTTGCCTGACCTGAGAAGTTCACTAAGATTCTAATGATCAGTTGATGTTGATTAGGACATGGCTCCACAAAATGTGGTCTGAGCCAGCAGAATCACCTGGGAGATTTTTGGACATGTAGAAATGGCCCAACCACAGACCTAGTGAATCAAAATTTGCATTATAACAAGATCCCCGGCTGATTCTTAAGCACATTAAAGTTTGAGAAGTGCAGAGCATCATTCCTTGGCACATATACAGTGACATCATGTTGAAGAAAAGCTGTTTTAAAATAAAATCTATTTTTACATGGTTATCTTTTCTTTTCTGATTAATTCTATCATTAATTAATTCATTCATTCAGACACATTAAATGAGTGCTTTATCATGTTTTGGGTGTATATAAAAGTCAACAAGGCATGCTAACAAATTCTTATTGTTGTTTTTTTGTTTGTTTTTTAATTTAAAAAAATGCAGAAGGAGGCGCTGAAGCTGGGATGTAAAATGCTTTTTTGGTCCTCTGGGAAAAGTTCCCAGCTCAGCAGTCTGACAAGGGCAGCATGCATTGTGGACCCAGCCCTCCAGAACCCGCTTGGTGCTGTTGCCTGGGCCCTGGAAGCTCCTAGCAAAGCAGTCAGACTGGAACCAGGTGCTCCTTGGCTGGGAGAACTTGGTTTCTGGACTCCCAGTCGGGCCTGGGCAAACTGCGGGTCTCCAACTCAGAGCTGACGCCTGGCACCCAAGCCTGCCTGCTCAGCTTCAGGAGTCAGCTTGATGGGCAAAATCAAGGGAATGGAATCTGGATGACAGGGCTGGGCAGAGGTGTCCAGCATGGGGTGTGTTCTGTAAGTCTGCATGCTCTGACTCAGGTGCTGTGAGCAAAGGTTTTTATAATTGTAAAGAAATAGAGATGATTGAGTGGGTTCTAATTGGGAACATTGAAAAACAATGCATCCAGGTCTAAGGGATGGCAGGAAAATGAATGCCACAGGCAAGTTCTTGTATATTAAGTTATGGCACACCTAAATTGTGTTGCATCAGAAGTTTTAAAATTGTGTGTACTTGATTTCATAATTGCAGGACTTAGAAACAAAGAGTATCTGATGGTCTTTTTTTATGTGAATTAGTCACACAGTAAATTAGTCTAGGAAGGATACTTTGGAAATGTCCAATTTATTGCAATTACACTCTAATCCAGGTCCAAATACCTGTATATTTTGTTTGTTTTCTATTCATTGTCTGTTTCTATGAAGCTGGAAATATTACTAAGAAAAAAAGCAAGGAAAGTAAACTTTTGTTATTGGGAGAAAATCTCAGCTTTGGTAAGATGAAGTACCTTCTTCCCTTCACTCCCGTACCACAAAGAGCAATCAGTAGCATCTTTGCTGCAGGAGACTGCCAAATAGATGAGGAAGGAAGAAAACATTTGAAGTCGCTGATTATTCACTGGAGATATTTGTGGAATACTGCTTGTCTGTAGGTATGGCTTTATCATATTTTAATCATATATAATTTTGTTCATCCTTGCATAATATTTGTGAGATTCACTTTCCTTACTCATAAAATGGAGATAATTAGACTATACCAAGAATAAATGAAATAATGTTGATTTCATTTAATTAGTCACATTGCCAGCACTCAAATTCTACCTGCTATGATAGGATCAAAATTAACACATGTTGATGATGTGTTTAAAAACATTAATTCCGTTTTTTATAATTAAGCTCATTTTATCCTTGAATCTCCCAGTCTGCCTTGACCAGACAATTTACTTTTTTCCTATTCAGGTATTTTCTGTTCGGTGACTTTCTAGTTAAATTTAAATGTTATCATGATCACAGTCCAGCTTCATCTTAACTGCATTTATGTACATTCTTAGTCTTTCAAGGTTTCTTTCTGCCTTTTTGTCCTTCTCCACCCCTCATAGGTGACCATAAGCTCTCACAGGACAGCCTATGTGGAATTCTGGCATCAGGCAAGTGATATATGGTTTTGCTGGTCTCTGCTTGAGGTTTCTGGTTCTGCTTGGGCTTCAGTCAGTCTCTGTCACTGTGGCACCTGCAGTGATATTCCTTGGGGTCCCTGTCCCCTGAACTTCTTGACTTGTCATCCACTGAGGTGTGGCTTATTAGTATTGGCCTTGGCCTCTGGGATCAAAAGCACTCATCTTTGCAGTCACATCCTCTTGTCCTCAGACATCTTCCTGTCCATCTGCTACCTGGAACCCTCCAGTATTTACTTTTGTCCCCCTGGTAGGGGGTGGGGTAAGACTCCTGATGGCTCTTTCTGTGTTACTGTGGAGTAGAACTCACATAGTTGTTCTTATGCCCACCTGCCCTTAGTCATTGCTACCTTCACTCTCTCATGTTGAAAGTGGGGCTTTTCTAAGAGGCTTGCTGTCCTCCTAGGTTAGGAGAGTGGTGGTATTTACCAGTTGTGGCCTGAACTGTCTGGGTATTTCTGCTTCTCTCCAGAGGCTTTAGTTTATATTTTATCTTCTGAATAGTGAGTCGGAAGCCTTGTTGAGTCTGGACACTTTCTTTCTTGTACTCTGCTCAGTCTTTCTCTTCCCAGAGAGGCTTCTTGTGTCCTGTGTAGCAGGAACCTTACTGTATAGCCCCCCTTTGTCTGTCTGTGGTTCATTATAAAAATTCTGTGCTGCAGTTACCCATGCATAGACAGCGACATACACATACAAAGCTTTGAGTTTCTTAGAGGAATCTCTTTTCCTCCTTAACTTGCCTGATTATTGCAAATCAAAGAAAGAAGAGAAGGAAAAAAGATGCAAAGACGGCAGTGTTTTAGTAGCTAGTTTAGCATAAAATAATTAGGTGCAAACAAAATAGTTGGAGGGTCAGTAACAAGCTCTTGGTTGAGCTTCCAGAACTAAATCAGAACACCATCAGGTCCTGACTCTCAAGGTAGCTTATTTCTGTCACTCTGGGGAACCCACTGCGCAGATGCATGTTTCGGGAGTGTGCCACATCAGCTGTGACCCCAACTGCAGAAATGGCACTACGTCTAGGCATTCACAATACTATGGACCAGAGGCTGGTACAGAAAAACCAAAACATTCCATGGCTGCGCTTGTTGATTTTAAGAAACAGCACTTGTATAGATGGTCTCTTGTCTGTCCCCCAAATCTCATGCAGAGCATCTCCATGGTAGAGACCACGTCATGGAGGGAGCCCTGGCTACATCGGCCTGGGAAGCCCTTAGCTTTTCTGCCTCAAGAAGGGGGATGGAGTTGTGATAGAAAATCCACACGACTTACCACAGGGAGAAAAATTAAAAATTCTACATGCTGTACGGTGGAACAGAATTTGGGGTAGAGGTTGTGGATATAGGAAAGAGTAAGGTTGTAGAATGCACCTACCATCTGTTCTCTGTCTAGATTTTTTTTTCATGAAGAAGTAGCACTTATTTAAATATTCATGAGTATAACTTTTCAGGACTATAGCAGGAGTGAATCTCCTTCAAAGTATGGCCTGGACCCTGATGAATAACGTTTGCATTTATTTACCTCAAACAGATGTTGATTAAGCAAAGCTTAATTTCATGAGTATTTATGGAGCATGTTCTATATTTAAGGCACTTGGTTAGTAAGGAAAGGATTTACATTTCTTCAATTATTCTTATCAAGTCATTAGATCCTGCAACGAAATAAAATAAGAAACTTACGGGAAAGAAGCTATTTACATATCAAAATTACGAGGAGGAAAAAATACCCTCAGTAAACAACGTGCACGCAGGAGCTCCCAGGAAGGACTCATGGGAGAGCAGGCCGTCCATCGAGTCCCAGGCTCCGTTTTGTGCTCATGAGCGAATTCCATGGTGGTGACTTAAAATCACCCCCACATGACCCATGGCTGAAAGAGAAAACCTTTCCACTCTCTAACATGAAGACTTCATGAAACTGGAATTTCATTACCTTGTTTACAGCTCTCCTCCATCAGGGAAGAGTCAGCTAGGTTCTTTTGGGCTGTTCACCTATGTCTAAATCACCTTGTTTTCTAGCATGTAGGAAAAGCATCCTTTTTCTTCCTGAAACCCTTGCCCTGCAATGCATTCAACCCCCACCACAGCCTCTCTTTGAGCGGGAAAGATCCTGCTGGATTTGTTGAAGGAAATGGCTTGGCTGCCTTTCCAAGCTTGGCGCCGAGGGGCACACAATCTCTTATTGAGTTGTCCCGCCTTCTGAAATGCAGCCCTCATGTTTGTTGGGACCGATTTGATCCCGCTTGTATTAGCTCCTGTGTGATTCTGTTACACTTTGTTTATTCATCACTGTAGTGTGGGAAGGGGGGCTGTTCGGTAGGAGAAGAACCAAAGACCAAGCAGAACAGATTTGCAAGTCCATTTGTTCTCTGTAAAAATGGACATACGATTTAAAGATAGAGTATATATTTTTCAGTGGGCAATTCACCATTCCGTGGCTGAGGCCCACTCTTTTTGTAAGTGGATACCCTTCAGAGAGTCTGCTTTCCTAAAACAAAGGGGTGCTTTATCTACTCCAAAAGTTAGTGTTCCAAAATTGAGAAATACAATTTTGTTTTGGTATTTTACTAGAAATATAGTGCAGTACTAAAGAGAGGAAAATAACAAAATGCATTTGTCAGAGTTCAGATTTATCAGTCCTAGGAATCCATACCTCAATGACACAATGACACCCAATGCTTTCTTGCACGTTATAAGATTTTGCAACCTGGTTCTATCTTCTTGATTTGTCATGTGGGTGATTTTGGTGTGTGAAAATCCCTTAGAGGACAAAGTTCTGCCTTACAGGCCTTACTGATGGAGGGCATTCTCTGAGCCCATAATCACTCACTGATTACATGTTCTAGAAATCTTGGGAGTGGATAACAAGGTGTTTTTATTGTTTTTTTCCTTTTGTTCCTTCTTGTTATCTATGATGCTTTTTTCTGGATGCTTAAATTTCATGTTACGTCTTTTTAGTGTGTGTGAATGCATACCATACAATTTGAGACCAAACTGGCAAAGTAAAAATAAGAATTAATTATGATCTTATTAATTCAGGAAGCAGAAAAATTGGTTTAACTTTCTAAAGCAAAGACTTTGTCTCAAGGTTACATGATTTTTATTTTTTGCTTTAATTTCCATTTTAGAAGTTGACCTGCATTCATTCTGGCTTTCTGGCATTACACTCATGCCTAAGGAACTCTTAATGGAATACAATTCCAAAGCATAGAGTGAAATTAAGTGTTAGAAATTGTGGATTAAAATAGCAGACTGAGTAATATGTAATCAGAATTCAGTGTATATATTAATGTTCAAGTTGGAACAGGTCTATTCAGTAGATACATGAATCCAGTGCTTGGTACCTTCTTGGACTTAATGTCACCAGGATAAGACATTTTTCTTGGAAGCTTGGCTTTCTCACTAAATCACTGATCGACTTTGGGCTGTTACATGAATATTCTGAAGATAAGTCCTTAAGTGATATTTTACCTACCAAACATTCACATATTGGCATTATACTGATGATGAAAGCTGGATACAACCAAGAGTTTGATAAATAACCAAATTCAGTAACAGCACCTTGCACACTTTTCACGGGAGCATCTCTCAGAATCTCCTCCGAGGCTTGTATACTACCACTTCTAATAAGATGACTTCTGTTTTCTGAGTTGTGGTCAGTCAGGAAGGCACAGATTTCTGGTTGGTAAAAGAGCTCCTGCAACCAGACACACTGGCCACCAGGAGCTTCATGACAGGAGAAGCCCACAGTGTTAGCGCTGAAGCAGGGAAGGGGCAAGAACATAGACAGTAAATGTGAACTCAAGAAGCCTAAGTACCTGGGGTGAGTATAGAAATGGATAGTCATCATGATTGTCCTGAATTTCCCAAGACTATGGATGTCCAGTTATGTTTCATATCTTTTGGTTAAAAACATGAAATGCATTTTAGAAAGTCTGGCAACCAAATAAAATAAAGAAATAAAAATTAAAACCTTTTCACACACCAAGGGTTATACTCTCCATTATCTGCAAAACTTGGCTTCCTGAGCAGCTCTTTCCTCTTAAGGAGGGGACTGGCCACCACAGCCCATGGGCCATGTTTGCTCTGCAGATGGGTGGATTCAGCATGGTGAGAGCTTTGAGTATGTCACTCAACCCCCCTCCAGCCCAGGTCTGCCAGTGGGACCAGAATATTTTGTAGGGTCCCACCTGAAAAGTAAACAGGAATTTCCTATCTATTCACAAACAAAGAGTTAAATAACTCCCTCCCTCCAGTTCCTTTCCTCATTTGATTAGCTAGGATTTAGTTTCCTGTAAAAGCTAAGAAAAATGGTTAGTTTTTGCTTTGTTTTATTCATGAGATTTACTTAAAACTAAAACAACCACACCTTCAAAAGTACAAAATGATGGAACTAGTAAAACAATTAAAAGAATGTAGATTTGAGTAATCCAAAGATTTTTTATTTTGTAAGTATTGCTTTCAATGGTGAGGGGGAACTAGAAGCATAGAAAATCCCAAATTGAAAAAAAAAAAAAGACCATTTAACTGGTGTGAAAGGAGCATGATACTTAGAAGTTTTTGACCAATGAATTTCTTCCTTTATCTAGGGCCTGTTCTCTTTGCCTTCTGGTGCAGTGCAGGGAGAGTGTGGGGGTGAGTGTGGGAGAGGGGGCTGGTCCAGCCTGCCAGCTGACAGAACCCGCCGTGTAGATTTATGGGGTGAAAGAGAGTATGGCTTATTCTCCTCTTTGGAATAAGAAAGTAGGCTGATTGTTCAACATTTTACTCAAAAACAAAATTTGAAGGAACTGAAAAATATTCCAGCTTTATTAAATATGTGTTGGAAATTCTTCCTGAGCAATGCGTTCCTGTCCCTAAATGTGGGATGTTTGCTATCCAGGCCTCCGTGACTCTGGCCCTCCCTCTGCCTTCCACAGTGATCCCCACTGGGTTAGGAGCTGCCTTCATGCACGCTCTCCACTTTCTGTAATTAAATGTGGTCTCAGGAAGGGATCTAGAGGTTAGTTATGCTAAAGGCTAAAACTAAAGAAATGAATAGTAATTCAATCATCAGCAGAATGTAGGGAAAGATGTGGGACTTTCTAACCACCTCATCCTTGCTATATATAATATAGATGCATATAGGTCAGTGGTTTCAAGAGTTTGGGGTGGTGAGCATCCTAGGAGGTGCTCAAGAAAATCTGTGTTGAAATATGTACACACATTCACACTCACACACACAGACTCCTATTTTAAATTATGTTTTTGGGCATGGTTTTATAATATACATAATATGCTAGCACTTAGTACATGGATATGATATATAAGTAAACATATGTTAGGGGTTGTGATTGTCACTTGTATGTGTCAACTTGACTGGGCTAAGGGATGTCCAGGAAGCTGGTAGAACATTGTTTCTTGGTGGGCCACTGAGAGTATTTCCAGAAGAGACTGAAATGGGAATTGGCAGACTGAGTACAGAGGAGCGCTCTCACCTCTGTGGGCGGGCATCATCAGCCCTCTGAGGACCTGCCTAGAGCAGGAAGGCAGAGGAAGGATGAATTCGCTTTCTCTTTGAGCTGGGACATCCATCTTCGTCTGCCTTGCACTTCGGCTTTCCCACTCAGACTGGGACTCAGCCCCCCAGTTCTCAGGCCTTTGGGTGTGGACTGGAAACTACACCACCGGCTTTCCTGAGCCTCCAGCTTGCAGGTGGTAGACCATGGGACTTCTCAGCCTCCATAGTTATGTGAGATATATGTATATGGACATGGACATGTATGTGCATTATATATCTATTTGTTCTGGTTCCCTGGAGAATCCTCATAAATACAGGGGTCATCATCAACAACTGTTTTTTTTTTTCCTGATCAAATCACAACATAAAATATCTTGGAGATAATTTATTTAGATGATCATCTGTATACTTTGCCCATAATGATGTTTTTGTTTTTCAAATATTTGGTGTAGTACTTTCTTAATGAAATTCTTTGTCTTTATAATTTCTCCTTTTGGTGGCTCTGTTCTCACACCTTATCATAGTCAAATGTGTTTTACTGTGTTAGACGGGGAGTAGTCTGCGAGTTGTTCTTAGCTGAGATCTGGGTTTTGGCCTCTGGAGACTTCCTTCTTTTATCACATTTCAACTATTCCTGTGAGCAGTTGTATACTGTATATATCATAATTCCAGAAATGGAGTATATTACTTGTCAATCAATGTAAATGCAGTGTCATTACTCTTCTATTTTGTTTTAATATGCAGTGAATAAATTTCTTCTATTATGCTTATTTTTTCTTAAGTCTTAACTCTTTTGTCTGTTCATTCTTCCAGAGAAATTTAGTGTCACTTTGTCAAGTTAAAAAAGCAATTGCCGTTGAGAATTTCCTATGTGTGGGTTAGCACTATGATCGCTATGGCAATGTCTTCCAGCCATTTCCCTTCCTCTAGCCAGAGCGCTACTCTGTGTCACGTAAATAAAAATTTCAAAACCAACACTTCCTCCAGGTCTGGCGTATATATTTATAAGATGAGGCTATTATGAATATTTTAAAATTTACAAAAATGTTGAAAATATTTTCAGATGAGCCCCCAGATACCCACCATTTATAAGGCAAGCATTTCAGGGGGAAAAAGAATGCTTTTATTAAGTACTGGAAAACAAGTGACTTAGACATATGTGAACAGCCCGAAAGAGTTTGGCTGACTCTTCCTTGGCAGGGGAGGAGAGCCTCAAATAAGGTTATACAATCCTACATTCAGAATAGAGTAGGGATGGAAAGGTATCCTCCTTCTGGCTCATTGTGGGGACAACTTCAAACTGAGTTCACACACCACTAACCGGACAGCAGCTGGCAACTTAGAATCACGGCAGTTTCATTTTCTCATCTTTCACCCTCATCATGTCTGCTGTGATATCTCTGCTCTTTGCTTTGGGTATTTCCCTCCTCCTCTCTGCAATCTTCAGAAATAAATATTTCCTTATAACAAGTTTTCTTTTAGGCTCTTGAATATTTGTTTTGATAAGAATAATTGAAGACATGGGAAACCCTTCATTACATTGCAGAGTGCCTTAAATAGAGTACATACTCCATAAATATTTGTTGAATCAAACTCTGTTTAATCAACATCTGTTTAAGACAAATCAATGGAAAAAAATTATTCTTCGGTGTGCAAGACACTGCTTTTGTTTGTCTTTGAATGAGGGAGACTCACACTGTAGTCCTAAGAAGAAATTATGTTCAAGAATATTATTTTGTCTCTCCTTATAGAAAAGAAAATCTCTGAAGAGTTAATTATTCAAATAAATTCAACATCCCCAAATATTAAAACGAATGCTAAATCACAACGTGTATTTGGGTTTACAAAGTCATCCTTTCCTTTCTGTTGAGTTTGAAGATGTGAACTCTAGGGCCGAGGCTGTATGATTCCAGGTGTGTGTGGGAGCCAGCTCATGCCCCGTGAGAGTCAACCACACACATCTCTTCCCAGATCTGTGTTCAGTGATGTCACACTGGTAGCTTGAAATGGGTCACAGTGGGAGTATATGCACAGTGGAAATAAGCAGATGCTATAAATCAGGATTTTTCCCTCTTGGAAAGCCAGATGTGAAACACTTACCTGCATATGACTGGTAATAGACCTTAGCACAATAGACTATGGGGTCAAAAGTGGATGGAGGGCATTTGTTTTGTTTGTTTTTCAGAGAGATGAATGCAGCAAATTATTCTGATCCTATACATGGCTGTTTGTCAGGGCTCAAGGTTTTCCCTTTAGTCCTAGGAAGTAGTTCTTATACCTTGGATGTGGCTGAGTACAGAAATTCCACCGCCTGTCACTTGGCTGGGGCCCTGAACTCCAAATCCCAGTTTCCCAGGCACAGGAGGCTGCTCACCTCTGTGCTTGAGCTTTTTAGCCTTCCAGCTTCTGTTCTCCACTGTTTGGGTTGTGTGTGTGCACACTAGACTCGTAGGCACATATAGTCTAGCTATCAGCTGACTACAAAAGGGGAATTTGTTGGCAGATTTTGAGGTTCTCTTTTCTGTGGTTCCCTGCTCTCTAATACTCTGGCCTTATAGTTCAGCCTCTTCAGAGGTGCAGATTTGGCCTCTGCCTTGACAGCCCAGCAAGACTCTGTCTTTGCTTGGGATCCCTTCACTCCTCAGCTCTGGCAGTTGGGAAACATCCTCTGGAAAAAAAGCCAAGGTGGTTGTATAGTTCATTTCCTCTGTTTCCTTTTGCTCAAGGAACACAAAACCCATTAAACACTGCCTGCACTGACTATATTGCCTTCAAACAATTCTTAAATATATCATTGAGCTTCCATAACTGTGTTCAGTAGGGAAGTTAGTCCAATAGCATGTATGTTGTCACAGCCAATGCTAGAAATCTGAAGAAAAACTTTTCAATCTAGAAACATTATTGAGTTGTCAACAGAACTAATTTCAAAAGCCATTCAGTGTTGGATAATCGTAGTTCGAGGTGATTCTCATTCACAAAAAGTTTACCTTTGGCCTTGAGTTAAAAAAGAGCAATACAATGTTATCTCTGAATCTATGGAACTGCTATATGTTATGACCAGTGAGGATATCAACTGCTAATCTGGAAAAAATGCACAGACCTGACAAAAACAGGCCAGGGGCCAAGGTTTGCCATGCCTTGGTATATACCATGAATCTTAAACATTCATTTTGAAACTCAGAGCCCAGAATGGAGTCCTTGCTCTGAGGTCCTTATCTCTTAGTTACGAGCTCTGTGGTCTTGGGCACAGGACCAGACTTCTCTGTGCTTCAGCCCCTTTACTCTTTAAATGGCAGTGATAACGTTTAGAGCTTAGGGTTGTATGATGATTAGCTGGTTCAGTAAAGACAAAGTGATGAATCTAGAATGGCCTGGTTACCTTGAGATTGGGTGGTAGGAAACTCAATGAGAAAGTAAAAACTAGGAATAGCCCAAGAATTAATATTTATAAATATTAATATAGAAATATACAGATATAAATTTACCTCTAAGAATTGTTTTAGTCATATCCCATAAGTTTTAGTATGTCATGTTTATTTTTCATTCATCTCAGAATATTATCTAATTTCCCATGTGATTTCTTCTTTAACTCAGTGGTTATTTAAGAGTATATTTGTTTCAGTATATTTGTGAGTTCCCCAAATTTTCTTTTTAATGATTTCTTTTAAATTTCATTTTGATCAGATAATACACTTTGCATAATTTCATCCTTTTGTGTTTATTTAAGCTTGCTTTATGATCTAGCATATGCTCTATCCTAAAAAGTGTTCCACAAGCACTTGAAAAAAATGTATATTCTGCTGCTGTTGGCTGGAGTCTCCTGGAGATGTCTGTTAGGTCTGGTTGACTTGCAGTGTTGTTCAGGCTGTTCTGTTACTCAAACTGGGGTATGAACTTACTGCTGAACTGTCTGTCCCTTAAATTCTGTCAGTTTTGTTTCATGAGTTTTGGATTTTTTTTGTAAGTTATATATATACTTGTTATGTTTCACCGACAGATTGACCATTTACCATTATAAAATGTCTTTCCCTGTTTCAGCTAACAATTTTTGTCTTAAGAATATTTTGCCTGATATTAGTGTAGCCTCTTTAGCTTTCTTTTGGTTTCTGTTTGCATGGTGTCATTTCTCAACTGTTTGTTTACTTTAACCTTTAAAGTCTAAAGTTTGTTTCATATAGTTGGATTGTATTTTTTTTTTAATTCTTTATTTTATTGATTATGCAACTACAGTTGGCCCATTTTCCCCCCTC